>VDFB02256132.1:145395800-145791521 GCA_007258455.2 Sequoia sempervirens
AACAAGAGATGCCCATGTGTTTGCGCTTTTTGACCAGTTTGATGTTTTTGTTTGGTTTTGTTTAGGACATTTTATGATTTTTAGGTCTTTTTTTAGGACATTTTGCGATGTTTTTGGGTCTTTCTTTAGGACATTTTGTGATGTTTTTGGGTCTTTCTTCAAGACTATTTGCCAATGTTTTTGGGTCTTTCTTCAGGACTATTTGCCAATGTTTTTGTCTTTTTTAGGACTTTTTGTGATGTTTTTGTCTTTTTTCAGGACTTTTTGTGATGTTTTTGTCTTTTTAGGGACTTTTTGCGATGTTTTTGTCAAGATCACGTGTGACATCCACTGCAGTTTCATGATAAACCTTATGCCCCCAGTCAAGTCTGAGACTTAGACATTTGCAAGGGACATGGACGGGATGTTGCTGACTTGGTAGACGGACAGTCGTCAGGACTTGATGTCAATTAGTTATCAGGTAGGGTAGGATGTGAAGGCAATTTTGTGGAAATAATGGCAGAAATACCCTTCATCCTAGGCCAAGTTAGACCAAGTGACAGTAGATGGCAGAGCAATGATTGATTACGCATGGTGCCTGTTTGCCAGGTTTTCACCATGGTACTTGTCCAAAGTGCCTGTTTTCCAGGTTTTCACTATTAAATGAATCATTTTTCTCTTTACTATTTTCACATTTTTTTGATTTTTTGTGGTGTCACCAAGATGCCTGTTTGCCAGGTTTTCATCAGGGTGACGGTTTTTATTATTTTTCAATTTTTTGTGTATTTTATGATTCTCAGCTCTACCCTCTGATGCTATGCGTAGAACTTTCAGAGATGTAAACTGTTGATGGGTTTTGTCAACTGTTCCCCATCTGGAGTTGCCAATTGATAAGCTCCAGAGCCAAAAGAAGATATGATAATATAGGGACCTAGCCAGTTTGGTTCAAATTTTCCTGGCTTTTCTCTTTCTGCTTGGTTCTTGGGGTTCTGCATTAGAACCAGGTCACCAATGTCAAACTTTCTGACCATAACCCTTTTATTGTAGCTGCGACAAAGGTGGTTCTGATATGCTTGGACATGATGCAGTGAGTTTTGCCGTCTTTCTTCCAACATTTCCAGCTCATGCAGGTGTGATTGTCAGTAGTCCTCTTCATTAGTAAGACCCTTCAAGGAGACTCGTAGCGAAGGAATTTCGACCTCAATGGGTAAGATGGCTTCAGTGCCAAAGACCAGGGCAAACGGGGTGGCCCCTATAGGAGTACAAATGCTAGTTCGATAAGCCCACAGAGCAGGGTTAAGTTGTATGTGCCAATCATGGCCAGCGTCATTGACAGTCTTTTTTAAGATCTTGACAATGGTTTTGTTAGACGCCTCAGCTTGGCCATTTCCTTGCGGGTAGTATGGAGATGAAAAGTGGTGTTGGATATGGAATCGCTCACATAACTCGCGTACGTCTTGGTTTTTGAACGGACGTTCGTTGTTGGTGATGATTGACTATGGAAGGCCATACCGACAAATGATGTAGTAAAGGATGAACTTTGATATTTGTTTGCCAGTAATATATGTCAATGGGATGGCTTCAATCCACTTTGTGAAATACTCAATGGCGGTAATAATGAATTTATGGCTGTTGGATGAGGTTGGATGAATCTTACCCACGAGGTCGAGTCCCCATTGAGCAAAGGGCCAAGGAGAAGTGATGGGCTGGAGTTCCTGTGCTAGAGCATGGACCAGGTCACTGTGTATTTGAAATTTGTGACAAGTCCTGACATATTCAATTGCATCTTTTTCCATTGTTGGTCAATAGTACCCAAGTCTCGTCAGTTTCTTAGCTAGCGTAGGACCACTTGAATGAGATCCGCATATACCATCGTGTACTTCTCGTAAGGTCGTACATGCTTCATCAGTGTTAAGACATCTAAGGAGGGTATCATCAAAACTATGGTGGTATAGGGTGTCACTAACAATGGCATACCTTGCAGATTTTCTAATGAAGGACTTTCGTTGGTTATTCGACAGGTTCGGTGGGAGGGTGTGAGACTTTAGGTAATCGTAAATGTCTTGATACCAAGGAGAGTTGGGACCAACAAGTTCACAAACCATTTCTGATTCTGGGATATCATATGCCGGTATCAAAAGCTGCTCTACTAAGAATTCAAATTGTGGCACATTTTTAGGGATGTCCAGAAGAGAACTGATAGTAGCCATTGCATCAGCTGCCTTATTCTATGTCCTGGGGATTTGCTCAAAAGAAATCGATTAAAAGTATGTCAGGAAACTACCCACCATCCTCTTGTAGGGAAGCAACTTCTCATCCTTTGTTTCATAGTCATCATTCACTTGGTTGATCACGAGCTGGGAATCCCCAAATACAAGCAATGTCTAAATTTTCCATTTGATTGCTAACTTGAGCCTTGTGACTAGTGCTTCATATTCAACAATGTTATTTGTACAAGGGAAAGCAATCCGAAATGATTTAGGAATTGAATCCCCCTTGTGATGTGATAAACAGGATTTCAGCGCCTGAGCCATGACTAGTATGAGACCCATCAAAATATAGTTTCCATGGTGCTGCCGGTTCTGCTTGAAAAATGGACTCATCGGGAAAATCAGTTACTAATGGATGAATGGCTTGAATCGGTGCGTCTGCTAGTTGATCTCCTATTACTTGCCCTTTTATTGCTTTGCGCTCAACATATTGTATATCATACTCACTTAGGATCATGACCCATTTTTCCAACTGACCTGTTAATGCTGCTCGACTTAGTAGATATTTCAATGGATCAATCTTGGCAACCAGTTGTGTCTGATGACTGAGCATATAGTGTCTTAGTTTTTGGGATGCAAAGACAACAGCGAGGCATGCACATTCAATGTATGTGTAGTTCAACTCATAGCCTATCAACGTGCAGCTGATGTAATAGATTTCCCTTTCTTTTCCTTCGTGAGCATTATGGGCCAGCAATGCCCCTAGTGCTGAACTAGTAGTCGAGATGTATAGAATCAAAGGCTTTCCATGAATGGGCGACATGAGTACTGGTGTTGATAGAAGGTAATCTTTTATTTGTTGGAAGGCCTCTTGACATTTATCCGTCCATACAAAGGGGACACTTTTGCGTAACAAGTACTGGAACGGATGGCACTTATTCGCCAACTGGGCTATGAAACAGCGAATAGATTGTACTCTACCCTGCAAAGTTCTGAGTTCACTGATCCCTCTGGGTAGAGGCATGTCTATAATTGCTTTGACCTTTGCCGGATCGACCTCTATGCCTCTTCGGGAAACTATGTATCCCAATAGTTTCCCTGATGTGACCCCAAAGACACATTTCTTATGGTTTAGCTAAACTTTGTACTCTTGAAGTCTCTTGAAAATTATGTCGAGTACTCTCAAATGATCTTTCCTAGTTGCTGATTTGGCCAATAGGTCATCTACATAATCCTCCATTATATTGTGCATCATGTCATGGAAGATCGTGGTAATAGCCCTTTGATATGTGGCACCTGCGTTTTTGAGACCAAAGGGCATGACATTCCAACAGTATGTACCCCATGGGCATGTAAATGCTGTTTTGTGCTGATCCTTAGGAGCAATGCAGATTTGATTATATCCAGAGAAACCATCCATGAGGGATAGCATCTCATGTCCTGCGGTTAAGTCCACTATGATGTCAATGTTGGGCAAAGGAAAGTCATCCTTTAGACATGCCTTGTTTAGATCCTAAAAGTCTGTACATACCCGAATCAGCCCATTTGGCTTTGTCACCGGCACGAGATTGGAAATCCATTCAGCATAATCTATAGACCTTATGAATTGGCCATCCAATAGTTTCTTTAATTCAGCCTTGACCAATAGAGCAACTTGAGGGTGAATTTTTTGTAACTTCTGCTTGACTGGTTTAGCATTGGGTAATAGTGGCAGATGATGCAAAACCAGTTTGGGGTCCAATCCTGGCATGTCTGCATAGGACCATGCAAAGTTGATTTTCCGTTCTGCAAATAATTTATGAAATTCTGGTTTCTCTTCATTGGTCAATGACGCGGCAAATAGGACCATCTTGGGGTCTTCTACAGTTGAAATGTTATCCTCTATTGTGTCCTCAATAAGCATGGCCGATTTCTCCTGTTGCACAGGGAGAAAGTCCTGTCCTCCATCTTTGGGCACCTCAGAGCGGTTTTCACCTATAGATACGTCCTTTATTTTTACTATTTTATCGTCAAGAGGTGCCTTTCGGTTTTCACCTAGAGACGTTTCATTTTTTGCTTTATTTTTATTTTTGCGACTAGAGGACTGAACAGTCTCGCCGAAGTATGCGGTGCAGTCTAAATCAATAGAAAATCCTGATTTGTGGTCCCCACTGGGTATGCCTTCTTATAATCCCATGAATTCGATAATGGCTTCATCATTTTGGAATGTGTCCAAAACTGGCGGTCCTTGTTGGTCCCAATCGACTAGTTTAGGGTAAACTAAAGAGATGCCATCGTCTAGGCTAGTGAATCGGGGTGAGGATGCAGACAACATGCAGATGGACTCATTGATATTGTAGATGAGGTTATCATCATCCAACTCTACATCGGACTCTATCCAATATTCTCCTTCACTAGTGTCATATTCATTGTCATAATAAGGAGTGAAGGTTTTAGAGCCCTGGTTATCAATGTCGTATGACACTTTAGATAGATTAGACTGAGGGGGGTCAGATGATGGTTGTTGTGTTTTATGGGAAGTGGTACTAGGGCTTTGACTATTTGGTGCCTGTTCAATTTTGAATGTTTGCCAAAATTATTGTTTAGAGGTCAATTCCCCTGGTTCGACAAACAAATCATCAAGACAACAGTCACTTAGGGATCATTCTGAGCCAAATTCCCACTCGTGGGAGTTAGTTTCAATGAGGGGTTCCCTAGTAGTCTCGACACTATCAGAAGCATGTACTCGCTCATTTAAAAGTCCAGAGGTACATCGATCGCCATTGGCAAGTGATCCAAACCCTAATCCAAGATACTTTGGAATTTGAAAAGTTTCTATGGGTTCCCTTCAGCCTGTTTTGTCTTTTCCTAGGCCACTAGTACCATCGTAGCCTTTAGCCTTCATGAAGTCATAAACTTTGCCATATATTTGAACTGGTAATGGGGGTAATGTGACCGTATCCTTATAGATCCATCCTGTGATATCAGTAAGGTCTTCCTCACTCATGTCTCCCCACTTGATAAAAACTATATTCGGTGGGACTATGAAGGTTTCCTGAGGTTCCATTCGGAAACATGGCCGACCATAGTCCTTGGGAGATCTAGGAATTGTTGTGATGTTGTATGCTGTGTGCAATTTGAATTCTCCACAGCCAAGGTCCTGGATTTTGACAGTTGATTCAATCTTAGGGTTGGTGGAAGGTGGTTGTATGGCGGAAGACGTGGATGGAGCAGATGTGGAAGATGCCATGAGTGTGGAGGGGTCGATGTACTTGGATGACGAGGAGCCAGGTGATTCTCGATTAATAGGTACTCCATTTTCGGAGATACCCCTTAAATTGGTACAATATTGAAAAGGGTCGGGGTCTCCGTATATGGTGACTTCTGTACCATCAAAAGGAAACTTGAGGCATTGGTGGTATGTTGATGGAACAACTTTTAAAGCATGGATCCATGGACAACCAAGTAAAATGTTATATGGTAGTTCCAAATCCAGGACCTGGCAGGTTGTGTCTACAATGACCGGTCCCACTCTGATAGGGAGAGAGATAACACCCCTTGAAGAGAGTTCCTCATCATCGTATGCTTTGATCACTATGCTTTTCGTTGGGTCTACGCACACATCAGAGAACCCAAGAGCCTTAACCGATTTGAGGGAGCATATATTCAACCCTGCTCCACCATCTACTAAAACCCGTCTAACTTTGTGCTTGTGGACAAAATTTTCTATGTGTAATGTGTCATTGTGGTTAGTTTTATGTGATTAGTAGTCTTGATCCGAGAAGGTGACATGGTGCGGCGTGGTGAGATATCCCACCATAGTTTCAAACTAATTGACATCGATGTCCTTAGGGACCGACGACTCTAGGAGAGTTTTATCCAGGATTTCTTTGTGTGTTGGAGAGATACGAAGCAGCTCAAGGATAGATATTTGCACGGGAGTCTTTTGCTAGTTGGTCAATGAGGTTGAACTGATTCTTGGGTTTCCACTGTTTTGGGGTTGAGACAGGTTTTGGTTGTTTAGCAGGTTGTGGTTGTTTAACTGATGGGCCCAGTATAGTGATCTTGGCTTGTCTAGGGGGCGGTGGACCAGCTATAGTGACCTTGCCACTTCGCATAGTAGCATTGCACTGTGGTGCTCTCTTGACCGTAATGGTATTGATGCAGTCATCGTCAGTTCTGACATTATTTATTATTGATCTACTAGAATAATCGTACTTGGCTCAGGCGAAGTTAGCTTGGTTCTGTGAACCTGAAGTGGAAGCATTATGGGGACCATGATCCTGCAGTGGATTTTTGTGGATAGTATGATCTGTGTTGGAAGTGAATTGGGATCCACCTACTTCGATGGTTCGATTTTCGATAAGGTCTTGTATGATGTTTTTCAGTTGTTGACAGTTAGAAGTTGTATGCCCTTTTGCATGATGGTATTCGCAAAGTGCATTGTCATTCCACCATGATGGTTTGAATTGTTCTGGGTCATATGGTTTGATTTTTGGGAGTGTGATGACCCCATGTTGAATGCATTTCTTAAGGACTTCTTCAATGGGTTCACCTAAATTGGTGTATGTCCGGCCTCTAGGAAATTGTCTTACTTGACGATATTGTCCTTGACTGTTTTGACCATTTTGATTGTTTGAAGAAGTATTGGAAGGGGGTGTCAATGCCGTTGTTGGTCTGTTTTGGTGTTGGACCCCTTTCAGGGCTAATACAGGACTTGCAGTCTTGGCATCTACAACACCATCATTTGTAACATGCTTATTCTTGACCCAATATTTGTTTTTGTCGGCTGGTGGATTGATGTTCATGTTTTTGGAACCATATCTCAGTTCTCCCTTTGCGATAAGGGCTTTCTCAATCTGGACTCCCTTTTCAACCAATTCTGTGAAGTTTGTGCAACAATGTATTTGCAAAGTGAATTTTAGGGGTCCTAGAAGTGTTTGGACGAACATGTCGACATTTTCTCTTTCAGGAATGTCAATGTGACATCGACTAGCAAGGCTTCTCCATTTTTGAAAGAATGGAATAAATGTCTCACCAGAGTCTTCTCGCGTGAGATTGCACAAGCTAGTGATAGAGGTATCCATGTCAATGTTGTATGCGTAATTTCTTATGAATCTTCGTTTGAGTTCATCCCATGTCTGGATATCTTTTTGAGTTGAAAACCATTCAAGGGCTTGACCTGCCAAACTTTTGGAAAAAAGTCTCATCAACTATGTTGGTTCGTAGGCGATATCCATACAGTTGGTTGCGAATTTGCGAACGTGTTCGATGGGATTTTTCTTGCCTCTATATTTCATGAAGTTGGGTGACACATATCCTGGCGGAAATGCAGGCATACATAAGTTTGTGTCGAATGGGTATACATCCAGGTCATATGATATTTCTGATTTCCTGCCTGAAATGTACTTGTTTTACATATTTTTCTCCATATCTCTCATTCTTGCTTTGAGTTCATCTATGGTAGGGTCATTTATGTATCCATATGTTGGGTTGCCTGGTACACCATGTGTTCCTGTCTGGTGTGCGTGAGTGTTGGTGTATTGTGGTGGTGCAGATTGTTGTGGTACATATGACGTGTGTTGTTGGTATTGGAAGTTATGATTTGGTGCTTGTTGATGAGTATGAATGTTGGATGAGTATGTTGGGATGTGTCCCTGGCCATGTGTGTCGTTATTTGGAGGATGTTGTGACCATGACTGTTATGGTGTGTCAATGATGCCATGGGTTGTGTTATTTGGCCACCTTGTGTAAATTGTTGGTTTTGTACAAGGGGGACGTTTGTGTTTGTACCTTGGGAGGTAATGACATTTGACTGTGTTGTCGTGTTAACGTTTTGTTGTTGTCCTTTAATAAAGATACATCCTATGGCTCCTCCCAAAGGATTTTGTGAAGTACTACTGAATGAATTTGTCGAAGTTGTGTTCATGGTAGTAGATGTAGTTGTCAAAGGGGGATTGTGGTGACTTGATGATGCCCCCGTGGTATTTACCGTTGTAGTAAAAAGAGGATTGGAATAATTTTCCCATGTTGTTGAGGAGCCAAGAGTGGTTCCATCCGATTGGGGTAGTGTTGTGGATGTTGTAGATGATTGTGATCCCCTGATGGATGTAGCATTTACTGTGTTGGAGGTGTTTGGGATGTTGGGAGTGGTATTTATTGTCGTTGTGGTCTCCAATGAAGTATTGCTCGTGGTATTTGAAAGTTGACCACTATGTGACATGTTATGTGCGTTATTGGCATTAGGGTCATGAAGTGTCAAATTTAGCGTGTTAGCATCAAATCCTGGTGGTAACTTAGCTCCCTCACTCAAGAGCATGGCTACAAATCTGTCTCTGTCCTGACGAGCTATTGCTTCAGCCATCTGATAGGCCTCTGGGTCTTGTGTCAATGCCTCTATGTGTTCTTGAAGTAGTTGACCATTTTCATCTCTTTGCAAGTAGAGGTCGAATGTACTGTTTGACGAGGCTTACATTGTTGTTGGAGGTTGATTGTCTAGATTGGTAAATGGGTTGTACAAGGTCCAGCTTGAGTCAAATGGAGGATTGTTGACAGTAAATGGGGGGTCTTGTCTAAATTTTTCCATTTGTCTCTTTTGTTTTTGAAGTCTGGTTTCAACCATAAATGAGATTGCTCAAATATGAATGATAGCCTAAATGCAAGTATGACACTATGTGAAGTCTAAGGTTCAAGATGAAAGCTAGAATGACTAATGTTTTTGGATTTTTTGTGAATAAGGATATGCAATTTATACGCAATGTAAGACAAAGTTATCTAAGCACCTCCAAACTTGAACTTTGTTTTCGATTTTAACTACTAAAGGACTTCGTTGGAAATGACAAGTTGACAAGGTCTAAATGACTAGTGAGTCTCCCTAACTAGACTTTTGAGTTGGAAGAATCTCACAAAAGAGGACAATGACTAAAGGAGGTTTGATAACTTAGTCCAAGAGGGTCTAATGTCGAAAACAATGACTTTGCAAAGGTGTGCTTAAGATTTACCTAATCCTAAGTATGCAAATATGGACCTAGGGATAGTCTAATGCCAAGTATATGCAATGAAAAGGAATGAGGTATGAAACCTATGGTGACTAATGCAAGCTAATAGACAAGACTTTGAGCAATATCAAGTTTGGTTTTGGACAGAATCTTTTTTGATGACAGTGTTTGAAAAATGGTTGACAATTTGAAGACCTCAGGTTTTGACTTTGAAGTTTAAGATTTTGACAGGCAAGTGCGTCACAGTTTAGCAAATGCGTCACAGTTTGGAAAATGCAGTTCAATTTTGCAATTGCGACTTTCTTATTGTCAAATGCGGCTCCATTAAGCAAATGCAGCTTTTCAGTTATTAGATACATCGCGACGCCTATAGATGCGTTGTTCTAAGTTTCAGATGTGGTTTAACAGATCTGTTGCATTGCAGAAAATCAGTTGTGGTTTGACAGATGCGACTCAGTTTAGTTTCAACATGATTTTGATGTATTTTTGATGGAAGTTTTGACTTGTTTGATGAATGTTTTGTTGGAACTATGACAGAACCAGAATACACTTGACAAACACAGCATTTTTGAATGTAACCAAACACACATCAGATAAGCACGATCCTAAAAAGGCCAAAAGGCCAAGGGTTTGTATACTTGGAATAGCCCACCTTTATACCCCGGATTGGTGATAAACACCTTTCCTTCTCGAGAGCGGATAGCTTAGAATTTTGGTGGCATTGGCTCCCCTCCACGGCTCATTAACATCATTCGAGCACACCAAATTCAGATTCTTTGGGTAGTGACATCCCAAAAATTGCTATCTCTACTCAAGGGGATCAGTAGTGAGTGTCTTCGGGCATGATACTGTACCCTGCACTATACCAAGAAATGACTAATAGAATGGTTGGACACTAAAATAAGAGGTTTTTAATTCGGGCATTCTGTTTGTGGGGCGTGATCCATGCGTCGAGAGTCCCCTTTCGGATCCATCTCGTCGGAACCACGCTCGTGATTCTTGGGCTTTCCCCAAGAACCCACTTTTCTATACTGGCTGGAAGTCCCTCGGTGTCAGGGTGCTACCGGTCTGAGTCATTCTGGGGTGAGTACTTTTTCCCACCAGAACAGGCCCAAGTTCTAGAGTTAGTAACCGTTTCTCTTACACCCAGGATCACATGAATGCGCAAGGGGAGAGGATACTCCTATATACCGAATTGTGAAGGGTAATATAACAGAAAAGAATGGGTCTGGTTTTCTGATCACGAGGTTTTCACCAAGTGAGAGCATACTCACCTACCATCCCACAATCACAATCAAGCATAAAAGACATGATTTCATTTTAAATGCACCAAACTCAAATGTTTGCTACTCTAAGAAAAACAAGCACAAAGTTTTGTTATTCCTTCTTTGACATGCGAATCTGCAAACAATGAATATTAGTAGTCTGTTATGCAATGGTCTTCAACAAACGAATGAGGATTGCTACACACTATAAGAAAATATTAGTAACACAAGAAAAATCTAATCTAGTGAACATGCAGGAATAAAACACAGAAAAAACAAAAAACCAGAAAACCAGCAACCAGAAAAATCTAAAAATCTGAGAATCAAAATGGCAAAACCGAAAGAAAATTTTACCAGACGTTTGCGGCTCGATAGGCAGATGCGTCGTTCAGGTATTCAAATGCGGCTTGTTAGATCAAATGCATCGTTATTTTTGTCAATTGTGGATTTTTAGAGCAATTGCGTCGCTTCTGTGAGCAGATGCATTGTGATGCATCAAATGCGTCACGATGTTTTTTAAAAAAGACAGTTGTGTTGATCCGTACCTGTACCTGCAAAACAACAAAAAACAACAAAAAATTGTACGGAAACTAGCAAAACGGAGTCGGGTTCACCAATGTAACTGAGGGTAATTTTTGGATTATTAGATTAGATCAATTAAATTGAAAGCAAAAGACAAAAACCCAAAGTAGCTACAAAACACAATGGAAATATATGAAAGAACGATTATACCTGATCGCCAAAGTCTCCATGATTCATTTTCGTAGCACCTTCTTACTTGCTGGATATTGTTGCCCTCAGATTCCTTGTTCGAGCAATCTGGAAATGCCTAAGTCCTACAACAAGCCTTGAAGGATTTGCATAAAGTCTAGATGCCTATATCTAAAAGCCAATGCCTATGCCAATATTAATCAAATGCCTATGACCACGAATAAGTAAATAAATGCCTATATTAATTACGTAAAATATATGTCCCCAAAAGTGAGAAGAAGATGGCATTTTATAGAAAAGGCCATTTCGAACAGACGGACGAGATAAATCATTGACAAGAACCTAAAATGAACGATCCAGATTAACCCTGAGAATCCCTAATTAGGGTTAGGGAAAAATCCTTAATCAAACGGTCAAAATAAAATCGGATCGATGGTGGAGAATAAATGAGGAATTTAATTAAAGAAATAAAGATTTTCAAAAAATCAAGAAGATAAGACTGCCTGATTTACAAGATTCAAAAAATCAAAGAGATAAGATTCAGATTGAAGATAAGATTTGAAAAATCAAGAATCTGCCCGATTGCTTGATTTTTGGAAGATTAATTACTAATTTGAATTAAATTAATTCAAAATAATGATTTTGAGAGATAATAAATAATCTTTTTCAGATTATTTACCAAAAAGGACTGACAGTTAAGATTGACATGACATTTTAAATAATTTACTTTATTTAAAATGAGAAGAATGTTAATTGACAATTAAATAATTAAATTTAATTATTTAATTTAGAAGATAAGACTAATTAATTAAATAAATTAATTAATTTATTTAATTAAGATAATTAGTGACATATTAAATAAATAAATGTAATTCATTTATTTAATAATCAGGAAGAATTAAATGACAAAGGGGAATTAAATTAAGAAATTTATTTAATTAAAAAAGACTTAGACAGTTAATGACGTATTTAATAAATAAATAAAATTTATTTATTTAATAATCATGAAGAATAAATGACATGAATTAATTAAATAATTTTGAATTATTTAATCAATAGTCGAATGTGGACCAAGGACATAATTAAATGTCATAATTATGCTAGGAAGAAAGTGGTAAAAACGAAGCTTGCAGGCCTAGGTCATTTTTAGGTGTCTACACCATACACTCTCATCATAGAAACATCCTCAAAACAATACCAATCTACCCAATTATGAAAAATAGGTCCATTGAAATATTTGTCTAAGGAACCTCTTAATCTCAGCAGGTAATGCATAGTCACAAGGATGGTTAAAGAATCTATACAATGGTTTAACAAACTATTCTTCAAAATGTACAAAACTTGAATTGGAAAACCTGCTATCCCAAATAGCAGTCCATAGCTAAATTGGTAACAATTTACCCTCCCTATTAAAGTTTGTAATCCTTAACTCTTCTGGCCAAATTCCCAATTCTTGTACATAATACATTTCTATATGCATAAAAAAAGAGTAATGTTTGAAATGCAGAACAGGGGATCCATTTTTTATTTCCATTAGCCCTGAATCAATTCCTTTGAAGATGTATGAAGCATAATCAAAGGGTTTGGCATTGTGATACTGAACATCAGTTGCAATTACCATTGGTACAATTGACATAAGTTCAGGAGCTTCCATCCCTAACACCTAACATACTGAGAAGTATGTAT
This sequence comes from Sequoia sempervirens, assembly GCA_007258455.2. NCBI lineage: Eukaryota > Viridiplantae > Streptophyta > Pinopsida > Cupressales > Cupressaceae > Sequoia > Sequoia sempervirens. The sequence continues at coordinate 145,408,629 of VDFB02256132.1, forward strand.
ATTTCAAATAGGGCTAAAATAAGTCTACATGAAATGGAGGCCCATCATTGTCACCCAGTGGAACCAGATTTACATCCTTCTTAGGTATATGCAATGGTAATCTCTACCCCTTATAGGTGGTATCCATTCTCCAATTTTTTTTTCTAAATTCTCATGCACAATAGCTTCATGAAATGTGCCTTCTAGGCTAAAAACTTCACAAATTGTAGCTTCTGACACATGTATGAAAGGTTTACCCAATGAATTGCAAATAGCTTTGAGTTTTGGATTGTAATGAGAAGCTAAGAATTTCATTAGTTCCACATCCATAAATATGTTTGGAATAGCCAATTTTCCTAGGTTGAATTTCTAGGGATTGCCTACTGGCTCGAACCTATCCCTCTAATGATAGTGAAACATAAATAGTTCATATCACCAAATTGAACTTCACACATCCCCTATGTGTTTGAATTTTTCCTCAAATATATCCACATCTTCCCTAAGTTGTGCAGAACATCTAGCTTTAGGTCTTGAGCTAGGTCGTTGCTCAATAAGATCTTGATTCAATTTCCTTTTAGTTGTTTTTGATTCATCCATATTCTCAATATTTTCCTTTTTTCCCTTAGGATGACTACCCTCACCCTTCTTTTTTCTACTTTTTGATTTTCCAGAGCTTGAACCCTCCATTTTATTTTCTCAAATTGATAGAATTGAAAATACAATTACAGAGAATTCACAAGCTTACTTGAAAATCTTCGGCTGCACAAAATTCTCTGGACCTTGTCCATTCTCCCGTTCCTTTCACTGCCAACTTTGCAAATTATCCTTAATTATTGTTCTTTGATTGAAAGGATTATCTATACAGTGTGTATCCGTGAAACCATTAATGTCTAGCTCCGAGCACGAGTGTAGCAAGTTTTTCAAATTTCCCACTGTTAGATCAAATGATTATATCTAGAAGACATTTTTAAACTGTGGACGATCTATATGTTTGAATCAAGCCAAACATTCAATAGGCACCTTATATGGTCAAGGAGACCAAATATCACTCCTAATAATGTTAAATAGTTGATTTTTGCTTCATCTTTTGATGCATATCATGTTCAGAAAAGGATTTATTAAGTCACTTAGATATCATAGCTGTCACCAAGTGTCACTCCGATGAAATTTTGATCCATTTGTATTTCCATTAGAAAGAGAGTAGGTATTGCTGAAATATTTGAAAGTTACTCTTACATTACAAGTCTCCTCGATGTATCATCCTCCTTCTTCAGATGAATCAACAAGACTCTCTCTGATGCTACTTTCATTAGCATGACATATGGAGTCGGAAAGACATTTGAAACTCATTTCGATAGCACACGTCTTCCCGACATGTTTCTTTTTGCTTCATTGGTGAGACAGAGTGGGCATCTTGCTGATGAAATTCCATCGGCATGACATGTATGCTCAAGCTAACTTGAAGATCTCACTCTGATAGTATTTTTCTTATCGATAACTTTTTGGTTGGTGAAACAATAGGCCTTGTCTTCCTGAATATGTATCATCTTAAGTTGTTGATCGATGTGATGATTTTGAGCTTTCATTGATATGCCAGAAATACTTGAATTGAAAGTTTATAGCTTATGGGTCAGAGAGACATAAACTTAGTTATGCCGATATGGATTATTTATTTAGAGGCTCTTGCTCAATGATGATCATAGGGATTTTGATGTGTCAAAAGGTCAAATCTGATGTGATCACTGGTGGATATGATATGTGAAAAGGATTATAAAAAATTTTCACTCAAAATGTGGCTACCTTGTGGAATTTATGAATGTAAGTCATTGAAATTTTGAAATTTTTTATAGTCTCAATAGTGGCTCCATCTAGGGATGAATGATTGTGAGATCATTGCAAGAATTCAGATCACTGGGAAAGAAGGCCAAGTAGCATGTGATATGGAATGGCAGTGGAAATGAGGAAAATGAAGAGTGGTGGAAGTGATATGGAGTCCTATTCTACTATGCATGGAATTTTTTTATTTATTTTGGAAGGTTATGTAGGAATTGTCTATGCACTGGCAATGCCTAACCTTCACTTATTCTACTATGCATGGAAATGATTCATTTTAAGAGGTTTTTCAAGAATTGTCCATGCATTGACAATCCTTAATTCTCTATGTTCTGGAAGAAAAGAAGTGCTTTAGGAATTGCCCATGTATAGGGAATTCTTGTTCTTCTACTGACATGTTTTGCAAAAAATAAGAATCCTCCCCTCATTTTCCAATGATAGCAAAGGGACCTAACCACAAGGCTTCAAACTTCCCATGATTTCCTTTTCCCTAACATCTAGCATTCCACATTAGTACCAAATCATTCACCTCAAATTTTCTATTTTTGGCTTTCTTATCAAAAAGATATTTCATTTGTGATTAAAATTTTATATTTTTCTTTTGGGCCATTCTCCTTATTTCATCAAGCTCTGCAAGCTACTCCATCCTTTCTTCCATTGGTTCTGGAATATCTAGGTCTTCCTGAAGGATGAATTTGTAAATTGGTAAAAGGTTTTGTAATGGCATCTTGGCTTGTGTTCCATACACCATTTCAAATGGAGACTTTCCAATTTCCTTCTTTATAGTAATCCTATCTGCCCACACAACTATTCTCAACTTTGAGTCCCATGCCTTATTGTTCCAATCTAACATCCTTCTTATGATTTTCAAAATACTTTTATTACTAGATTCTACCTGACCATTTGCTTGTGGGTGGTAAGGGGTAGCATAAGAAATAGTAATGCCATATGTGTTGCAGAAATTTTTGAATTCATCAGACTTAAAACACATCCCATTGTCTGTGATCAACCTTACTAGTGTGCCAAATCTATTTATGATATTCTCCATCAAAAAATTTATTACCACCTTGCTTGTTGCTTGCTTAGTTGGGATTGTCTCCACCCATTGAGTGAAATAATCAGTTACCACTAATATCCACTTATGTCGTCCACTTTATTTTTCCTATATTTCCCTAATAAAATCAATTCCCCACTGATGGAAAAGGGGCTTCTACTTGTATAGGTCTAAGTGGTAGGGCTCCTTGATATTTCTTCTTTCTTGAGAATTTTGGACAAGCTTCACACCTCCTTATATATAAAATAGAGTCATTAAAAACCTTAGGCCAATAATAGCCCACCTTGAGAATCTTATGTGCAGTAGTTTTGGCAGAATAGTGACCTTTGCATACTCCTTCATGCATCTCCCTCAAGATATGTTCTTCTTATGATTCATCTAGACACAATAATAACACTCCATCCCTATTTTTCAAAAATAGATCACCTTCTATGAATACATACTTGGATGCTTGCAAGTTTAGAGTTCTCCTTTGATGATCATTTAATCCTTCAGGGCACTTCATGTGTCTGAGATAATACACTATGTTTGTGTACCAGGGAGTATGTTTAATTCTTGCAACTGTACCATCCTCATTTTAAACATTATAGATTCGGTTAGCTTATATGTTTGCTTCTACCATTAGTTTGGCTAGACCCTATCCCCTTACTAACTTGGTAATCTGAATTTCCATATTAAATTCTTGGATTTTATTGATCCATCTACATCTCTTCCCTGTTACCTCTGTTTGTACCAAGATATCTTTCACAGCTGCATGTGGAACATATCCAATTAATTTGTCTCAAACTAAATATGGTCTAAAAGCTTTTGTTTCTTTGACCAATGCATAAGATTGTTTCTCCATAATATCATACTTTAATTTTGACCCTTGCAGTGTTTTGCTAAAAAAGGATACAGGTTGATCATATCCTTCATCATTCTTTTGTAACATAACAATTGCTATGGTGTGGAGTGAGGTAAATGAAAATATTTGGAAAGATTTGGAAAAATCAAGATATTTTAGAATAGGGGATTCTTTGATGGCTTTCTTGATGGATATAAAAGCTTCGAGGGCTTCTGCAGTCCAATCTATTTTTTCTCCCTTCTTCAACATTTTGGATATATAATTTCAGCAAAATTTGACACAAATCTCCTAACAAAGTTAATTTTTCCAAAACATGATTGAATGGCTTTGACAGTTTTGGGAATGGGAATTTTGTCTATGGCTTATACTCTTTCAGGGTCTATTCTAATTCCTTTTTTTGATACAATATTTCCCAAAAGCTTACCTTCAGTGACAAAAAAGTGACATTTCTTAGGATTGAGATTGATACCATATTCCAAAGACCTGATGAATATTTTCTCCAAGTGTTCTACATGGTCTTCTGCCCTTTTGGAATAAGCAGTGAGGTCATCCTGATACACTACCATTATAGCATTGATTAAATATGCAAATGCCACATCCATGGCCCTTTGGAAAGCTTCCCTTGCATTTGTGGGACCAAATGAAATTTTTACATAGACATATGTTCCCCATGGCGTAGTAAAAGTTGTATTGTATTGCTTAGAGTCTTTAACTTTGACCTGATTATACCCAGAAAATCCATCCATCATTGACAACAACTCACATCCTGTTACTTTATGCAATATGGCTTCCATATTTGGGAGTGGGTAATTATATTTAAGGGAGGTGACATTTAAATTTATGAAGTCTACACATAGTCTTATATCCCCATTTTTCTTTCTTACTAGAACCAAGTTTGAGACCCATGTTGAATGTCTAATGGGCTTGATAATACCTCCTTCCCTGAGTTTTTCCAATTCCTCTTGCATTTTAGGCTCCAGAGTTGGATTGATGGGCCTCTGCTTTTGTCTGAATGGTTTTACACCTGGCTTTAATGGAATCTTATGTTGGAAAATATCTTCTCTATATGCTTTAAGATCCTCATAAGACCAGGAAAAAATGTGCTTGTATTTTCTTAACAATACAATCAACATTTTTCTGATTGTTGGACTTAGATTCTTTCCAATGTAGACTCTTTTTGGTGCTAATTTAGTTCCTAGATTAATTTCCTCAGCATCTTCTCTCTTTACTAGTGTTTGCTTCATGAGACAATGATCATTTCCATCATATACCCTTTCTAATGCCACAAGTCCTTTGGGAAGTTTGTTGGTTTTAAGCTGCAAAACTTCTTTTCCAAATACAGTCTGTTTGGCATCTACTTCCTCAACAAATGCATTAAAGTCAATCTGCTGAGCTTCATACTGGTCTATGCAATGGCGAAACTTTATGAGATCAATGTCATCATTGAAAAATTTCCAACTATAGATATTATCAGGGATAGCAGGCCTCGTTTTGAATTCAACTTGAGAAACTCCTGCCAAGGTGATATCATCTCTTTTTAGGGCTACATTAGCTATAAAATATGCCATCAAGTTCTTGGACCTATCTATCCATTCAATTGAAAAAGCATCAAGTAATTCAATTGTATCCCACACAAAATTTCTATATTGTTTTAAATTTTTGTTTTTTGCAGCATATTTTGACCTTACTTGTGAAATGATTAACTCAAAGTCTCTGAGAATAGTTAGCAACTTGATCTTGTGTTTGACAACCATATTCAAACCAATTAGCAGAGTTTCATATTCTGCTATATTATTTGTAGACTCAAAGGTTAGCAAGAATGAATATTTGAATGTGATACCTTCAGGTGAAATAAAAACTACCCCAGATCCATTGCCTTCCTGACTACATGCTCCATCAAAATACATTTTCCATACACTATGTTGATCCTCAGAAATATGCTTATCAATTGGATCAATATTCACTAATTCAGGCTAGGAAGGCTCTATCCTAAAACTCCCTAAATCCACATCACAAAATAAATTTAGTTGCTTTTGAGGAACATAATCCACAATATGATTCATCCTTAGTTCTCTATATAACTTGACCTCTTCGCCATTGACTGGTATTGTGGCATAGGAAAAGTCAAACTGCACATTTCCTACAACTGCTACGGTCCATTGTCTTGAAAAAAGCATTCCAAAATGAGGAGGTGTATCAATCACAATTATATTAATATTGTAAGTTGCTTGTGGATAAGCAGCCAACTTCACCTCTACATCTTTCATAATTCCTATCATTGGGACATGCCTACTATCCATAGCATAGAATTTTCTACCAGTAGTGTCTACCCACATGGTGTAGGAGCACCTAGGCTGACCTCCAACAAGTTTTTTCACAATTTTGGCTTGTACTGACCTTAGCCAAGTCAGGATCTTAGTTGTTTGTGTTGGACCTTAGAAGGTCTTGTTGGTGTGGATGAGTTAGTCATTAGGACTATACCATCTTAGTTAATCAAAATTGTTAAATTTTGCTTTGAATTAGATTTGGATAGTTATGTTAGAAGTTATGAGGTATCAAATGTGTTAAAGCCACATTCTCATTGTTGGAAGATGCTAAAGGTCAGTTAAGGAACTGTTGGTTCGAGTTTAAGGAGATTAAGGTCCTATAATTAATGACAAAGGCAGAGTTGCAAGATTGCATGATGAACTTATTTGGTTGCATGCACTTTACTTGACATTGGGAATCCCTTGAAATCAGGAAAAAGCTCGAGGAACTTCCCTTGAATAGTGGAAAAGGCATCAAAGGTAATGGATGGCTCGTAACAAGCAGTAGTTAGCATTGTAAGCAAGTTTTGGGGTGTGAATAGAAGACAGTTTTAGAGTTTTCTGTATTTTTGTCTGTTTTCCTGAAAACCCTGTGTGTTTTCAGAACAGTGATGTCTTATGTGTTAATGAATTGATTTGGGCATTGAATCAAAGTTCTCTTAACATATTGAAGTATCTTTTCTTTGTAAATAGTGCATTGATTAGGAACACATGCATTGTAGTTAAGATTTGGATAGCTAGGAATAGTTAAAGACTGTATTTTCTGTATCTGCCTGCGCATCTTGGAAATAGTGATCTTGTAGGCACTGTATTTGTTGATTTAACACTGTATTCATGCTCATTGGATAGTGTAGAACAATATCCATCTTGTGTTTAGATTGTTTAGTGTAGAGTTTTTGATTAGAATCTTTAGATTAGAAATTAGAGGTTTGTAAATACTGTTTTGAGCAGTAAGTTTGGAAATGGCTTCCCCATAGACCCCGACCATGGGATACTCTTGAGATTGGTGGAATATGGGAGGGAAGCTAGTGTATTGTATAAATTTTGTGATAGGAAATCAAAAGGGCCAAGAAATGAGTTTTAACTCCAAACCCTAGGTGAGCTTTGTGACCTGGTTAGGAGTTTGGAAGTGAAAAAGTGAAGAACTTGGGCAGGGTTGGAGGATACAGTATGGAAGCCGTACAGTCTCAAGTAGGGTTAGATAAAATCTACAAAAATTAGAGTGATAAAGGCTTTGTTCAATCCATTGGAGGCAAACTTGATCCCAAAACCAGTGAAGCCCTAGAAAATTGGCCAATTAGGCCTCCACTCCAAAATCCTTGGAATTAGCTGTACGGTATTGACATGGATTAGACAACCTAGGAAAGATTTAAAAGTATGAAAAGGGTGTCAGAATATGTGTTTTGTTTGCTAGGTTGTGTGGAGATTTTGGGCAGAAAAAGCAAATTAGTGACTGGTAAGGGCTAGTAGAAACTAGGCCCCCTCAAGGAAATTTCTTGGAATCGGGTGCATTGAAACCTAAAGAATCACCAAGATGGATCCCATTGGTGTTGAAATGAATGGAAACAAAGTATCTACCTCCCCTACAATGAGTTCAAGTTAGATGGTGATGCTAGCACTTAAATCCTTCTAGGTGTTGTGAAGAGGAATGCAGTTTCAAATGGTGTTGGTCTTCCTAAGCTAAGCACAAGTGGAAAACTCATAGAGAGGAGTTGGAGCAGAGCTTGGTTGGTCTTCTAAGCTCAACAAGAACCATTGGAGTCAGATTCTAGCAAGGAGATAGTGAAGAAGTCTCTAAAAGGATGTGCAAGCAAGCTTAGGTTTCATCTTACGCCATATTGGTATTAGGGCAAGTTAGATTCAAGGCTTGTGATTAATGAGGCAATCCACTGAGTCAGTAGGAGAGAATACACTAGAGAAAGAAGCCATGGTGACAAATGCAGATCTAGCAAAGAAGGTAGAAGAGCAAGAGGAAGATAACCGGTTGCTCAGAGAAATGATATCTCAGATGGAGAAACTCCTGGATGAAGTCCAAGAGATAGCAGATACTATGAAGGACAAGATAAAGCAGAAGGAAGAGCAGGAAGCCAAGGAAAAAGAAGAGGATTTGGAGGAGGAAGCTCCAAAGCCTGATCCTATTCTTGCAGAGGAACCATTCTTGAAGGAATTGTAGGCCTTGAGTGGTAAAGCATTGAATGGTGTGCCACTTTTCAATGGACAAATGGACCCTGATTCAGTTGTAGACTGGATTGAGAGCATTGAGAATCACTTTGAGTGTGATGGCATAACAGAGGCCCAAAAGGTAAAGGTGGCCAAGTCAAGGTTGAGAGGAGCAACTCTCACATGGTGGAAGTTTGTACAATCAAAAAGAGAGAAAGAAGGCAAAGGTCCTATAGTTTCATGGAGAGGGATGGTAACCAAGATAAGGAAGACCTATCTTCCTGATGATTATGAAGTTCAGTTGCATAGAAGAAGACACAATCTGAGGCAAAAAGATATGGATGTTCAAACATATATAGAGGAGTTTCAAAAATTGTGCCTTAGATCAAAAGTGGTTGAATATGAGATTATCAAGCTAGCAAGGTACCTAAATGGACTCAAATGGTCTATTCAAAAAGATATGAGTTTGGTGAACTTCAAAACAATCCACTAATGCTATCAAATGGCTTTGAAAATAGAAGAGAAAGGCAAAAAGAAACAAGAACAAAACCCCAAAGTTAGAGGTAAAGGGAAAGACAACAGAGGACAAAGAGGAAGTTATAGTGGAAGAAGCTCAAAATCAAGAGCCCAAGGAGAAGTCAGATTTTCTGAACAACAAGAAGGAAGCTCTAGTAGAGGTGGTAGAGGAAGAGGATTCAGCTCCAGAGGAAGAAGTGGTGGACAAGGAAGAGGCAGCTACTTCACCAACATGAAATGCTATCGTTGCAACCAATTGGGACACCCGACTTATAGATGTCCTGAGAAAGGTAGCACTTCTCATGGAGGAGATAGGAGAACCAATCTGATTCAAGATGAGACTACTGCAGCAAATAAACAACCTGAAGTACCATTGAACTCAGAGGAAGGTGAAAATCTCATGATGAGGAGGACTTTGATCAAAGAACCAGTCAAAGAAGAGCCAAGCCAAAGAAGCTCCTTGTTTAGGATAAAATGGAAGATGATGGGGAAAGTGTGTAAGGTCATTATAGACTCAGGTTCTACTGACAATATTGTGTTAGAGGAGGCAGTCAGCAAACTGAAATTTTCAAGGATACCTCACAATGATCCTTACAAGGTCACATGGCTCAATAAGGGTCAGCATGTCTTGGTGAATGAACCAGCATGGGTGGAGTTCTCAATTGGCAAGTACAAAGATAAGGTATTGTGTGATGTGTTACCTATGGATGCATGCCACTTGCTCCTAGGTAGGCCATGGCAATTTGACCGCCAAGCTGTGCATGATGGAGCCAATAATTCTTACACTTTTAGGAAAGATAATATAACCTTCAAGATTCAATCTTTGTTAGAAGATACTGAGGTGTAGATAGCAGGTTCTAAGCTGCTCATAGCTGGTGAAAAAGAGTTCTTAAAAGCTTTGGAAGAAGGAGAAGGAGTTGGCTATGTAGTAATGATCAAGCCAAGAGAGGTAAGCAAAGAGAAGGCAGCTGAAAAGCAAGAGTTACCCAAGGAGATTCAAGACTTGTTGTAGACCTATGAAGGTATTGTAAGTAGTGGTCAACCAGCAACCTTACCTCCTAAAAGAGCCATAAGTCATAGGATAGACTTGATACCAGGAGCTACCCTTCCAAACAAAGCAACTTACAAGATGACCCCTCAACAAAATAAGGAAATAGCCAGGCAGATTCAAGAACTTCTTGACCAAGGTCTCATTAGCAAAAGCATTAGTCCTTGTGTAGTTCCCACTGTCTTAGCACCTAAGAAAGGAGGAGAATGGAGGATTTGTACTGATTCTAGGGCAATAAAAAAGATAACCATTAGGTATAGGTTTCCCATCCCTAGGATTGAAAATCTCATTGATTGTCTAGGTGAAGCTAGGTACTATACCAAGATAGATTAAAAGAGTGGCTATCATCAAATCAGGATACATAAGGGTGATGAGTGGAAAACAACCTTCAAAACCAATGAGGGTCTCTATGAGTGGCTAGTTATGCCATTTGGCTTGTCTAATTCCCCCTCCACATTCATGAGACTCATGAATGAAATCCTCAAAGACTACATTGGAAAGTTTGTAGTAGTGTATCTTGATGATATACTAATCTATAGCAGAACAAGAGAAGAGCACCTCAAACATATTGAGTTGATTTTCAAGAAGCTGCAGGAGGAGAAGCTGAAGATCAATCTGGAAAAGTGTGAGTTCATCAAAACAGAGCTGGTGTACCTTGGATTTGTTCTATCACATGGAAACTTGAAGATGGACAGCAGCAAGGTAGAAGCCATTCTCAATTGGCCTACTCCAAAGACAACAACAGAGGTAAGAAGCTTCCATGGTCTTGCTCAGTATTATAGGAAATTCATCAAACAGTTTAGTGCAATTTGTGCTCCTATGTTGGATACCATTAAAGGAGGAATGAAAACTAAGTTTGTGTGGAATGAGCAAGCTAACAAGAGTTTTGAGTTGCTGAAGGAAAAGATATCTACCCAACCTGTTTTGGTGTTGCCAAGCTTTGAGAAGCTATTCACCATTGAATGTGATGCAAGTAATGTAGCAATTGGAGCAGTTCTCAACCAAGAGGGAAGATCGGTGGCTTTTCATTCTGAGAAGTTAAGTGAAGCCAAGAAGAAGTACTCTTCTTATGACCTTGAGATGTATGCATTGGTCCAAGCACTAAGGAAGTGGAGGCACTACTTGCTTCCCAAAGAAGTCATTGTGTACTCAGACAATCAAGCACTCAATTTTCTGAATTCACAAGAGAAGTTGAGTCACAGGCACATGAAATGGGTGGAGTATTTGCAAGCTTACACCTTCAATATCAAGCACAAGAAAGGAGCTCTCAACAAAGTGGCTGATGCATTGAGCAGGAGAGTTCTCACCATTCAAGAAATTCAGTTGAAGAGCATGGGAATAGATCACTTCAAAGATCTATATGCAGATGATGAAGACTTTGCAAATATTTATAATGTATGTCTTGAGTATAAGAACCATTTCCATAGCAAATATGCTGAATATACCTTGCAAAGTGATTTATTGTTTAAAGGGAATCGGCTTTGTGTTCCTAGAGGTTCTATTAGGGAGAACTTGATACAAGAGAAACATAATGGTGCATTGAGTGGTCATTTTGGGATCACTAAAACTTAGGAACTGGTTCAAAGGTTTTATTTTTGGCCTAAGATGAACCTAGATGTCAGGAAATATGTAGAGAGTTGTGTGGTATGTCAAAAGGCCAAGGGCACTTCTTCAAATGCAGGCCTATACCAACCACTGCCTATCCCTTCTAGGCCATGGGAATGTTTGAGCATGGACTTTGTAGTTGGTTTACCCAAGACAAAGCAAGGTATGGATAGTGTGTATGTTGTTGTAGATAGATTCAGCAAGATGGCTCACTTTGTGCCCTGCAAAACAACTAATGATGCCAACCAAATAGCCTCTCTTTTCTTCAAAGAGATAGTAAGGATTCATGGTTTACCAATCAGCATTGTATCAGACAGGGATACCAAGTTTATGAGTTATTTTTGGAAGACTCTTTGGCAAAGAATGGGCACCAATCTGTCCTTTGGATCTGCATACCATCCCCAAACTGATGGTCAGACCGAAGTTGTTAATAGGACACTTGGAAACCTCTTGAGATGCTTGACCAAGGAGTATGGTCAACAATGGGATCAGATTATTGGGCAAGCTGAATATGCCTATAATGATACTATAAATAGGTCAACAGGGAAGAGTCCCTTTGAAATTGTTTATGGACTGCACCCTAGAGGTGTTTATGAGCTGAGGGAATTGAAGGATGGAGTCAAGGGAAGTGGCTATGCAGATGAATTTGCTTGTGCAATGCAGGAAATTCATGAGACAGTCAGAAAAACCTTGGCAAAGAATACCATGAAACATAAAACCAAAGTGGATGAGCATAGGAGAGAGGTTCAGTTTAATGTTGGTGACCTAGTGATGGTGCATTTGAACAAGGCTAGATTGCAGAAGGGAGTTCCTCACAAGCTGCAAATGTAGAGGATAGGTCCCTGTCCTATCTTGGAGAAGTATGGCAACAATGCTTTCAAGGTGCAATTGCCAGATGACAGTGGACTGTCCCCTGTTTTCAATGTTGTAGACCTTGTACATTATAGAGGACCACCAATAAACAAAGATCAGACCTTCCATGAAGTCAGTCAAGATGTAGAAGAACTCAAACTGCCCTCCACTGCAGTCAAGCAAGCTGACAAGGTATTGGACACTAGAATTTACAAGAGAACCAGGACCAAAGAGTATAAGGAACATTTGATCAAGAGGCATGGACAACCTGATACAGATGCAGTATGGATCAAGGAGGCAGAGTTCAAGAAGTTAGGAATTGATCCTAACTTACTCAATCCAAGGATGGATTGAAGTTTTCTGTTTTGGGGAGGATGGTGCAGGAGCACCTAGGCTGACCTCCAACAAGTTTGTTCACAATTTTGGCTTGTACTGACCTTAGCCAAGTCAGGATCTTAGTTGTTTGTGTTGGACCTTAGAAGGTCTTGTTGGTGTGGATGAGTTATTCATTAGGACTATACCATCTTAGTTAATCAAAATTGTTAAATTTTGCTTTGAATTAGATTTGGACAGTTATGTTAGAAGTTATGAGGTATCAAATGTGTTAAAGCCACATTCTCATTGTTGGAAGATGCTAAAGGTCAGTTAAGGAACTGTTGGTTCGAGTTTAAGGAGACTAAGGTCCTATAATTAAGGACAAAGGCAGAGTTGCAAGATTGCATGATGAACTTGTTTGGTTGCATGCACTTTACTTGACATTGGGAATCCCTTGAAATCAGGAAAAAGCTCGAGCAACTGCCCTTGAATAGTGGCAAAGGCATCAAAGGTAATGGATGGCTCGTAACAAGCAGTAGTTAGCATTGTAAGCAAGTTTTGGGGTGTGAATAAAAGATAGTTTTAGAGTTTTCTATGTTTTTGTGTGTTTTCTTGAAAACCCTATGTGTTTTCAGAACAGTGATGTCTTATGTGTTAATGCATTGATTTGGGAATTGAATCAAAGTTCTCTTAACATATTGAAGTATCTTTTCTTTGTAAATAGTGCATTGATTAGGAACACATGCATTGTAGTTAAGATTTGGATAGCTAGGAATAGTTAAAGACTGTATTTTCTGTATCTGCCCGCGCATCTTGGAAACAATGATCTTGTAGGCACTGTATTTGTTGATTTAACATTGTATTCATGCTCATTGGATAGTGTAGAACAATATCCATCTTGTGTTTAGATTGTTTAGTGTAGAGTTTTTGATTAGAATCTTTAGATTAGAAATTAGAGGTTTGTAAATACTGTTTTGAGCAGTAAGTTTGGAAATGGCTTCCCCATAGACCCCGACCATGGGATACTCCTGAGATTGGTGGAATATGGGAGGGAAGCTAGTGTATTGTATAAATTTGGTGATAGGAAATCAAAAGGGCCAAGCAATGAGTTTTAACTCCAAACCCTAGGCGAGCTTTGTGACCCGGTTAGGAGTTTGGAAGTGAAAAAGTGAAGAACTTGGGCAGGGTTGGAGGATATAGTACGAAAGCCATACAGTCTCAGGTAGGGTTAGATAACATCTACACAAATTAGAGTGATAAAGGCTTTGTTCAATCCATTGGAGGCAAACTTGATCCCAAAACTAGTGAAGCCCTAGAAAATTGGCCAATTAGGCCTCCACTCCGAAATCCTTGGAATTAGCTGTACGGTATTGACAGGGATCAGACAACCTAGGCAAGATTTAAAAGTATGAAAAGGGTGTCTGAATATGTGTTTTGTTTGCTAGGCTGTGTGGAGATTTTGGGCAGAAAAATCAAATTAGTGACTGGTAAGGGCTAGTAGAAACTAGGCCCCCTCAAGGCAATTTCTTTGAATCAGGTGCATTGAAACCTAAAGAATCACCAAGATGGATCCCATTGGTGTTGAAATGAATGGAAATAGAGTATCTACCTCCCCTGCAATGAGTTCAAGTCAGATGGTGATGCTAGCACTTAGATCCTTCTAGGTTTTGTGAAGAGGAATGCAGTTTCAAATGGTGTTGGTCTTCCTAAGCTAAGCACAAGTGGAAAACTCATAGAGAGGAGTTGGAGCAGAGCTTGGTTGGTCTTCTAAGCTCAACAAGAACCATTGGAGTTAGGTTCTAGCAATGAGACAGTGAAGAATTCTCTAAAAGGATGTGCAAGCAAGCTTAGGTTTCATGTTACACCACCACATGCCCAATTGTTTCATGAACCCTACTGGCATGATGTTGAAAGCAACACCTGAGTCTATCATACAATTCCTTACCAGCTTATTATTTATGAGTAGTGTAGTAAAGAAAGGATCAACTTGTGGAGGATTTATCAATACATCACCTAGAAAAACCTCAAGAACTTTTACCTTTTGCTGCTTAGTAGTGATCTTGGTGGTCCCCTTGTTTTCAAATTTTGTGCTTTTATCATTTCCATTAGATATTAATTGAATAGAACTGTCCGTATACTCTTTTATCTTCATCATTTATAATAATGGCACAAACATTTTTACCTGAGACAAAGCCTAGGTGAAGTAAAAATATGTATTCTTTGTTATAATCATCTTCCTTTGCTCCAGTGAATCTCCTTTGTTCTGTTCTTTTTCTTTTTTTCTTTTTTGATCAAATTTTTTCTTGTCTTTATGCAACTCTTTGTTCTCTTCCTTATGAACATTCTTTCTCATTTTTATCAGGCTACTTATTTTTTTCCTTTTTCGGTACCCCCTGTGTTGTTACTTTGTCTTTCATAACTATTCCTCTTGGAACACCCTCATCCTCATTTATTGTTTTGTTTCTTAATTGATATTTTCTTTTTTCCTGTTCTACTGCAACAATGGTTAAATTTTTAATCTCTTCCTCAATTGGCTTTCTTATATTGCATTTACTTGGCTGAAATGGTGCACTAATAGAACATTGTTCATCATTGCTTTCTTCATAATCAGAAAAGACTTGCTATTCTACCATATGAACATTGTATCTCTGATTATTAACATCATACTCGTAACCTTCCTCTTCTGAAGATGAATATCCCTCCTCAATGGGATGGAGGGTGTGGGAAGTTAAATAGATTGTATGATCCTCTTCATCATTGTATATTGGTATCTCCTCTTCTTGTATTGACTGAGCAACAATACAGTGATCAGGGGAATGTGGCAACTTGCAAATCTAACACCAGGGAATATTGTTAACCATGTATGCTCCTCTCTTCTTTAAAGGGTTAGGATTTTCCTTATTCTTAGGCTTGTCAATTATGGGCCTTCCATCTTTCCAATTTGTGTTATATGGCATATCATACGACTTTGGTCTTTCATTCCTATATGTGTTTTCTTGTCTATTTTGAGGATTGTTAAAATTTTGGGGAACCCTACGATTATCTCTTTTACTAGTGATCCCAGTAGCCTTTCTATTATTTGCAATAGTCAATGCTATTTTTTGTGCTTCAGCTAAATTTCTAGGGCATCTATTCCTAAGCTCATATCCTATCTTTGGATCAAATTCTTTTAGATAAATGCTTAATGTTGTATGGTCTGCCAATTTGGACCTAGGAGGTATCTTATTATAAAATTTGGAGAACCTCTAGTTGAAGTCATAGACTGACTCATTCTGATATTTCTGGATACTAACCAATTCATGCAAGGAAAACTCTGGTGCACATTGATTCCCATACTGTTGAAGGAACTGGTCATGAAACTCTTGAATGGAAGCAATAGAAGCTGTTGGTAAACTATTAAACCAATCTCTAGCTTCTTTAGTTAGTGACATCATAAATAGCCTCATCTGTACATCTTCATATTGCATATCCAGGTTTTGAATAAAAGAATTAAAACTCCTTAAGTGTTCCTTAGCAGTGACCACACTACTTCCTATAAATTTTGGGACAAGACCTCTCCAACTGTTGTCCATAGGGTAGGGATATATTTGGAATCCTGCCAAGTCAAATTGTTTGATCATAGTTGTGTAGTGCCGAGGAGGTGGATTTTGAGGATGCTGATATTGCTATAATGGATTATTGTATTGTGCGTGGGGTGGTGGCATATATTGTTGGCCGAGGGGTGGCTGAGCGTTTGGATGTTGTGGTGGATTTTTAGGTGGAGAATTTGATGGTTTGTATTGATTCACAATTGTCTTTTTTGGTGCTTTTGGTGGATTTGAAGGTTCTATATTATTATTCCCTTTCCTATGAGGTGGTATATATTTAGGGAGTTTAGCTATTTGAGCATCAAATTGGGCTCTTTGCAGCTTTAAATCCGGGAGTTCTTTTATCACTTGGAGCCTCTATTCATATTTGACTTTCGTTCTTTCCATTTCTTGTCTTTCATACTCCAATTGTGCATTTAATTCTTCTTGAGTCATAATTTCATAATTTTCTTCAGGGGCTACATTATCAATAGGATCATTCTGATTTCCTTCCATTCTATGATCATATTCATGTTGTTTCTTGAATATTTCAGCCTCAAACCTAGCCACAAATTATTCCTCTTTCTTAGGATCTAGTTGGTAGAAAGGATTCCTTTTTTCTTCAGGAGTGTGAGGTTCTCCTGATGAGCTATTCTCATTTGTCAATGTATCATAGCGATTATATGTCTGAAAGTATGGTTTTTATGTTTTATCCTTATTTGTCATGCACATGTCATCAAATTCCTTCTTACCTTTATCATTCTTATGTGTCCATTTACTATTATCACTAGGACCTTCTTTATACAGGAACCTTTTTTTGTGTATGTTGTGAACTATTGTGATGGTCTAAACTCTTGAATTTATTCTTTCTAATATGCACTTTATTTTATCAAAGTCGCCACTCACTCATATAGAAGTGAGAAAATTAAATACTTTCTTTCTCCCAATGGAGTCTTATGTAAGGTATTGACTCTATAATGAAGGATTGGATTCAAGTTTGAGTCCCCAGTAGAGTCGCCAATCTGTTAGTTCTCAAAAATGTTGGTTTGAAACCACAAGAGGTTGCAAAGCTCTTGATATGTATTAGGCTAATGAACAAGGCCAAATGATATATTTGAACATTCTTCTCTTCAGGATCTGCTAGACCTAGGCAGGTGCACCTATGTAAATGAGGTAGACTTAGACTATTTGTTTCCTACTTGAACAATCTATCCACAATGGCAATTGAGAGTGGAGAGATGTAATCCTAATTTGGTCTAAATTGTATAAGCAATATCAAGGTAAAATCTATGAATATGTTTAGATGTGAGGTTTGAAACAAGTTTTGATAAAACTAAATGACAAAAATGGGCGAGAGCAATTCCTTGTAGGGTGAACGAAGTCAAATGAAAATCTAAGACAAAATGACTTGTATTAGCAATAACTCGAACTATTTGGCACACTAATGTTTATTTATAACTTTTATAAACGTCCAAGAAAATGATTGACAAACTCTACTTGTGGATCCAATTGACACAACCAGGTTACTTATGATTTATTAAAAGGATTTTTAATCTTTACTTGAAAGAACCAATTAAATAAATCACACAGGAACAATAGATAACACCAAATTGGAGACAAAATGACGTCCTAGTTATATGATTCTTCTTACTGATCCAAATAACACTTCTAGATTACTGTAATAGATTAAAAGGGTTTTAATTCTCTAAAAGAAGCCAATTAATCACATTAGACAAGAAAAAAAATTGTGTTTTGATAAATTGAAAATTTCCTTGATATATTAACTTAAATAATAAGGAAATATTATGCTAGAGACAACCATAGAACTAAATATATTTAACAAACAATTGATACCAATATGAAGTCACATAATCAAATTTATTTCACTGATCTCCTCAAACTATACTTGCAACATAGTCTTTTAAAATGTAAACATCATAAAAGCTTTTTTACTTTCTATCTATCCCTACTTGCCTATATCCTTTTGTCACTATGTAACAAATTTATATATGTCAAAAATTTGAAAAGATGCATCCGTTCATGAATGTATTTTGATATTAACAACAACTAACAACAATTAAAAATAGGTAGTTAGGCTCTAGTTAGCCATAAGTGGACTTTTGACAGATGGTCCAGATAATCATGTCTTTTGTGAGTATCAGCATCTCCCAATGCATTCCTGACTGCTATCTCTATGTTCACCATTTTATCATTCTACTTGCATGCTTTAGCCAATGTTGAGTCTTTACCTATAGCCACTTCCAAGGTCTTTTGTAGTATCAACTCACATTCTTAAATCCATTTGGTATTTTCTTTTGTTTTTCCATCATTTTCAAACAATGTTGGTATTCCTTCTTTTGTGGCATCAATTAATCCTTTTGCATCTCCTTGACGTTCCTCATGATAATCTTCATGCTTTCTTATGATCTCCTTAGCAGTAGTGATAGCCTCATTATCAGGAGTATCTCTCTTGCAACCTAGTGGATCCTTTCAATGTGTTTTCAATCATATCCTTTAGGCAATTATTTTCCCTAAGTATCCTTTCATTGTTTATTTTATACACTTCCTTTTCTTTGATCAACATTTGGATCTAGTGTTTATTTAGCTTGCCACATTGACACCAATCTCCGCTATAGCCACAAGATCAGCCTCTCCAACTTTCAATGTCATGAAATTTCCAAAATCCTTTTCAGTGTCAATAATAATAGATTTCCTATGTGGTGGATACAGGGCCTAGATCATAAGGGAACCTTCATTTAGGTTATACTTTGATATTGTATACACTTCTATCACTCCCTCAGGGCTAAGATTATATGTAGCATTGTTATCCTTCAAGTAACTGTTAAAAACAAGAGAAGAATTTAGGTCCAATCCTAAGAAAATCATGACAGCTGAATCTTCTAAAAAAATTCTCCCTCTCTGGGGTCATATATTTCATTTCCCTTTCCACATTTAACTTCAAATTATTCAACAATTGATCCTCATGATTTGGTGTTACATTTTCAACAGATTCTCTTATTGCTTTTCCCTTCTATTTGTACAAGAAGGCTCTGAACTCTGGAGATTTCACAAACTCATCATCTGCTACAAAGGATCTATAAGCCATTTTCTTTGTGTATATGTCTGAGCCTTCTTCAATTTTTGGCTGTCTAGGAGGAAGCTTATAATCCTTAGTTTTCAATATGGAGATTTTATCAGTTGGACCTTGTGACCCCTCATCACCAGATGACTCCTCACTAGAGGATAACAGCTCCACATCTTGCATCTCTTTCATGTTTTTCTCTACTCCCTTGTTATACTCATTAACAACCCTCTCAACTTCTTTCTCTTCCAAATTTCTGATCAAATCATCATACTGCTAAGGTATATGATTATACCCACCTAAGTTCATCTTTTTCCTAGCAAGTTCTATGTATCCCTCCAGATCAAACCCTTTTTGTGGTGGATCTTTCTTCAAATTAAAATGAAATAACTTATCCAAAATCAAATCATACCCTTCTTTTGACAATATAGTGAAATCTCCAAAGCACAAAGTGCTTGGCATGAATGCCTATTTTCCAAAGGAACTTAAATTCATTACACTTGAGTAATCTGTTTTCCTAACAATTTCCAAGTAGGCGATTCTATAAGGCACTTTTTTAGGAAAGAAGAATGGTATATCTTCAAAACCATACAGTCTCATCATAGTAGCATCCTCAAAACAATACCAATCTCCCCAGTTGTGACCAATAGGTCCATTGAAATATTTATTTCTAAGGAACCTCTTAATCTCACTAGAAAATGCATAGTCACAAGGATGGTTACAGAATTTGTACAATTGTTTAACAAAGTATTCTTCAAAATGTACAAAACTTTAATTTTAAAACTTGCTATCCCAAATAGCAGTCTATAACTAAATTGGTAAAAATTTACACTCCCTATCAAACTGTGTAATCCTTAACTCTTTTGGCCACATTCCCAATTCTTGTCCATAATACATTGCTATATGCATAAAAGTAGAGTAATGTTTGAAATGTAGAATAGGGGATCCATTTTTTATTGCCATTAGCCCTGAATCAATTCCTTTGAAGATGTATGAAGCATAATCAAAGGGTTTGGCATTGTGATACTAAACATCAGTTGCAATTACCATTGGTACAATTGACATAAGCTCAGAAGCTTCCATCCCTAACACCTGACATACTAAGAAGTATGTATATTTCAAATAGGGCTCAAATAAGTCTACATGAAATGGAGGCCCTGTTGATGGTGTTTTCTGCGCAACAACTCAGACACAATATAATATCCTATCTCTCTTAAGAGGTAAATCTCTATCAGAAAGCCTCAAGAGATAACCCCAGGGTGTCTAATGTCAGGTGTTGACAATGCATAAACAACTCAGTGATAAATGTGAAAATGTTGGTAATCACAATGGGACGTTACTACAAGCAAAATACTAAATCAAAATTTATCATATCTAACAATATGTTGATACTTCAATCCTAGATTTAACCCAATAATCAAAGAAACAACAAAAGATAAAGGGGATTTCAAAGAGATTTCTGATTTGATACTAAACCAAAAATTTACAATGAAAATTCCCAACACTTGAAATGGACCAATCCCTCAAAATTGATCTCTACTTGACCCAGATAAATCTGCAATCTTATAGAAACAGTGCAATCTTCTAAGGTGTTAAGATTTTCAAAACATGAACATTCATTCAAACAACCCTATTGCAATTGAAATGAATAAACCTTCACAATCGAACTTAAGCACAATGAATATGAAAAGTGCAGGCTAACTTTGAAAAGCAACTAACAATCAGTTGGTTGCGAAAAGTATGGACTGAGGGATTGCTGCAACATTCAAGTATCAAATCACAAACATTATTAAATCAAATCTAATCTAAATATTAACCTCAAAGAAATTTTAAAGATGGAATAACAATAACCATGCAAGACAAAAGAATACAAGTATGGCACCAAATCACAATGTCTTTATTTGCATTCTAATTATGCACTGTAGCAACAATTCCAACTTATGTTACAATACTTGCTTGAAGGCAACTACTTGCTAACTTGCTCTACTTACTTCTAACTATCTTTGCCCTATATCAATCTCTATACTCTAACTCTTAACAAGGAACCCTTACAAAAGAGGCCAAATGCCAAATATATAGAAACCCTAGAAAACCCTTCGGCCCAGCAAGAGTTTTCATAACATTAATTAGGCACCACCAGTCAGCCAAGAGAAAGTGAAAATGGAACAAAGGAACACATTAAATGCATGAACTACGCCCAGGTTGGCCTAGGATTCCCAATACAACTCAGACCAATGCAGGGCGCGATGATGGGGAAGCACAAATCTTGAAGTAGTTGGGCATTAATCGCCCTCCCCTTTGTCTCTATTCCGATTCGGCCCCTCATGAACTCTCAAAAGCATCCCATCCAAGTTAGCTACTGGTGGCAAAGGAAAAGCCCTAAGTCAATTTTTGATGGATGCAATTTTTTCTCTTGAGTATTTGACCAACTTATCCCAATCCACCTTATATGTCATATATTTATCAATAACTGCAAGGTAGGTGGCTAAATCGTGCAACTGGTGCTTAGAAACAAAATCATTATCAAGTGGCACATAAACATCTTGCCACCAACTTCTCAACTCTTCTAGACTCAAACATTCAGGATAAATATTCCTTCATCACATCATAATCTTGAAAAAACCAATGCAGCCATTATAGACACCATTTAGGGTATCATAAATCTTCCTTCTTTGTTTATAAATATTCTTCAATACTTTCTACCTAATCTGTAATGCCTCATACCATTCCCAAGGTTCAGTAGCCCTAGAAAAGGGAAGAATATTGTCACTTACTAATCTATCCTTGGTGTATTCCATGATAGTCCTGGTTTTCTATAGAAGGAGATCCGTGTCTTCCTTATCTTGTGCTAACACTTGGTTCATCCAATCCATCATCCTGGTAGTATCTTTCCCTATTTATAGGATCTCCTTAATAGCCTCATCACCCTTTACTTGTACCCCTTTTAGCCAATTCGCTGTGGCAAGATTGGAAGCCTTCATCTTTTCTAGCTCAGTGATGGTCTCTTGAGGTAGAGGATTTGCAGCAGAGGAAGAAGGGTTAATGGACTGCAAGGGCTTCATCAAATCCTCCAAGCATTTCTTAAGATTATCATTTTCCCTCTTCAACTCATGCTTGGTCTTTATTTCCTTTCTTAGCCTGCCCACGATGACTGCACTAGAACCCTCATAATCTTCAATGTCCTATTCGACTGATGTAGGCCCTAGATTGAAAGTCTGAACATTGTAATCCTTTCCAACCACATCATCTCTGTTTTTACCTAGAGCAGGGGTGGCAATATGAACAACTTTTTTATAAGCCTCATCTCTTTCAACCCTCAAGATGACTCTGGCCTTCTTTTGACCTTTTGCTTTTCCAACCTTGGCTAGGAGCGCATCCCAATTCGGTGGTGTGTCCTCCACTACTACCTAATTCCTCTTTATTTCTCTATCCAGCCATTCTGGAACAACAGGCTCCAACTGCACTTGGCTCTACCCTACTCCCTCTTGTTGATCTCCCGCTATCTCATCTCCCAAATTTTGTTTCTCAGGAGTCTCATCCTTATTCCTTTTCTCTTCGATGTGTTCCTCCTCATGTTCAAGTGATGGTATCTTTTCTAGATCTTCTTCCCTTGGAGGAGATTCAACTTCTTCATTTCTAACTGGCGATCCTGCATATGCAACCAAGGGAGATTGCATTATCTTTTCGATTTCTGCCTCTGGACTATGAAGATCACCTTCATGAAATTATTCTCCTTCAGTATCTGGGTGATCCTCAATACTTCCGACCTCACCTAGCTCACTTTGAGTTTCATGAATGGGAGGAATATCATCATGTTGCACATTATGAGAAACAACCAGAGGGAAATTGCTTTAGGCTCACTATCCCTGGTAGAAGGAGTCCTAGACCTTGTTGTATACACATTGGCCTTATCCTTTGAACTTTCAACATTTACCACTAGTAGGGCAACTCCTTCCCCTCCTACCTTGGGGCTAGCCCTCTTCGATAATTTTATGATTCTTCTCCTCTTGGGCACTGGCACATCAACCTCCGGATTCTGCTCCCCTATTTCCTTCTGTTCAGACTTCTTAGTCCTCGCCCTCTTCTTGGCCTTTTGCTTTCTCTATTTTTCTACTTCTTGGGCCTCTATTTCTTGAACACCTTTTATCTTGATTTTGAAAGGAGAATCCAACTTACCCTTGCCATTAGGATCTTTCTCAGTAGATTCCTCAGAGGTGGAGTGGGGGTCCAAATCTCCCATTAGCGCATAGGTGAACTGTACACCATTATTTTCTAGCTCCCATAGCTTATTCTTTAGCCACATCCTAGTGAATTTGATAATAGGATCCATTAACTATTTTAAATTTTTTTTCTCCTCCTCCAACCAGTCCATATCACCAATCGGCCTATCCTTTACTGCCTCATAGCCATGATCCTGAATTAAATTCCCATCATCTTCCAATTGATTAGGCACTGCCTTTTTATTATACAATCGAACCGACTCAACTGGAAGTCAGGAGAATTTCTTTTTTCTGACCTCAAACTCATCACTACAATTGGCCTAGTAGTCCTCCAAATTCACCTTATGGCTATATTCTCTACTGGCCCTCTTTTGAGCTTCTCCCATAATATCAAACCTTGATCTCTTAGAGTGAAAAGATAGACCAAAGGTACAAATTTCTTCCTTTGAAGCCTGGGAAGAGATAATGGGAGGACATGCCTCTCCAGTGCCAATCCTTAGGGGAAAATCTCCACCAAATCCTGTCTTGTGTCTATCTTTCTTGACAATAGCATCAAAGTCACAAATTTTTCTAGTTTCTTCCAACAATATAATGTGATCAGTGGGATACCTTGGAAGTCTTTATGGGGCCCTTTTACAGCCATCAATCCAATTGTAGGAGAAGGTTGGGAATTGTATAAACCAAACTCCATACTTCCTGATGAGCTCCTTGGCTTGATCTGAAATTCTGACATGATCTGCCTCTTGAAGCATTCTGGTGATATGCATGGTAAATGCATCATTTTCTCTCCTATAGTTTGAACCTCCCAAATGCAATTGAGGGAAAACTTCATAAATAACATCTTGTCCAAAAATTCCCTTTGTATCCAATCCCTTGTAGGGATGGAATATTGAAAGTACATAGACCAAGTATGAAGTCATTGTGAAAGTCTTGGTCTACAACACATTGGACAACTACTCATGGAGTATTCTGCTAATCAGACCAGCCCAATGATAATCGATAAATTCCTACTTCATCCTTACAATGGCATGGCACATCCAATTCTCAAATACTCCCACATTCCTCAATCCAGCTACCCTGCTGAGTAATGTAATTGCATCATAGTACTCCTTGAATTTTGCTCTGAATAGTTGTTTGGGCAGTTTGGAATAATGTGACTTGGGATTTTCCAACCAAGAGTTGATGAATTGCTGAGATTTCACAGTCTGCTCTTCATAGAATTCCTTAGTGGACCCCATGCTAAATGCCACCACGTGAGATCTATCCAGCATATCAAAATTCTGAGCAATAGAGACAGGATTGAGGTCGGCAATCACTCTTCCTTGAGGACTGATGATCTTTTGTGTACCCTGGTCGTAATTTCTAGAGCACTCAAGGACAAGCTCATAACACTGCACCATTGAAGGAAAACCAACCACATGTGCCAAACCTAACTCCATTCTTTTGGCCACTAAAGGAAGATCTTTAGTCGCCATTCTTTCTTTGAACTCTTTGTAGTCCCATTGTCCAACGTTTGTATCGGTCACTTCTGACCAGATTGATGTGATTTTTCTCTCAGGAACCTTGCTCTTAACGTCCAGCCTAATCTTCTCTGCATCAGACATTGAAGATCCAACTACTGCTTTGCTAGATTTAGCCTGCATCCATCAAGAAAATCACAATAAAAACCACAAGAGAGTAAGGTTAATTCATCAATACACCGCTAGAATGAATCTGATATAGCCAAAGTGTTATTAAAACTATTACGAGATGATCACAACAAATTTTGGGTTTCAAGACCATGTGTGGAATTTGAGCCAGAGAGGAATTTTAGGAAATTCCAGACCGATCGGATTCCAATGGACAAAACTAGGAAACACCTACTTAACCATTAAACCTGATTATGATCAATCACTAAAAATCATGGGAAATCCAAATATGACATGAAATAATCATCAAATGCATCATAAATGATAAACAAATCCAATTATCTCACGTTCCTTTACATTTCATCAGGTTTCAGCAAAATCCATGAGGGACGGATTTTCACGAAGAACGAGCCAAATTGCAGACTTTGGAAAATTAGGGAGACACTGGATTTCAGAGAAATCATGACCCGACAGAAATCCGCGGATAAGTCAAAACTCTGAACCAATGCAGATTCCAAGGACAAAGGTTTCGGCAAGAGTCAGTCATCTCGCCGAGAAGTCTTGGCAACTTCTAGGAGGTCATGCCAAAGGATGTCATCGGAAGAGGTTTCACCAAGACTTGGTGGTTTCGGTGTAACGTCTCACTGACCGGCGATATAGCAAATATGTCGATATGACCAAAGGGTAGTCGGGGTAAGGTCCTAGCGAATCTCTTTTGTCTCACTAACTTTTGGGGTCCAAGCAAACACTTCAGCTAGACTGAAGTTTCTTTTGATATGAGATCTCAACGAAGTTGCGGTGTCTCAGCGACCGGCGATAGGTTTTGAATTCGGCCAGAGGTCTTGCCGACAACATGTGGTCTCCCCAAAAGAAGATTTGAGTTCGCCAAGAAAGGAAGGTTTTGCCATGAGGTCTTGGCAACTGTTGGTAGTCTCGCCGAAAGTGAAGGTTTCAGAAAGAGATGTGAGCTTGCCAAAAGCGAAGGTCTCAGCGACGAAGAAGAACATCAGTGTAACTAGTGAAGCCCACTATGATCTCCTGCCGATTAGGGCTTGTCTTGCCGATGGTGTATAAGGAAATGCATGTTGATGAGAGACTTTCTTTCGGGGTGAGGTCTCGGTGATCAAATATAAACTTAGTGAGGCTCCTCGACAAAATATAGGGTGATTGATATGACATCCCACCAACTATGAAGGGTCACGGTGAAGAAAATTCAGAAGGGATGGATAGTCATGATTTTACCCAGATGCCAATTCAATCATGAATTTCAAAAGTTGAACTCAGGACAAGTTAGGGATGGAACTTTCATAGATTTTCTTTACATTCTAGGTCAATTTTAAGAGGAAATAACTGGACATGGCATTGCCCTAGGTTTCAAACCCTACTCATCCACCATTAGCGCACAGGCCAGCTTAGAATTTAGTTGTTTCAACTGCTAAGTCGTTACTAGGGTTTACTAAATACTCTTAGGCAAGATTCATCAAAATGCAGATAGACAAATGAGCTCAAAACTCACCTAGGAGATGACAAGTGATGCAATACTGAACAACCCTACCATGAAATGATCAAATACGCAGGAATTTGAATCCCACAGGCTCTCATAATATCAATGTGCCATTCATAATTCTCAATCAAAGGTAGGGCAATCAAACACATACCATTATAAAGTAGAAATCAATCTCAGAAGTAGCAAATGCAAAGCCCAATGGCGTCCACAAAGAATACAAGCAAGAATGCACAAGAAATCATCACTTAAATCCACAATTTAAGCCCAAATGTCCCAAACCAGAGTCAATCAATCGCAAGAAAGCACTCCTTAGCTTAGACGATGATAAATAGTAAGCACAATGGCACAAAAGATCTTGAAAACCAAGTTACATACATCCTTCAAGGCATGCACGAAGCCATTAATGCAATCGATAGGACAGTCAAAAAACTTGGAAAGTCAACGACAAGGTGGAATCTGGGAAAATCTGGCCCACATGGAAATCCGCAAATACCAAAAATCCTCGAATGACAGGGTCCAAATGGAGTCCAAGCGAGATCTGGGAAAATCTGACTAGGTTGGAAAATCCTGAATCTGAGTAAAAGCCCAAAATTCATCCAGAACTTCAGGATTCTCAATGAATAACCTGGGGAAACACTTAGGCATTCAAAATAAACATTTAAACACATACCTAAGTAAGACAAAACCTCAAAATGAAAGGGACAAGATGCCAAAACCGAAGCGAAAGAGGGTCCCTGCTCCTAGCGGGGTGTGTGTGTGAAAACTGCACAACAGGCCCGTCATTGTCATTCAGTGGATCTAGATTTCCATCCTTCTTAGGTCTATGCAACGGTAATCTCCACCCCTTATAGGTGGTATCCGTTGTCAAAAAATATTTTTCTAAATTCTCATGCACAATAGCTTCATGACATGTGCCTTCTAGGTTAAAAACTTCACAAATTGCAGCTTCTGACACATGTATGAAATGTTTACCCAATGAATTGTAGATAGCTTTGAGTTTTGGATTGTAATAAGAAGCTAAGAGTTTCATTAGTTCCACATCCATAAATATGTTTGGGATAACCAATTTTCCCAGGTTAAATTTCTAGGGATTGCCTATCAGCTCAAAGCTATCCCTCTAATGATAGTGAAATATAAATTGTTCATATCCCCGAATTGAAGTCGACACATCCCCTACATGTTTGCATTTTTCCTCAAATCTATCCACATCTTCCCTAAGTTGTGCAGAACATCTGGCTTTAGGTCCCAAGCTAGGTTGTTTCTCAATAAGATCTTGATTCAATTTCCTTTCAGTTGTTTCTGATTCATCCCTGGTCTCAATATTTTTCTTTTTTCCCTTAGGATGACTACCTTGACCCTACTTTTTTCTACTTTTTGATTTTTTGGAGCTCAAACCCTCCATTTTATTTTCTCAAATTGATAGAATTGAAAATACAATTGTAGAGAATTCACAAGCTTACTTGAAAATCTTCGGCTACACCTCCCATTCCTTTTGCTGCCAACTCTGCAAATTCTCCTTAATTATTCTTCTTTGATTTAGAGGATTATCTATATAGTGTGTATTCGTGCAACCATTAATTTCTAGCTCTGAGCACGAGTGTAACAAGTTTTTCAAATTTCCCATTGCTAGATCAAATGATTATATTGACAAGAAATTTTTAAACTCTAGATGATCTATATGTTTGAATCAAGCCAAATGTTCATTAGGCACCTTATATGGTCGGGGAGACCAAATATCACTCCTACTGATGTTAAATAGTTGATTTTTGCTTCATCTTTTGATCCATATCACCTTCGGAAAAGGATTTATTAAGTCACTTAGATATCATCTGTCGCCAAGTATCACTCTGATGAACTTTTGATCCATTTGTATTTCCATCAGGAAGAGAATAGGTATCGTTGAAAGATTTGAAAATTACTCCGATGTTACAAGTCTCCCCGATGTATCGTCCTCCCCCTTTAGATGAATCGACAAGACTCTCTTTGATGCTACTTTCATCGGCATGACATATGGAGCCAGAAAGGCATTTGAAACTCATTCTGATAGCACATGTCTCCCTGACATGTTTCTTTGTGTTTCATCGGTGAGATAGAGTGGGCATCTTGCTGATGAAATTCCATCAACATAACATGTATGCTCGGGCTAACTTGAAGATCTCACTTTGATAACATTTTTCTTATCGATAACTTTTTTGTTGGTGAACCAACATGCCTTGTCTTCCTGAATATGTATCCTCTTAAGTTGTTGATCGATGTGACAATTTAGACCTTTCACCGATATTCTAGAAATACCTTAATTGGAAGGTTATAGCTATAGGTCAGAGAGACATAGACCTAGTTATGCTGAAATGGATTATTTATTCAAAGGCTCCTACTCAATGATTATTAGAGGGATTTTGATGTGTCAAAAGGTCAAATCTGATGTGATCACTGGTGGATATGATATGTGAAAAGGATTATAACAATTTTGCACTCAAAATGTGGCTACCTTGTGGAATTTATGAATGTAAGCCACTGAAATTTTGAAAAAATTTATAGTCCCAACATGCACAATGTATAACCTGTGAACTTAAACTTGACTACAAACATACATTTATGAGAGAGACAAAAAATTAGAGGTTTCCAAATTGAAACACAATAAATTCCTTATCAGATCAAACATAATGACGATGCCTAAAATATTGAAGGAAAAACTTGATACTATCGAAAGGTAAAGGAAAATCTACAATTGACAATATATGATAATCCGTAAAAGTTGTATATTTTTAAACTGTAAAATAAAACTGAGTTACAAGATAGTCTCTTTGCAGAATGTAAAGGAAAAAATCAAGAACTAAGGAAAAAGACTAAGTATTTTCCAATATATACAATGTATGATAACTCCAATGCGCCAAGAGGTAGAACTGAAAGCCAACTAAAAGTGAAAAATATCTCAAAAGTATCCTCTCATGAGCAAAGAAGAAAATAAAGAGGGCCCACAATTGAAGCAAACTAAACTTCGAATGTTGCAAACTCCTCCCCATGTTGTGCATGATCAAAATATCTTCAAAATTGATCTAAAACTGAAGTTATGCCCCAAAAATCTCCACCATTTGCTCCATTTTGCATGACTAGTTAACTGAAAAAATACTCAAGTCTCCACCTTCATGATTTGCATGATTTGATCTTCAGTTCACTTTACTTATTTTTCTTGCATGATTTTGGAAAAAGGTATTTGTATGATTAAATATTAAAGATAATCAATGCGATTATTTTATTATTTAATATGTGATTGTTCTTCCTTTTACACATTACATGTTAAATATTAAGGTAGCTTTACCTTTAATATTTAATTACATTGTTATTTTGTCTAACACCATGCAATAAATATAAGTGAAGTTCTCCCTTAGCTCAAATTTAAATGATAATATGGAACTTGACTTATCAGTCCATCTTCAAACCACATGGGCAATAATAAAATGAAATAATTTTATTTAAAAACATAAGTCAAAATTAGTCCCTTCATTCGACTTAGGGTAAGTAAAGGCATCAAACCCTAATCCTTCCCTCATTCATCACTTACACTTTCTAGAATCATACTGCTGTTATGCCTCCATGAGCTAGGTTTGGAGCTCAAAACTCTTGATTTTACATGTTGTTTTTGATGGCTTTCTAAAGATTTCCACAGAAAAAATGTAAGGTAAGCTTTCCTTGGGAGTCAACTTCCATTTTTAATGCATTCTCAGGCTTCCAAGTCATGATTATAGCTCATTTTCTGATACATTTGTCTTGCTTCTATTTTTGTTGACATTTTCTCCAC
This sequence comes from Sequoia sempervirens, assembly GCA_007258455.2. Lineage (NCBI taxonomy): Eukaryota > Viridiplantae > Streptophyta > Pinopsida > Cupressales > Cupressaceae > Sequoia > Sequoia sempervirens. Next base: position 145,438,943 of record VDFB02256132.1, read on the forward strand.
CTTGGGCTGGCATGGATGCCTCCATCTTGAGCTTTTGGAAGCCATATCCATGGGTTTTGATATATTTTCTATGAGAAAAAGAGGTAATCTCTTCTATTCATTCGAATGTTGCTCCACTTCTTTAGAAAAACATGGATTTGCTTATGGTTTTTTTCCCTTTCTCTATATTTTGAAATTGATTGAGGGCTTTCTTTACCATCTAAATCTGAAAAAAGAGAGACAACATGTTGATTTTTCTGATAGAAATAAAAATAATGACCTCCTAATGAAAGGCCACAACCTATTAAGTTTATGGGTGCTTCTATATTTCTATACAAGCTCGATCTATTCTCCTTTATGATCTTATTGGAGGGTTTTAAAAATCCCAAGTTGTGGCTTGAAACTTGAATCTTCTAGGTCATCTTTGTTTTGAAAAAAACTTGAGGGTTTTCATCTACCTTCCTATATGTGTCAATGAAAGACAAAAATTGTTCAAGAAAGAAAGGAAAAAAAAATGAAAGAAAAAATCTTTCATTAAAGGCCATGGGCTGTTTAGCTCATGGTATCTCTTTTATTTTGCTGAAATGAAGACTTTTTTGTAGATGTATTTTCCTTTTGCAAAAAATATGGGCTATTTAATTTGAGATTCGGGTAAAGCTCTCTCCATTTTGGGTGTTTGAGCAAATTCGAGTGCTTTCATTTTTATTTCCTGTAATCATGCATTATCTAAACATTGGATCATGTAAATGTAAGATAGTTTGTAGACCACTGTCACCCTACATTTTGATTCCTTTATGAATGGCCTTTTGATACAATCTCTAGGCTTTAAGCTTTTATGATTCAGCCTATTCAATTGTGGCTGTCTCATGGTATCTTTGCTCAAACAAATGATTACAATTTCATCTATGCCATTGGTGATTGATTGAAACCTTCTTTTGGTTTTCATAATCAATGTAAAAGCAAGGTTCCAGTATATAACACATATAGCTATCTCGTCAGGTGAGTGTCATTGATTTGTGAAAATTTGATTGAAATTAGGCACTCCATCCTAAAAATGATGTATCTTTACTCAGCTTTGCACCTTATTTAAGCAGTTTAATTGAGCTCATTGTTCACTTATGATTCCCATTTCAAAGTGAAAGGTGGTAACCTCATTGCACATTTGACATGGTTGTCATGAATGAGCAATGTGCTCAGTTACCTTATGAAACAAACTTTAAACAGAATATGCTTTTTATTTCATATCCCTCTCAAGATCTAGATGGCTGCATGTTGGGCTCAACCCTTATGGGAGCCCATTTTCCTCCACATACTAAAATGTTGAACATGATGAACCAGTAATGAAATATGTACCTATTCCTACACAATGGTCAAACAAGTTAGAAAAATAATGAAGTTTCATGCCCTTTCTGATGATTTGCTTTGGATATCTTGGATATAGTTATTCATTTTGCTTTTATTGACCAGCTATAAAGTATCAATTATCTCCTTGATTAGACATGCATGAGATTTGTATGGAACCCGAGTTCTAACATCTCCTCTTCCACCTTTGTAGATTTCTCTCTTGAAGTAGCAACTAGACAACTCAATGATGCTGGCACAACCTACAACAATGGGATTCTTCATTCACCAGGCAATGACGAGTCCGATATCTTATTTTATGTATTTCTTTTCCTATATTTACTTTCTATTTTATATCTCTCAAATACAGTTACTCCCATGGCTTGTGTGGGTATAGAAACATTGCTTTTTAATATATCAACTATTTCATATCATGTAATGACTTGTGCATTTTCATTTGTGAATCACTACAAAATATGAAATAACTAAATGAAATTGTTTGAAGCACATGTTTTGTAATCATGATGAAATGATAGTTTTTACATACGTCATTTTTGAATTGCCTTTTTTTTTGAATAAACAGTAATAACATATTCGAAACATAAACTATAGAAAATAGTTTAGCTTCACAAAGATATCCTTTGAATGTTTTCTTTCTTAATGAAGCCTGATTTGTTGATTTATCTAGATTGTTCAATGGCTTTACTCAACCTGTTGCATGATTTTGATAAATCAATTTTAAAAATCCTTCATTGAGAAAGCTGATGTTGATTGGATTGTTTATTCATCAAAATTTTCTTACCCCATTTAAATAACTTATTGATAAAACTTTACTAATTTGAGCTGGAAGCTAAAAATTAGTAACAGCTAAAATTTTCATTTTTCAAACAACCAACATTAACATTTCCAATATTTAAACATGCCATCAACATGTGAATAACATGTTGAATAAGAGAACTGAGAGGGGGGTTGAATCAGTTGTAACAAATTTAAACCTTTAAATCATTCACCAGAATAAATCCTTAACACTGCTTAAAATGATTAAACATTAAGCGTAAGTAAAAAAACTAAAAATCATCACACAAACATAGAAACACCAAATTTACATGGAAAAACCCATGAGGGAAAAACCACGGTGAGGATTAACTCATACTATAGAGAATATCAAAACCGATTACAAAGGGTCACTTCCTAAGAAGTAAGGCTCACTACCAAAATAAATAAACAATGTTTGGATCAGGACTCACTATCCAATAGGGTTAACCAATATGAGGGATCACTACCAAAAAGATACAAAGAAGATAGAAGAGATATGTTATAGAGAGAAGACAATCTCAATTCAACCGAGAAATCCACCACAATTTGCTTAACCACTTACAAACATGCATGAATGATAGAGTACACCTTCAACTCACTACATCCAAAAACTCAGCATTTAGGCTTTGCACTAATCTACCACACTCGCATCACACACACTCACTGATTTGCATTAATCTCACATCTATCTACTTTATTTCTTTGCACTTATGTCTTTTCTCCACTTTCACCACGTCTAACTCTTCCTATATTTATACCATCTTCAACTTTGAAACATATCCAAAGTTTACCATCCAACATTAAATTCAAATTAAGTCAATGCCAAAACATCCTAGGGTGAAATTAGAATGAGGCCAACCCAAACACATGCTCGATAGGGACCCAAATAGATCCAACATGCTTCATCAGCTTCGAAGATAGTGTTTAACAAAAGGTCGGCCAAACTAGTGTAAAATACATAGATCAATTAAGCACAAACCTTCCAGATACCGAAATTATCTTCAATACAATAATAACAACTCAACTCTAGAACTGTAAGTCATAAGACTTTACCAAAGAGAAATCTATACCAACAACATTTCTCTCAGACCTCAGCCAGAATCAAATAAAACCATAGTTCTAACTAGTAAACATAATTCACACTGTACAATGAATCAACAACCAAAAATATGGATATATAAGATTCCAACAAACATGATCAACATATATGAACCACACAAACATAGGAGAAAATCCTAGAGAAAAACCCAAAGCAACCACTGAACACCTACAAATTTTCTTTATACAATTTTCTCAATATCCTTGATATATACAACCAATAACCTACATCCATGACATTAATGACAACAACAACCAGTTGATAACCAACTGACTAGTTGACATCAATGAAAAAACCTTCATTCTTTTCATTCTTGCAACAATCTCTCCCTTTTTCATTGATGGAAACACCTGATGTGAAAAACCATCAAAGACAACACACTAGCTTTGAATACACTTCTCAAGATTTTTCTTTTTGTTTCTCCCCCTTAGTAGATAATCTTTTTCACATTCTTCCTCCCCCGTTTGACATCAATGGAAAAGGAAAAAGATATTTTACATGGATTTCCCCTTTGACATTATAAAATATGAACACATGACACTACCTACTCCCCCTAAGAGGAAACCACCAAAATATTAGTCCAGAAAAAAAAGATAGATCCATAGATCCACCGGACTGATGTATCTCCATATGCATCTAGTTTAATAAAGGAGGGGAAATGACCCCTAACTTCTCCCGGAGATACTCAAAATTATCTTTAGGAAGAGCCTTTGTAAATATATCAACAATCCAATCCTTTGTACGGACATACTCAAGATTTACTTCATTCTCCACAACCTTCTCTCTCAAGAAATGATATCTGATAGATATATGCTTTGTCAACAACAATATAAGTGATCATCATACACCATTGTTATATCTTTCATTGTCTATTTCATCCATAGAACTTGTGTACAACAAGATGCAACAACAATATGCCACAAGACAAACAACATGCATAATATCAAGTCTAGTAGCAGTCAAATACAATAGTCCACCAATCATAGATCTATACTTGCTCTTATCAGTCTTAGGTGAATCATCATATTTATCCAATTTGCAACAAGTCACCATAGGAGTACATACCGATTTGGAACCATCCATCCCATCCATCCCAAACTTCTTCAAAATCTCTTTCACATACTTAGACTATGAAATAAAAATTCCTTTCTCTGTTTGATTGATTTGTAGCCCAAGAAAGAAATTCATCTCTCTAAACATAGACATTTCAAATTCTTTTTTGCATCTCTTCTGCAAAAATCTTACACATAGTTTCATTTCCTCCAAAAATAATTTCATCAACATATACAACTACAATCAATATTTTGTCATTTTAAATTTTAAAATATAGACTACTATCTACTGTACCTTTATTGAAACCTTGCTGAATCAAATACCCGTCTAACCTTGCATACCAAGATCTAGGAACTTGCTTCAATCCATATAAATCTTTCTTCAATCTACACACCATATCTAGTTGATCTAACAACTGAAATCCTTTCGGTTGTGCCATGTAAACCTCTTCTTCTAGATCACCATTCAAAAATGTAGACTTGACATCTATATGATAGACCTTGAAATATTTATGAGTGGAAAATGCTAAGAACATCCTTATAGCTTCCATTCTTGCCATCGAAGAAAAATTCTCCTAAAAATATATTCCTTCTACTTATGAGTAACCTTTACACACAAGCCTTGCTTTGTTTCTAACTACTTCATTCTCATTCAACTTATTTCTAAATACCCACTTTGATCCAATAATGTTTTTTTTTGCTATTCTTGGGACCAATTCCCAAGTTTGATTCTTCTCAATCTATATAAGTTCTTCTTTCATAGCTTCCATACAATGTTCATCTTTACATGCTTCACTTATAGTATTCAATTCAATCTCAAAAAATAAACATAGATTTACTTCACCAACAACAAACCTGCTTCTTGTCAATACACCTTTTGTCTTGTCTCTAATGATCTGAATTTTTGAATGATTCTTCTGCACATATCTAGGTGTCTTAGGGGACACCACCAGAGCTTATTTTTCTCTTTCATTTTCTTCATTCTACTTTTCTTTCTCATCATTTTCTTGTTCTTCCACAATTTCTTCAATTCTTACGCAATTAGGTTTATCAGATACATATCCATCAATATCAATTGAATTCTTCATTACTTTATCAACCTTGACATTTGCACTTTCTACAATCTTTCTCAGTCTTTTATTGAAACATATGTAATTTTTTCTTTTAGTAGAATATCCATGGAAAATTACTTCATCACTTCTTGCATCAAACTTTCCTAAAGTTTCTTCATCTCTTTTGATATAACATTTGCTTCCAAATACCTTGAAATACTTAACAGTAGGAATTCTTCCATACCATAGATCATAGGGGGTCTTTGTATTTTTTTATCTTGCTTGAACTTGATTGAATACATAAACATCAATATGAATAGCTTCTCTCTAGTAAAATTTTGGTAAAACAACCTTAGTAATCATTGATTTAGAAGCCTCTTGAATTGTTCTGTTCTTTCTTTTAACAACTCCATTCTGCTGAGGAGTTCTCAAAGTAGATAATTTTATTTGTATTCCTTGCACTTTACAAAACATATTAAACTCATGGGAGGTGAATTATCCACCTCTGTTAGACCTTAATCATTTTATCCTCAAATTCACTTCAGTTTCAACCATAGCTTTGAATTTCTTGAATCTATCTAATGCATCTAATTTCTCTCTGAGAAATGTAACCCATGTATATCTATAATAATCATTAATCAAAAGCATAAAGTACCTTTCACCTTGTAGAATTCTCACTCTTGTAGGACCACAGAGATATATATGAATTAAATCTAGTAGTTCAGTTGTAGATTGTTCCTTTGATCTGTAATGGCTTCTTGCTTGCTTTCCAAACTGACAATTCCTGTAAATAGCATTAACGGGCTTTGTAATCCTTGGTAAATATCTCACGACCTAAACTGCACTAATCCTTGCTAAGTTATCAAAATTCATGTGACACATTCTCTGATGCCACAACCAACTATCATTAATTTGAGTCATAAAGCATTATCCATCAACACCCTTAAGTTGATAGATATTTCCTTCAGATTTCTTTCTTGCAACAATCACTATTCTAGATCCTTTCTTGATCTTACATCTCTCATCCTCAAATACAAGATTATATATTTTATTGCACATCTATCCAACACTCAAGAGATTATTCCTTAAACCCTTAACATAGTAGACATCATCATTATTATGCTTTCCGTCAAAACTTATTGAACCTATCCCACAAATTTTAGCACCAGTATCATCTCCAAGCATAACCAAGCCTCCATCATATTTTTCAAGTCTAAAAAACTTAATCTTATCACCAATAATGTGATGCGGGCAACCATATTCAACAACCTAATAGTTCTTTTCCTATTTATCATGTAGGGTAGAGATTAAAATACCTTCATTTTTCTCCTTCTTTAGAGGGCATTCCTTTACCTGCTTTTCAGAATTAGCGTAAGTAGGTTCATCTTTTATAGCCAAGAACAAGAATTCATTTTCATTAGGATCTTCATAATCAGAGTCCTCATCAGATATACTAGCATTCTCATTCACATAATATGCTTTGTTGATCTTCTTACCTTTCTTTCTTTCTCATATCTCTATTTATTCCTCTTAGCTCTTTTCAGACACCTTGGAACATAATGACCTATTTCTCCACAACCAAAGCATTTAAGGGTAACTTAGCTTCATACTTTCTCGAACCTTTCCTCATCCTTATCACAAAGTTAGCTTCTACTTCATCAAGATTTTCTTCATCTGGATCTTCAACTTTTTTAGCCTTAAAAATAGTATTTGATTTGAATCCATTTCTCAAATTCCGCTTCCTCATCTCATAAGATGTCAGAGATCCCAACAACAGATCTTTAGTGTAAGTATTATAATCTATACTCTATTCAATAACACATACCTTTTCATTTTAAGCACCAGGGAGAGTTCTAAGAATATTCTTTACAATCATGGTTTCATCTATAGTAGCACCAAGTCCTCACATTCCAGCTACTATCTCATCCAATCTTTGTACATAAGCTTTAACATTCTCATCTTTAGACATATGTAGGAGCTCAAAACGTGTCTCCAAATTCTACAATTTTTATTTTTGACTCTTTCATCACCTTCATGCACCATTTCCAAAGAATCCCAAACGTCCTTAGTAGTCTTCATATTCTAAACCTTAATCAACTCAGAATGTACATGACTGTTCTTCAAAATGTACTTCACCTTATTGTTTGGTTCATGTGCCTTGATCTTATCAGCCACACTCAGACCATTACTAGGAAGAGTTTAAGGATTCTTGTAATATTTCTCCACATCATATCCACAATAATCCAGATATTCTTCCATCAATATTTTCCAAATAGCATAATTAGTTTCATTGAACCTCGGATAATCATAAGTAACTTTTCCAACCATCTTTGAGCTTCCTTAAGTGGTTAAGCTCTACTCCAAGGAACCAAGATCCGATACCAATTATTGAACAAGAAAAATGAGAGGGGGGGTGAATCATTTGTAACAAATTTAAACCTTTAAATCATTCATCGAAACAAATCCTAACACTGCTTAAAATGATTAAACATTAAGTGCAAGTCTAGAAACTAAAAATCATCACACAAACAAAACACCAGATTCACATGGAAATCCCAATGACTCACATTATAGAGAATATTAAAACCAATTACAAAGGCTCACTACCTGAGAAGTAAGGCTCACTGCCAAAACAAGGACTCACTATCCAATAGGGTTAACCACCGGGAGGGCTCACTGCCATAAAGATACAAAGAATATAGAAGAGATATGTTATAGAGAGAAGACAATCTGAATGCAATAGAGAAATCCACCACAATTTTCTCAACCACTTTTATAGATGCATGAATGATAGAGTACACCTTCAACTCACTACATCTAAAAACTTAGCATTTAGGCTTCACACCGATCTGCCACACTCGCATCACACACAGTGACTGATTCACATAAATCTTGAATCTATCTACTTTATTTATTTTCACTTATCTCTTGTCTACGCTTTCACCACTAACTCATCCTATATTTATACCAACTTCAACTTTGAAACATATCCAAAGTCAGCCATCCAACATTATATTCAAACTAGGTCAACACCAAAACATCCTAGAGTGGAATTAGAATGAGGGAAACCCAAACATATACTTGATAGGGACACAAATAGATCCAACATACTTCATCAATTTCAAAGATAGTGTTTAACACAAGGCCGGAAAAACTAGTGTAAAACACATAGAAAAATCTAGCATGAACCTTCCAGATACCAAAATCATCTTCAATACAATCATAACAACTCAACTCTAGAACCATAAGTCATAAGACTTTACCAAAGAGATATTCATACCAACAACATTTCTTTCGGATCTTAGCCAGAAACATAAAAAACCATAGTTCACAACTGGTGAACATAACTTGCACTATACAATGAATCAACAACCAAAAATTTGGATATAGTAGCTTCCAACAAACATGATCAACATATGTGAACCATACCAACATAGGAGAAAATCCCAGAGCAACTACTGAATACTTTCAAATTTTCTTCAATACAATTTTCTCAATATCCTCAACATATATAGCCAATAACCTGCATCCATGACATCAATGAAAGTAGTAACTGGTTGATAACCAATTGACTAGTTGACATCAATGAAAACACCTTCATTCTTTTCATTCTTGCAACATAACATTGCATTCAATTCATAACAAAAGGCTGCACTAACTCAGCTAGATAACTTTCATAATAAATTTATGACATTAATCAAGTACTACCAAATGTCTAGAGCATGCAATAACCTTAATAACTTTATGGAAAATTTGCTAGATTGTATTAAATCTATATTTCCCAACCAAGAAAGCATCTAATTAGTATGACCCTCTTTACTATAGCAATCATTAAATAATTACTCCAAGAAATAACTTTGTATCTCTATTATGAGGCAAGTTAAAGTGATGAACATAAGTAACTTTGATTAACTACCTCAAGAATGTGATTATCATAAACAAGGCCATTAATTCTTGGGAGACAAAAAACAATTTCATATAAATCCCTATGACTTTTCTAATTAGTATTATATAAATTCATGAATAACTATATTCAACAAATAATCCAAATAAAGAGAAACATTGAAAAATGAACAATTAGAATTAACATCAAAGATTCTTCAAATAGACATTTCATAAGCTTAAGTTATTCAAGGAATTTTCCCTACCTAAGTAAACAACTTGCTCCTAACATGGAAAAGGATATAATGATCACAACAAGCTTGTTAAGGACCTAAGATGTTTGAATTCAAAGGATGAGAGAATATAACTTTAGATATTTTTAAACAAGTTATAATTAAAATTCTACTTTAATTCTTTTATTGCAAGACTAAGGATAAAGTCACCTAATTACTTCACCTCACAATATCAACAAAAAAAATTTACTCAATGACCACACATTTGGGACCCTAAGAAAAACAAGTAACCCTAGAGTTCCTAGTGTTGGAACCCCACTTTGATACCAAATGTCATGCCCCAATTTAGACACAACTAAACAATACACAACTACAATTTTTTTTGAACAAATACACATAAAAACTAATAATTATCCATTAAACTTAAACATGTAACACACAATAAAAATCATAATATCAAATATCTACAATAACATTGATTCTAGTGACATACATATTATTATTATTATTATCTTTATTCATTTCCATTCCTTTTTGTATTTACATTTCCTACATTATTAGTATTGACTCTAAAATGATTAAAATATTATAATTTTTTACTCTAACTTAATTTACTACCCTCATTAAGATCCCATGCTAATAATTATAACACTCAAAATATTTATACTTAATATTTGAATTACTAAAGATAGTATTACTAATTTCACACTTAATATTACCACTAGTTATATCCATATTTTCTAACATTCCAAATTCTAATTTTACTTCTAGAAAAGTTAACACTATTATTATTGGAATCACAAGTATATTTACCATCATAGATGATAATCCTACCAATTATAAGCTTTTCATTTACCGTTTACTTATTTCACTTATGATATTATTCTAAAATCCAAAACTACTCAACTATTAGATTATTGGACACAACCACTCAGTAATGACATTACTCAAAAATATAATATCAATGCCATTTCCTTGGCATATATCCTTCACTTGCAAGGATGTTATTGTGATTGGAAATCATAACAATAATATCATCAATATACAAGGTATTCGACCTAACATGGGGAGATAAGCACGATTATAAATTTTATTAGAAAAGTGATAATAAAAACTCGTGTCCATAACTCTAGTTGGACCTCAAAGATTACTTAAATAATCCTAGGGTTAAATTACTTAACCGTAATTAACTATTGAAGAATTCTCAAATCTTCAATATTTAAGTAATACATTGACTTCTCAAGTCAAGAGAGAAATATGACAATCCTCTATCACTAAGTAACCACATTAACCAAGACAATTTAAATGACATTGATTGGAAAGACTATAATGATGATATAGGGTAAAGTTTTAGAAAACAACATTTAGTCAACGAGATGGATAAGGAAACTCCCCAAGAAAAGACCATTGGGATGGGTAACCCTCAACAAAATGATGATTATCTTGACTAGATAAAAGATAGAACAAAACTCAAATAGGATACCATGGCCTCCTAAATTTATTGGTTACATGGATAATTGAACACCTATAAATAGATCAACATAATTACTTCCATGTAAATAAAATGATTCAATTGTGATTTCAAGTTTATCACTTTGTAAAATAATCGCTACACAATAGGTGAAATTAGTATAATTAAATTAGAGACAAGAACATTAGCCAACTAACTAAACTAATTTCCAAACACCACCAACTTACCACACACAAAACCCAAACCTTATTTTACTATTCAATTACCCAAATCTCAAAGCAAAACCAAAGTTTTCTATAGGAATTTTTAAACTCTCCCTTTATATTAAGTTAATCAAAATAGACCATTACCATTATTAGTAAAATTGACTAAACAAAATGCAATTACTATAATAATCTATTCACTAACAAGTAATTAATCCCTAATAAAAAACAAGTAATTCATTTCTAACCAAAAACTAACTTTAAAACTAACTTACCTATACCTAAAAACAATATCCTCTCTTCTGAATTCACTTTTTGCATTTAAAAGTTAGTCTCCTCACCATTCTTATCAAATTAAATTGATTGAGTGTTCCTCTTATAGGTACAAAAGTGAAGGAATTGATTTACATGCCCGAACCAGAATTTACTAATTTCATTCATTGTAAGTTCTAACATAGAGTACAACTAAGACCAAAGGAATGAAGTAATTGAATGATCATTAATGTATAACTCATATTAATTCGAAAGAAAATTAAATGATTAACTACTATTTAAATTTCTTTTTGATTTACATATTAAAATATCTAGGTAATGTTAAATCTAAATATGTCGAATTAATTAATTAATTGTGTATAAGAGTGAATTCACAACCCACGTGCAAATCCATTTTTTCCTTTACCCACCTCAGAAAACCAAGTTCAAAGGCTTAATTCCACCTAAGCCCGCTACTTTCATCCTAATTGGCGTCTGTTTTGAGCATCGATGGAGGTGTTTTTGTTAGGGATGCCCGTGCATTGTGCTTACATCCTTGGTAGATTCTTGTGGTTGAACTTGCAAAGGAATTACACTTCTCATTGGAGGTGAAGTTGTAACGCCCCCTTTGGTTGATCACCCTAAGAATGGCCCTTTTCTTCCACTCTTTCTTCAAATTAACCCCTTCAAAATTCAATCCAACTCTTCACCACTTTAGGCTTCCATTCTTGCACTCTCACTTTCACTCACTCCAAGCATTCAAGCATTCCATTGCAACTAAATCCACACTCCATCACTTCGGTAGAGTAATTTTGGGACCGCACCATTGTAGCAGAAGCTTGAGTACTCTCATTTTCTCCCCCAAGTAGCCTTGAGTGCTCTTGGTGGAGGTGGTAAGCTTCCCTCTCCTCTCCTCTATCACTTGGTTGAGTAGCATAACACTATTTTGTAGTGCTTCTTTGATCTTTACTATATTATTTCCTTTATCTCATTTCCTTGGCTATCTATGGAAGTGGAAACACCTAAACGAGGGTCTGACTGAGGCAGGCCCCTATACAACCACCCAACATTTTCCCTTTCTTGTTGTGTGTAGGAGTACGTGCTCTTCGAGGGGTCAACTGGCAAATGAATTCCTTGGTGAGATTCTCCTTGTTCTCTTCACTCTTGCATATTTTCTTTATAATATTAGAGAGTAATTCATTCATTTAATCACATCATTCTAGCCCTTTAGTTAGTCTGCTTGGACATGAGCTTGTTTTATTGGTTTGACCTCGTCTCCACTATTGTCTAGCCATATGGATGACAACACACTTTTAAAATGCCAGCGCATCATGCTAATGTCTAGAGACTGCATTTCTATCCTCAGACAAATAGTTTTCTGAGACGTAGTGTTAGACCTAGAAACTGGCTCACCTAGCCTCTCCTTTTGTTTGAGGTCTACAGAGTAACTGAGTGGCCTCATGATCCTCCTTAATTTTACCTCACATTCCCTCACATTAGACTTAGTTGAGGTAAGTTAGGGCAGCCTCTCGCATCTTGACCCTCTGTGACCTGGGGTCTTGCACACGGTGGTCCCCCTCTCTTACATTTTTGGTGAACCCAATGTAAACCATTTTGGTTTCATTCTTGCAACCTTGACAGTTCCTTTCCTCATACTCTAGAAGTTTTTTAGGTGAGAGTGTTGTGAGGCTATCGCCTTACAACCCAACCTATGACCCCTAGTTGGTGTAGTTGGAAGGTTCCAAAGCTATTGCATGACAAAATTTTAATTGGGTCACTGTCTTGTCCGTTAACCTTTAGGGACTCTATGAAAGCATTGTCTAGTGTGCGTAATGGCTTCCTTATTATACTAACCCATCCCCTCTACACAGCTTGTGGATAGTGGTACTGGTATAACTTTCACTTCACAGGACCTGTTGATGGGCTTTAACAAGGAACTGTCTCCTCTTTACATTCCTACATGGATCAATGGAAACATCATGGTTGGTGTTCTCATTGATCTGAAATCACAAGTGAACATAATAACAATAGAGATTATGTTAATAAACTTCTTACACAAGGATGGGTATGATGCTCCTATGAGTACCATCCGCACACATGATAGCCTTTCTGTACCCCCTTTGGGTAGTATTGTCCTATCAGTCTTAGTTAGACCTAAGTCTATGAAACTCCTATTTGATATCAACGTTGGGTTTGAACTCTTTAGAGTAAAATTAGGTATCCCTTGGTTAGTGGCGATGAATGTAGTACCCTCCATCGTGCATAAATTTTTGAAATTTATCCACGAAGACTCCATGCATGTAATCCACGACATCGGTTATAGACCACTGGTTGCACATGGCAGCTACTCCTTAGACCACTCCTGGCCTCCACCCATTGGTCCTCTTCCACCTAGGAAGAACCTTCTACATTGAACATATCATAACTATAAGAAAGGGCACCCTAGGCTAAAAATGAGATACCCTCCCTCGCCTTATTCCATTTCACATAAGGCTTGTTTAAAAGCTGACAATGATGCTATTAAAGCACGAAGGAAGGAAGAAGAGAAGCAGTCTCGTGATGCTCCTTCTTCCTCTTTTGCTAGACAGTTTGGTACTTCCTCTCATTTTGCTAAGATACCATTAGGTTCTACTCCTCATCTACAGAAGAATCCCATGGTGCCCACTTGGCGAAAGCCTAAGCATCCTTCTTTTGAGCTTCCTATTCTGCTGACAAAACCTAGACCCATTCGGTATAACAAGAATAAGGTCTCCTAGGAAGAGTCCTCATTGTCTCAACCTCTGTAGCCTCCTACAACTCCTACTCCTAAGGTAGTGAGCAGAAAGAGGCCCACTATTGAGGCTCTCGAGTCGACTCCTCTTGTCACTCCTCATCCCACTTCTCCTACTTCCATGAAAGAACCTGTCCCTCGGTCGAAAATGGTTGTGGTGGACATTCCTATGGTTGAGTAGGAAGCTTCTATCCCTTCATATCCTTCATCCCCTAACTCTAAGGGCCAAAGAAACCACCTTGCACACAAGTGCAAGCACTAGAGAAAGGCCCTCTTGGCTGAGCAGGCCACCTCGCAAAGGAAGGAGGAAGAAACAACCGCCCTTACTTCAGGGCCTCCTGTAGCATCTTCTTCCTCCCTTCCTTTTGCTTCCCTCTAGTCTGGTCTTATACTACTCCTGGCTTCCATTGCGAGTAAAAATGTGCCCAACCCTAAATTGGTACAAGTGTTCATTGCTCCTTTAGTGGAGCCGCCTTTTCTAATTTCCATTCTGGATATCCAACCTTTCCCAAAGCCCATGGACATGGTTAATACCTTGATTGTGTCTACTATAGTTCTCTCCCCTTCTTCATTTTCCCCTCTAGGCTCATCCATGTGGAGTTCATCTCCTCTGACAAAACATGAGGTGAAGGATGGTCCTTCTAGCAATGAGGGATGTAAGAAAAGTCTGCCTCACTCGCAAGGCGGCCCCGCGTTGACTTGTTCTATCTTAGTGACAAAACTAGTCTTGACTTCCCCTGAGTTTGTCATCACTCTTGATTCATTCGATGAGCTTAGTGGTGAATGTCAGGCACAACCCGTCCTGTCCACTGAAGCTAGACATGGCACCCCTATGGGGTGCATGTTTAATTCCATGGATAAAGTCTTGACCTTGAATCCACAAGAGATGGATGGAGAGGACCTCGAGGGGCCCTCTTCCTTGGCCCTTGTTATGGGAGGACCAGATGCTCACCCTCTTAACATCCCACCATTGCAGGCTCATCCTCCTTCCCCTTATGAGGATTTAGATTGGGAAGCAGATGACCTCTTGGCTGATCAATGTTAGGAGGAGGCCCCTTTCTTGATCTTATGTGTGTGTGTGTGTTTTGCGATGTGTTCCCCTATACCAATGATATGTGTGCCTGGATGACCCTCGTCACCCCTCTTGGTGCTTGGATACATGCATGATTTTTTTTCATAAACCTTCTATTTTTATCATCATTATTCCATGTTTGTGCTTGAATTTTGTTAAATTAGGCACAATGCAAAGCATTGGGAACATTTAGGCTTCCCTTCCATGTTGACCTAATTTTTTATTTTTATTTTGTTTTCCATGCATTCTTCCTGATCTGGTTGGGGATTGATGATCTTTCACCTTACATTGTAGTTACCTATTATTATGAGCTCAGACAGATTTGACCCTGCTAAACCAGATCCCCCTGTGCCCTTTGTTTATATTTTTCTCTTTCTTTTTTTTTCTCTCTTCTTTGCTTGAGTTGTCCCTTTCATGTGTGACAATTCCCTCTCTTTAACATTCAATTTTTATAAAATGCATTCATTTCTAATGAATATTTTCTCAAGAGTCTCCAAAAACTTTTCTTTGGAATCTCATTCTCAACTTGGAACCCTAACGAGATGTGTTTCCTTCATCACAGATTCTTAAAGAGAGGACTTGAAGACCTTCCTACGAAGTGAGAATGACTTTAACCTTCCCTGCATGTGGGGGCATATCGTTCCTTTTCAATTCCTTGATGATGGATCATTCTGAGAAGAGAAGAATATCTTCTTTCAAACTGTGTGTCCCTTGAGTGGACCTCTTTTTCTTCACAGTGGGTTCCCAAGGGACCCTTATTTGAAAGTATTTACCTAGAATGGGTCTCTTTGTTTCTAGCCTGGGGACAACTTGACTAGACTTATTCCATTCCCCTCTTCACGTCTAGCTTGTGAGGAGCCTGACTAGACCTATTTTATATCTTTGTGTCTAGTTTGGGGGTAGCCTGAATAGACCTCACCTTTCAAAAAATGCATCCCTTGAGTGGACCCCTTTGCTTTTGAAGGGTTCTTGAGGTGTCCCTTTGAAAGACTTCTGAATCATCGATGGTCTATGTGACTGTCTACCTACTTGCCTATTTGGCCACTTCTTGACTTTGCGGAGTCCACTTCCTTGGGGTTTCCTTCATGGTAGAGTTTTTGGAGGATTCCTTCCTTGTAGGTTTGTGGGCCTGAAAGGCACTCACTTCACAGGGCTTCCTTAATGCGAGAGATCTTGTGGGTTGTCTTCTTGTAGGTTCGTGGGCCTGTAAGATACTTTCTAACTTCATAGTTTCAAGCAGCTATGGAGTCCTTTATTTTTCCTACACCTTCAAGTACGCTAGACTGAGTACTACTTCCTTGATAGTTTAGGTATGCGTTTCTAACCCTACACCCTTCTTAATCTACTTTACTAAGCACTCATTAGTCTTTGTGCTCGCTAAAGTGGGGGAAAAATGTATGAGTGAATTCACACGCCACATGCGAATTCCCTTTTTTCCTTTACCCACCTTAGAAAACCAAGTTCAGAGGCTTAATTCCACCTAATCCCATTGCTTACATCCCACATGGCACCTATTTTGAGTATCGGTGGAGGCGTTTCTATTGGGGATGCTCGCATGGTGTACAGACGTCTGTGTGATACGCTTACATCCCTAGTAGATTCCCGTAGTTGAAATTGCAGAGGCATTACACTTCTCATTGGAGGTGAAGTTGTAATGCCCCTTTTGGTCGACCAACCCGAATATGGCTATTTCCTTCCACTCTTTCTTCAAATTCATCCCTTCAACATTCAATCCAAATCTTCACCACTTCAAGCTTCCATTCTTGCACTCTCACATTCACTCACTCAAAGAATTCAAGCATTCCATTGTAGCTAAAGCCACACTCCATCACTTCGGTAGAGCAAGTTTGGGACCACACCATTGTAGCAGAGGCTTGAGTACTCTCATTTTCTCCCCAAAGTAGCCTTGAGTGCTCTTGGTGGAGGTGGTAAGCTTCCCTCTCCTCTCCTCTATCATTTGGTTGAGTAGCATAACACTGTTTTGTAGTGCTTCTTTGCTCTTTACTATATTATTTCCTTTATCTCATTTCCTTGGTTTTCCATGGAGGTGGAAAATCCTAAATGGAGGTCTGACTAAGGCAGGGCCCTATACAACCGCCCAACATTTTCCCTTTCTTGTTGTGTGGAGTACATGCTCTTCGAGGGATCACCTGGAAAACAAATTCCTTGGTGAGATTCTCCTTGTTCTCTTCACTCTTGCATATTTTCTTTATAATATTAGAGAGTACTTCATTTATTTAATCACATCATCCTGGCCCTTTAGTTAGTCCATTGGGCCGTGAGCTTGTTTTACTTGTTTGACCTCGTCTCCACTATTGTCTAGTCGTATGGATGACAACACACTTTTGAGACGCTAGTGTGTCGCACTGACATCTAGATACCACACTTTTGTCCTTAGATAGAGAGCATTCTGAGACATAGTGTTAGACCTAGAAAATAGCTCACCTAGCCTCTCCCTATGTTTTGGTTCTACAGAGTAACTGAGTGGCCTCACAGTCCTCATTAGTTTCACCTCGCATTCCCTCACATTACACTTAGCTGAGGTAAGTTAGGGAAGCCTCTCGCATCTTGACCCTTCGTGACCTGGGGTCTTGCACACGATGGCCACCCTCTCTTACATTATATACAATGCTTAGTTTCATAACCTGAAAGGATAACATCAACATAGTGATCCTAATATCTCAGAGTTCATTTTATATACCTAACTATGACACTAGTTGTTAAATTCAAAAGTTATACCAATTCTAAGATTTAATTTGAAAAAATTATTCTCATCCCAATTGTTGATTTTTTTTATCAAAACATGTTTAAACAATTCTTAATCAAGTCTAATTTTTCTCTTGATAATTTTAAAAATAGTTCATCAAACTCACTACATTACAATTTTGAGTTGAACATTAAGACTCAATGTTTATGTATGATATATAAAATTTATTAAGTATTCTTGAATTAACTTTTAAGGAGAGATGAATTATAAAAATAAAGGGAACAAAAAAAAAGGAAAATTTTGTATCTAAACACTAATTAACTAAGTAATTAACAAATGACTAAAAACTAATTTTAAACTAACTTATGATACCTTAAATATGAGTCTCTCAACTATTTTCCATTTTCTCTTTGAAAATTGTTTTCCACATGTAATGTTATTTCTTGCTTTCCTCCATTTGATTGTTGATTGCAAAAGATTTTTTTTTGTGAAATTTTATGGTATAGTTTAACAAGAGGAAGAAGATGAAAGAAACATATTTCAACTCTTTTGTCTTCATGAAACCCTAACTTGGTTCTACTCAATTTTGTTTTTCAATTTGTTGTTTTAATTTTAAAGTAGGAGGTAGTAATGTGTTAATTATAACTTTTATTTGGCTTACTGGGTTGCTCTGATTTTTTGGATATGTTTTACACAACTTTGATTTTTAGAAACCCTTTAAATTTTATCATCTAACTATTTGTATTGCATTCTGTGTGATCAGATATGTAAGACTATTTTATGATAGATTTTTTATCATGAATAAGTATATCAATATTTTCTTAATAAATCCTAATTGGTGATCTGCGTTAATACAATTTTTGAATTTTTTTTCTAAGATTAATAATTGAAAAACCCATTAAATTCCATCTTTCAATATCATGTGGATCAGTTTTTATGATCAAATTTGTGAAACTACTTTGAATCAGTTTATTGTTTGGCACAGGGGTAGCAAATTCATAATATTCAACAATTGATTAATCAAGTGGGTTAGGATGAGTATTTGATATATTTTTTTCTAAACTTATTATTTATGATTTCTATATAACATAAATACCATAGAATATACATTATGCAATTTATTTAAATAAAATTAATTATTGTTGAAAAGTCCATGTATTAAACTTTTATGCAACATCCTATACACAAAATATTTCACTAAAACTTGGTTCTTTCTAAACTAATATTATCCTTTGAATTCCAAAATACTCCAAGATAACAACAACTAGCCTTTATTCTTCTTATTCATTTTTATCAAGTATAACTCCTACCATAATTAAACTATAAATTATAATGCATAGCTAGGTTCTTAATAACTTTGTAAACCCCCACAAGACCAACATGTTTCTCCTTTGAAATTCATAGGTTGAAAGTCCCAAGATAATATTTCTTATTCAATACATGTACTGGAAAGACAAAGATCAAAGAAAAATAATATTGACCAATGGGCTCTCCTCCCAACCATAGGACCGAAAATCAATCCACCCTCGAGCTCTAAGGGTCACATAGCTTTCCCTTACACACACCATTACTATTCACAAGGGTTCCTTAAACAAGTTACAAAACATACTGTGCACCATGAAAATACACATGTACTATAATTCATCACCCTAACGCTTAAATAGTTATACATATTAAGAGAAACTAAAACATGGTGGAACTCCAACATGACAAAACTAAACACAGTTTCAACAAATACCTCAAAGGGATCTAGCAATATAAGTTGCACATAAATTTCAAAACATAAACAATATTTCATGCATCTTAAACAAAGATCAACAAAGGGGTAGACCTTACCAAACTAAATGCAAATCCAAAGGTGATAGCCTCTCCTTCAAGCATTCATAAGACCTTAACAATATTTCATCCTCTCCCATTGTCTCCTCTATCTCCACCAAGGATTCTCCTTCTGAAAAGGAGAAAGCATCCCAAGGACAAGAACATAACCAAAGAAAAAAGAGAGAAGCCAAGGAAAAAGAGAGAAGTCCCTTCTCCTTCCAAAGAGAAGAAATATATAGAAGGGAAAAAGGAAACCAACTCCCCATAATTTCTAACCACCCAATCAACTCCAATTTTTTGACACATTTCATAAGTGGATAATTAGAGTGGGTTTTATTTAAGGGTTTTTATGGAATAAAAAGACCCCTATCCCATAGACCTACCACCTAGGAAACATTTTATACACTTAATACCACATAAAGACTTCTCAAAACATACAATAAGTAATCACATTTAAAAGGTGACTCAAAGGTCTAATAAAAAAACCTTTCACACTATAGTGTAGGAAACGTCTATCTTTTTCACACTTAATTTGGGAATTAATATTAGAAATGACTAAATTATGCCTTAATTTAGTGTTGTAATATGTATTTTACATATTCGCATTAACTTTAGGGCCCTATTAAATAAAATGGACTTAATTGTGCCTTATTTTTGGTGTTGTAAAATGTACCTTTACACTTTCACACTTGTCTAGGGCTTCATTAATTAATTGAGGTTAATTTTCCTTAATTTGTCTATTTAATTCAAATCCAAGCCTAATTAATTGCAAGTTTCGAAGAGGAAAACCTGACATTCATTAATTCCATGACATAACACTTCTCATTGAGCAATGTGTGTCCTAGGTAAGTGACCTAAGACCTAAATTTGTCTTAATTTGCTTGTTTAATTCAAATCCAAGCCTCATTAATTGCAAATGGGTCCTCACTTAGACCCAAGACCTAAATTTAAATTATTTTTGGAAACATTTTAATGATTTCAAATCTATATTCTCACGTCAGCTTGTGTTATTTGAATTTTAGGAAATTAATGTTATATACCAATAAATATAAGGTCATTTCATTATGTTTCACCTAGAAGAGGATTTTCAAGAAAGCTAAGGATATTCAAGTGAGAATTATCAAGAGCAATTCAAGAGAATTTGAAGTCATTCTAGGGCAGATTTAGTGAAGATTTATTGCAGCAATCTAGATCCTATTATCCCGTCAAAGTCTTCTTGCATCATGCATGCTATTTGAGCTAATATGTTGATGTAGTGTTCAAGATCCATTCAATCATTCAAAGGCATTATTTCGAATCAGGATTCAAGATCAAGATCCACATATATTTAAGCCATTCCACACTAGTTGTAGATCTATGTTCCAAGGTGCATTCAAGGGTTTGGTGAGTTGTGACATTTCTTTATTCATTCATCATTCCTTCATGTTTCATTTTTTAATTTCAAGGTTTAATTACAAAAATGGGGTTTTACCAAGGAAAACCCACATTGGCCAATTTTCCCCTCCCCTCTCTTTGTGTGTTTCAGATTTATAGGTTGGAGAAAATTTGAAGATCTCAAAAGTGCAAAGTTGCAAAGTTGTCACCTTTATTGTCATCTCACAGAAACTTGGATTCTGAATTTATTTCCATCTATTCGATGGTGAAAATTGGGAATCTAGGAGTGCAAACATAGGAGAAGAGAACCCAGAAACCATTTTCACAAAGCCCTAGCCATGACCCATTCACCATAGGGCAAATGAGTCCTCAGACAGGTTCTGAAAACACCCTTTTGTGAGAGGTACACAAGATTTATCTCTTCCAGATTCTCTAGAAAGTTTGTAGGTTCCATTAGTATTATGCTAAATCTTTTTAATCCAATTTATAGATTACAATTTGGAGTTGATTTTTTATTTTTAATCTTTCTCCCCAAAGTGCTATTGACCTAGACCCCCATCCTTGCAAAAACGGGAAATTGCAAGATTCCTCAAAGAATTCACTCACCTAAGGGTTGAAATTGGATTTTGATTTGAGGGATCTCATTTTATGAATGAAATAGAAGAATAGGTAGGTTCATTAACTCCATTTTGACCTTTCTATTTATAGTAAGTTTGGTGAAATATACCAAATTTAGTATAAAAACCCCATATGTAGTGAACTTACCCATTTTTTCTATGTTTCATTTTGGTGAACCTAAGTTTTCAACATTCTAATTTCTAATTTAGAGTGCAATCAAACCCTAGATCTAGGATTTGTGTTAATTCATTACATTTAGGGTTTCAAAATTTGGCATAAAGTTGCATTACATTTTAGGAGTAAACTTGCATTTTGCATTGATTTTAAATCTTAAAATTCAACAAAAATGGCACAATGTTAGATTAATTTCGCACAGTACTTGCATATTAGTGTATGTTCAATCATTAACATTCAAAAATTGAGTCAAAATTGTATTTCAAAAAGTGTCAGATATTTCATCATTTGTCATTAATTGCATTAGGTCATAAAATTTTGGAAAATTCTTTCACAGAAGTGACAGTCTGAAACTTGGAATAAAGAACACATATAATCACTAAGATATTGCATTTTTAATTTTAAAAAAACCCTGTATAGGGACCCTTTCTCCCTTGGATGAATGAGTCCTTGGATGCCTACAAAAACCAACTTTTCTGAGCTTTTTTGTGGTTTTCTACACTTCCTAGGCCTGCTGGTAACCTACAATATTAGTCTAGAAAGTTTCAATAATATATGTTTTATGTATATAGGTCTAAACATCCATTTAGTGTAGTCATGTTTAAATCATTCCAAAACCATCTTAGTAGCAAAAATATTTAGATATGTAGGACATTTGTTTACATTTTTGAAGCATTGCATAAGTTGGATAGCTTAATTTTCATGTTAAGGTGCTTCCTTTTCAAAGATGTGGTTTTGATATGGTTAAGAATGGATTGCATAAGTACAAAATCCCCTTTTATGAGTTTAATTTAGATCACAAAAATGAGGTCACTAAGAAACATGTTAGCCATCCTTACACTATCTTTCCTAGTTATGAGAACATATGAGAGCAAGAAAACCAAACCATTGACACAATCCTTAATATCATTTTTCCTATCCCTCACTCAAACCCTATTATTCATCCCATTTATGAAGATGATATGATGCAAGAGGATACAAGCATAGATAATCATGAAAACCATATTTTTTCTTCTCTTGATAGTTCTCCTATTGGTGATGAAGGTATCTTGGTGAAAGAAGTTTGAATCATTAATAATCATGAAAATCTTGTTTGTACCTCTACTTCTCCCACTTGGAAAGATATTATGACATAAGAAGATGAGATCATTGAAAATTTTCTTAAAATTACTTTACCAAGTCTCCATTCATATCTCAACATCTCTCCTACTTGTGAGAATGCTTTAGTGAAAGAGGATGCAATTGTGGACAATCATGAAAATTGCATTTGTGAAGAGGAGATGTTGGTGTTAAGAGATCCAATAATTGAGAGTAATGAAAATCCTATTTGTTTCTCTTCTCCCACATATCCTCCTTGGAAAGACATTATAGGACATGGGGATGTAAGTGTAGATAATCATGACAATCACATTTGTTCTTCTCCTAATATCTCTCCCATTTGTGAAGAAGAGATTTTGGTGTTAGAAGATATACTTATTGAGATTC
This sequence comes from Sequoia sempervirens, assembly GCA_007258455.2. NCBI lineage: Eukaryota > Viridiplantae > Streptophyta > Pinopsida > Cupressales > Cupressaceae > Sequoia > Sequoia sempervirens. Next base: position 145,462,341 of record VDFB02256132.1, read on the forward strand.
ATGAGGATCTTGTTTCTCCCTTTCCTAATGCTCCTGCCATTTGGAAAGATCTATTTGAATGAAAGGATCCAATCATTGGTAAGTAAGAAAATCATAGTTATTCTTCTCTTGATACTTCCCTTACTTGTGATGAATCTATCTTACACAATCTAACCATGGAATGTGATCAAAATTTTATTTTCTCCTCTCATAGAAGCTCTCCTACTAGGGAAGATATCATGGTGCAAAAAATGATATAATTGACACGTCTTTCAAACAAGAGTAATGTGGCTTCCTTAGATGAAGATGATGAAGTGAAATTAGACTCCCCTTCACTAAGAGCATGAAAATAAGGATAACTTTGTTGAGGTTATGAATATTAGGAATCCCTCAAGTCCTCTAATTATTAGACCTCCTACAAATCCTTTGATTGGACCACCTAAGCCTCAACTTGTCCTCTATCCACCCTCACATCAACCACAAGTTAAAAAAAAACCCGTGCTTACCCTAAGACCACCTCAAAATAACGTTTCACAACAATCGAGTTATAATACCATTTCCCACACATATAATACAAGGAACAATAGGAAACCAAAAACCACTCCCACTTTATTACCATCACTTCACCCTATTTTTCATAGTGCTCCTCATTTTCTTGTACATAGTGGAAAGTAGTATGATCTTGTTGAATAACTTTAAAAAACTCCTAATAAGATATCCTTATGGGGTCTTATTCAAGCCTCACCTAGTTATCATAGTATGCTTCAAAATGCATTACAACAAGTTGTGGTTCCCTCTAGTGCAAATCCAAATGATGTGGCAGCCTTAGTTCAAGGAATGAATGCAATTAATTTAGAAATTGTTTTTCACCAAAGCAAGTTACCCTCCTTGGAATTTCAAAAAAAAAATGAACCTTTCATGATCATATCCATTATTAATCAAAGAGCAATAAAGAGAACCCTTGTTGGCAATGGCTCCACCATTTTAGTGTAAATTTTTTGGATAATCTTGGAGTGGATAAGGCTAAGATTCAACCTGATTCCTAACCTATTCATGGGTTTGATAACATAGGAAAACAACCACTTGGTGTGATCACATTACCTATTATAGTCAGAAATGCCACATTGCAAACTACTATCAATGTTATGCCTCATGATCTTTCATATAATATTCTTTTAGGTAGGCTATGGATTCATGAAATTAATGGGGTTCCTTCTACTCTTCATTGTATAATGAAGTATGTCTATAACACGGTTTATACACTCAAATCTGACTCTAAACCAGATAGTTTGCTTATCAAGAAAGACAAGGAAAATCCTTTGAAAGTAGTGACACCAACTACACAAGTAGAACCCATACAAAAAGAAAAGAAAAGATAAGTGCCATAAACCCTTCACAATGTTATCGGTGGATGATTTAGGAACATTGGATTTTACACCTACATTCATGGGTGAATACAAGATCACAACAAAAGAGTCTGAAAAGAGAAAAGAAAAAGCATTAATGTCAACACAAAATTCAAAAGAACCTTCGAAAGCATCCACTTCAACTACTTTAGAAGAAGAAACATATTACAAAATAAAATTTGATGAAGTTGATTATGAACAACCACTGAATTGAAAAGAAATTAAAAAGCTTTATGGAAGAGGTTATGAACTTATGAAACAACTTGGTTATAGCGGAAAAGGATGTGGTGCTAGAGAACAAGGTATCCATGTCCCTATAGAGCCTAACACAACTAATGGTCTTGGTTATTGTCCATCAAAAGAAACAAAAGCATCAAAAAGGCCTTCACTTAAAATCAACACTATTACGAAAGATTCTCCTAAGCCAACTTTAACCTTGGTGTATATTGAATTGATAGAAACTAGTGGTTTTGGATATTGTCCTTTGAAAGAAATGAAAGAACTAAGGAAATCTTTGCTTAAAATCAATATAATCTTGCAAAACACTCTTAGGACATGTATTAGTAATGATTGGAGTTCATTATATTTTATGCCCTCCCTTAAAGGAGAGTACAAAATATCATAATCTAAAGAGTCTTGTGTAAGTATGACACCTTGTAGTAAGAAAGATATATCTTTAACACAAAGTAAAGGAACATCTTCTACTATTGATCAAGAGAGTATCTTGTCAAGACTCCTCCAAGATTGTTTGATATCTCTCCCTCCAAGAACATGAAAGAAATTTTACAACAAGAGTTCATTTTGTGCATATCATAGAGTTCACAGTCATTCTACTAATGAATGTAAGGTTTTGAGTAAGAAAATTCAACATCTTAAGGTTTGTGGTGATCTTCCTTATGTTGAAGCACTTAGTTCCTATAATTGATACTAATTTTCATGTTTCTCATCAATCAACTTCACTCACCCTTGTGTTGCACTAAGTGGGGGCAAGAGGTTAGGTAGTTGTCCTCCTATGCAACTTGTTGTTGTCTCTTTTGGCTAGTTGACCACCTTCCATGTATATATAAGAGCAAGCTTGGGATGTGGACGACATGCCTTAAGTTGGCTCGCATGTGACATACTATGTTATCTTTAGTATATCATTTTGGGGGAAACCCCTTATTCATGATGTAGTTTCATTAGGGAACATATGACTTGGCATAGGGATTTCTGAATAAGCTCTCATGTCTTCTTCATTGGCTATTTTAAAGCTGATTGGCAATCGATTTAAAGTGAGGGAATACATCAAAACTCTTGTTTCTTTGTGCAATTTTATTTCTTCTTGTGATGCGTGATTTTCTTGGTGGTGTCATTAGGTTTGATGTCCTCTGAGCATGATATTTCTTAGCATATGAGTTTCCTCTTAGTGGTGAAACTACATGTTGCATTCCATAAGTTGTGATTCTCTTATCTTGGACTTTTCCTCTCTTGGAGACATTAGGCACGATGATCACTAAGAAGAGACCTTACATGAATTAAGTGAAGTCCCTTTGAATGAACCTATATATATTGTTTATAAGTGTTTAGCATAATACAACTTGTTAACCTTGTGAAGCTCAAACCCCTCCCTTGAAGGCCACCAAGCATAACACACCTTGCTTTCTAGTAGATCCTTTCCCTTGTTTGTAGTTTTTTTAGCATAACACAACTTGTTAGGCCTTATGAATCTAAAAACCATAATGTGTGTGGTTCCCTATCAGAGTTATTAGAGGGATAGCTTTGGTATGGTAAGTACAGTGAGAGCTTGCAGACCTGGCATGACTTTCTCACTAAGCCACTTTCATGGGCGCTCACATAGTGGATGAGATGAGGTTCCATTAGCTTTTGTGAGCATGTTTGTTGTTTGCATAGTGGACATTGAGTTTTGCTTGTGAACATGTTGGAAAAATAGTCGAGACATGTTCCACATTGCATTGGATAGTTAAGGCTTGATCCACCCTTTTGGACAAACAACTTAGGAATGTTCCACATCACATTGGATAGTTGAAGCTTGATCCACCTCCCTTTTTCTTTAGGTATTTTATGTTGTATGATTGAGTATCTTTGTCATTGTTGTATACATAAAATTATGTTTTTGGCAGTATTTTAATGATTTCAAATCTATATTCACATTTCAGCTTGAGTTATTTGAATTTTAGGAAATTAATGTTACATACCTATAAATATAAGGTCATTTCACTATGTTACATCTAGAATAATATTATCAAGCAAGCTAAGGATATTTAAGTGAGCATTATCAAGAGAAATTCAGGAGCATTTCAAGGCATTCCAAAGCAGATTTAGTGAATATTTATTGCAACAATCAAGATCCTATTGTCATGTCAAAGTATTCTTGCATCATGCATGTTATTTGAGCTAATATGTTGGTGTAGTGTTCAAGATCCATTCAAGAATTCAAAGCCATTATTTCAAATCAAGTTTCAAGATCAAGATCCACATCCATTGAATCCATTCCATGCTAGTTGTAGATCTACATTCCAAGGTGCATTCAAGGGTTTGGTGAGTTGTGACATTGCTTTGTTCATTCATCATTCCTTCATGTTTCATTGTTTCATTTCAAGGTTTAATTACCCAAAATAGGGTTTGACCAAGGAAAACCCCCATTCACCAAAAACAAACATTTTCCCCCTCTCTTTGTGTGTTGTAGATTTGCAAGTTGAAGATCTCAAAAGTTCAAAATTTCAAAGTTCTCATCTTTATTGTCATTGCACAAAAACTTGGATCCCAAATTTATTTTTGACTATCCGACGGTGAAAATCCAAAATCTGGGAGTGTAGACATAGGAGAAGAGAACCCTAAAAACCATTTTCACAAAGCCCTAGCCAGGACCCATTCGCCATAGAGTGAATGAGTCCTCATACAACTTCTAAAAACACCCTTTTGTGAGAGGGACAAATGATTTATCTCTTCCAAGTTCTCTAGAAAGTTTGTAGGTTCCATCATTATTATGCTAAATCTTCTGAATCCACTTTATGGATTGCAATTTAGAGTTGATTTTCTATTTTTAATATTTCTCCCCAAAGTGTTGTTTGACCTAGACCCCCATCCTTGCAAAAAGGGAAATTGCCAGATTCCTCAAAAAATTCACTAACCTAAGGGTTGAAATTGGATTTTGATTTGAGGGATCTCATTTCTTGAATGAAATAGAAGAATAGGTAGGTTCATTCACCCCATTTTGACCTTGCTATTTATAGTAAGTTTGGTGAAATATTCCAAATTCAATATAAAAATCCCATATGTAGTGAGATTACCCATTTTTCTATGTTTCACACACATACACAATCCTTACAAAACAAGTTTAAAACAAATATTTAGACAAGATTATGAATTCACAAGAATAACACAAGGGAAGTAGCTATGTGACCATCAACATTGGCCAATTTTAACCTATTTACTGAACTAGCAAAAAGGTTTTAGTATTTCTCATATTCAATAGTAATCAAAACAAATAGTATATCAAAAATAACCTTCTAATAATAATCAACTAAGGAATTAAATATACATAAGTAACATATAATTTAACTCTTCCTACTTGCATAATACCTTTTAGAGTCAAGCAATAATTGATCATGCTATTTAATATGAAAATATTACCACTTATCACTAATCTATTTAACCTATAATGAATACTATTACAACCAAATATTGAATATCAATCATTATCTTTATATTCACACTTACACCCACAATATAAAATCACCTAACATGATTAAATCCATAATATATATATATATATATATATATAATGATATTACCAAAAATGAAACATCTCGATCATTGCATTCTTATGTAGATAAGGATATAACTCATCTAGCTATCACAATAAATCACAAAATCCACTAGTTAGTTAGTTAACAATCAAAATATAAGAAAATTGATGTATAGGAACAATAATCACTAATATATATTAAAGAACCTAAGAGATAGGACATGAACCATCGATGACTAATAAGATCAATAAGGCTAGAAGAGATGGGGTCTTACACATTACCAGATTCTTTGAAATATTGATAGCACTTGTATTTTCACATAAGATAGGAATTGGTTCGTCATATGACACTCTAATATCCTTCAAAGTTTTCTTCATCCACAACACTTGTGTGCAACATGATGCTGCAACAATGTATTCTACCTTTGCAGTAGATAATGACACTAAATATTTCTTCTTTCTTAGCCAAGACACCAACCTACTACCAAGAAAGAAAGCACTACCACTTGTACTTCTCCTATCATCTACACAACCTTCTCAATCTGCATTTGTATAAGTACTTAGAGAGAAATCAATATCCTTTGGATACCATAAACCATGTTCCAGATTGCCTTTCAAAATATCTAAATATTATTTTTGCTGCTGCCACATGTGACTCTTTGGGATCTTGTTGAATCTAGCCACAAGATAAAATACATGCATGATATCCATTCTAGTAACATTTAGATACAATAGTCCTCCAAAAATTGATCTATAATTGCTCTGATCAACTTTATGATATTCTTCATTCTTAGTCAACTTACAACTAGTAACCATGGGAGTACATACTAGTTTAATGTCTTTCATTCCAAACCTCTTTAGCATTTACTTGACATAATTTGACTATGAAATGAATATTCCTTTCTTTGTCTGATTGATTTGAAGTCCAAGGAAGAAATTCATGTTTCCAAACACAGACATTTCAAACTCTTTTTGCATCTCTTCTGCAAATCTCTTGCACATACTTTCATTTCTTCTAAATATCATATCATCAACATACAAAACCATAATAAAAATTTTATCTTTCTCAACTTTAAAATAAATATTGCTATCTACGATGCCTTTATTTAATCCTTGCTACAACAAGTACCTATCCAATCTTTCTTACCAAGCTCTAGTGGCTTGCTTGAGTCCATATAATGCCTTCTTCAATCTATAAACCATATTACTATCATTTGAAAACTGGAAACCTTCTAGTTTTTCAATATATACCTCTTCTTCCAACTCACCATTCAAGAATGTAGACTTCATATCCATCTAATAAACTTTGAAATCCTTATGTGCTACAAAATCCAAAAACATCCTAATATCCTATATCCTTTCCCCCAGAGAAAATGTATCAAAATCTATTCCTTCTACTTGTGAGTAGCCTTTACCCACAAGCCTTTCCTTGTTCCTAAAAAATTCTCCATTCTCATTTAGCTTGTTTCGGAACACCCACCTAGTTTCAATCATATTCTTGTTCGCTGGTCTTGGGACAAGTTCCCAAGTCTAGCTCTTCTCAATCTGCATTAGTTCTTCTTCCATAAAATTGATCCAAAATTCATCTTTGCATAGCTCAATCAACATTTTAGGTTCAAATTTGGAAAGTAAAAATAAGTTTACTTATTCTTCTATCATAGTAGCTTTTCTCCTTGTCAATACACCTCTACTTTTTTCACCAATGATCTGATCTTCAGAATGATTCTTTTGCACATACTTAGGGGTCTTAGGGATCCTTTTTAGAGCTTCTTCCTCTTCAACTTGCACTCATTTTTCCTTACCATCATCTTTCTCTTCTTCTCTGCAAGAGGAATCATCTAATTCATATCCATCTATTAGTACTAAATTTTTATTTAAGTCTTTATCTACTTTGACACTTGCACTTTCAACAATCCTTTTTGGCCTCTTGTTGTAGCTTTGGTATGTCTTGATTTTTGTAGAGTAGCCAAGAAATATTCCTTCATCAGATCTAGCATCAAACTTTCTTAAGTTTTCTCCATCTCTTCTGATATAGCACTTCCTTCCAAACACTCTAAAATATTTGAGAGTAGGAGTCCTTCCATACCACAACTCATAGGGAGTCTTTGAACTGTTTTTCCTTTCTTAAGCTCTATTAAGGATATACAGTGCAATATGAATTACTTCTCTCCAATATACATCCAATATATATTCTTCCTTCATCATTTTCCATGCTACTTCTTGAACAATCCCATTCTTTCTTTCCACCACTCCATTCTGCTGAGGAGTTCTAGGAGCTGAAAAATGTCTCTTTATTCCAGGATCTTCATAAAAATTGTTAAACTCATTGGAGGTAAACTCTCCACCTCTGTCATATCTTAAAAAAATGATTTTCATATCCATTTCATTCTCAACCATAGCTTTAAATTATTTAAAATTATCTAGAGCTTTTTATTTTTCTTTAAGAAAAGTTACCCAAGTCATTCTAGAGTAATCATCAATTAATTATAACATGGAATACATGTCACCTTGAAAAATTTCTATTTTTGTAGGTCCACAAAGGTATGTATGCACAAACTCCAAAGGTCCTGTAGTAGAATATTCTTTGACATTGAACATTTTTCTTGTTTTCTTCCCAACTTGACATTCCTTACAAAAAAAAATTATAGTCTTTGAAATATTTGATAGGTCTCTCACATAGCTGATTCTAACTAGGCTATCAAAATTGATGTGAAAAATTCTTCTATGCAATAGCTAACTTTCATTGATTTAAGTCATAAAGCGCATACCATTAGAACCCTTAAGCTAATAAATATTTCCATTTGTTCTTCTTATAGCAACTAGAGTTCTAAAGCCTTTCTTAATCTCACAACCACCATCTTGAAATAAAAGATTGAATTTTTTGCCACAAATTTTTCCTACACTTAGAAGATTATGTGGAAGAACCTTAACATAAAGAACATCATATGTATTATTCTTTCCATAAATCTTGATTGAACCTTTGCCACATATCTTTGTAGATGTATCATCACCAAACATAACAAGACCTCCTTCAAGCAAGTCTCAAGTTTAACAAAATTACTTTTATCAGCTATCATGTGATTTGAGCATCTGATGTCAACAATCCAGTAGCTTTTATCTTCTCTAGCATGAAAATAAGTCACCATAGTTGCATTATGACCTACTTTTGGAGAAAATTCCTTCTTACATTTCTTAGAGTTAGCAGAATTAGTTCTAAAATTTAGAGCCATGAACAATAATTCATCATTTTTATCATCTAGGTAATCAGATTCATCATCAGATATACTGACATCTTCTTTAACTTAATAAGTTCTCTTAATTGATTTACCTTTATTCTCCTTAAATATGTCATTTGAAGCTTTGAGTAGACATCTTGAAGCATAATAACCTATCTTTCCACAATTGAAACATTTCAAAGGTAACTTACCTCTATATTTTCTAACCTTTTTCATTCTCCTCACAAAGTTGGCTTCTAGCTCATTAAACTCATATGGGTCAGACTCCTCATTCTTCTCTGCTTTGAAAATTTTAAAAGTAGTCTCTTTTCTTGAATCAGTTGGACCAAACTCTCTCAATTCAAAAGTAGTTAAAGCACCAAACAACTAATCTCTAGAATAATTATCTAAATTCTAAGTTTCTTCAATAGCATAAACCTTATGACTAAAATTTAGAAAGAGTTCTTAATACCTTCGTTACCACCTCATATTCTTCAAGTTTTCCACCAAGGCCTCTGATGGAATTGAAAACTTCATCCACTCTATGCATGTAGCCTGTAATATATTCATCTTCTATCATCCTTAGGTTTTCAAACTTAGTCTTCATATTTTGCATCTTTTCTTGCTTGAACTTATCATCTCCTTCATAGACACTTTCCATCTTCTTCTATAGATTACTAGTAGATTTATAGCTCATAACCTTTACAAGTTATTAATTTGAAAGACCACTCAAAAGAACATTCCTTTCTTTACCATTTTTCTCATATGACTTGATTTCATCATCAGTACTCAAACCATTCATAGGAATTGTATATCTAGTTGCAACAAACTTCCAAACTCCAAACCCTATAGAAACAAGGAAACCTTCCATCCTGGTCTTCCAAAATACATAATTAGATCCATAAAATAGAGGAGCCTCCTTCTTGTGTGCCATAATAGATCTACCTCAAGCGGTTAAGCTTTCTTCTAAGGAACCTTGCTCTGATACCAATTGTTGAATGCACGAGACAATTGAGAGGGGGGGTGAATCAGTTGTACATTAAAACATTGAAACCCTCATTAACATTCAAATCTACATTAATCCTTAAACCCTTAACAACCATTCAACCCTTATCATGCATTAGAAAAATGTAAACATGAGAAATAGTAATGCAAACACATTCATACACATGAGAACACCAAATTTACATAGGAAATCCAAGAAGGGAAAAACCACAATGAGAATTAGCTCACAATATAAAGTAATTGCAACATCAAATACAATAGGCTCACTGCCCAAAAGAAAGAAGGGCTCACTACCAATGGCTCACTGCTAGATTAGAAAGAAGAAGATAGAAGATTGTTACAATGAGAAATCCATCTCAGAGAAAAAGAAAAGTTCCACTACTGCTTCACAAGAACATTCAAACTCTCTCTATAGAATGAAGACACCTTCTGCTCACTACTTCTAGTAGTTTTAGTTGTTAAAGCTCATATTGCAATTCAAACTTTCACACTTCACATCACAATTCACAACACACACACACTTAAAACACACTTCCTCCATAAATTCATCATACATATATACCATCTTCAACCTTGAAAACAATCTATTAGGTCAGCTATGCACCTTAAGCATGAAAATTTAAATTAGGTCAACACCAAAACATTCATGTGGTAGAGAGGAATGAAGGTAATCACACCTTAACTTAGACCTAAATCTACACATACACACCACGCCATGCTTCCACAAACATCGAAGCATATTTGCAATTAGTGTAAATGCCCAAGATCACTTGAACCTATGTTAACACCATTAAAACTTTAAGTACACACTTCACCAAATCCAAAGATGACTCACAAACCATAGACAATACTTAAACATAATCTGGAATATTCCATCAACACCTTGTAATCCAACAAATCCTTTGTAATAGCTTACACCTAAAAAACATACTCATTTTGTACACCTAGTTAACCTTCCACACACTGTAGCTCATGAATCCAACTTTACAAAGCATAAAACCTCAAAAAAATTAGAATAAAGATATATATGAACAATATAAGCATACTCAAAGATCTATAAAATCAGAAACCACCATGTGGAGAAATGCAGAGAAAAACCATTTCTCCCAGACAACACTCAACATAGTTTACACATTGGTGAACACAACTTCTTCTGCTGAATGATCTAGAGCCTAAAATCTAGATATAACACCTCCAAAAACCTTTGATCAACATATTTGAACCACACAAGTAGATCTTCAACCATGAAGAAATGTAGAGCAAAACCTGAACACTACTATGTCATACTAAACACTCTTTACCACAATATTTCCTCTTTTATTCAAATTTTCTCAAAAGCACTTGGGAATGAAGCACTACAAACACCATCTCGACCACACAAGATGTTGAACATCTGCAAGAATATGGTCATCAAAGAAACACTAAAGGTCAACATTAGTGATACTATTAACGGCAACATAATGCAACTAATCAAAGCATCTCCATAGGTTGACATCAATGCAACAACAAAGATTTGTTGAAATTAATGACAACACAAACTTCCAACAACAATGTTAGTGAAGGTGATGTTTTGCATTACTATATACTCAATGACGGCCTTCTCGATGGTCTTTTGTCTTCTAGAGAGACAGTCAAATGAAGGATAATTGTGTCATTTAGTAAGTTATATTCAAAAAAAGCATTAAGGATTGTTCCAAAGTCCAAAGGGCCATGCGAGACAAAATGATCCATTTAGGTCTTTTCAACAGTAATTCCTTTTCCTTTAATTTTCTATGAAGATTTTTCTTCTTCTTCTCCTTAGCTTGTACCATTTTCTCTTTTCCTAAAAATAAAAGCTCACTTCTTCTCCATCATCCACTTTGTTGGGTGAATATTTTGTTATCAACTAACTGATGAAAAATGGTTATATCAACCAAAATATGATGAGATAAAATCTCTCCTCTCAAAAAGTGAAGGCTCCCTTCTTATTGCTAACTATAATCAACCAGTAATTCATTAAGCTTATTTACACAAACTATCCATAGGGTGTTTCCATATCATCTAATTCTCTTATTTTAGAATAGATGTTCTATTACAGAATTACAATAACAACTTTGTGATGCTTATAATATGTAATGAACCACAAACTACTAATTGGAGAAATAATAGTTGATACTTAATTTAGTTAAACGAAATAATAACTGAAATGATACCAACAAGTGTTAACACCAAGAAACACACAAATTCACAAAGTATTTTGTTGCTTCTTATGTCAATTGGAAAAGGACAATGTATGGAATATGATGCAGCCCAAAGTCTTCACCGTATGCCAAGATAAGATCAAAAAATCATAGACGATAACTTGAAGCCAAAAGTGCTCAAGCTACTTTCCAATCACGAACATAAACACAACTCCAAAGATGATATTGCAGCTCAAATACTACAAAATCAAATTTAGAATGCCTTAAGAGAATGCAATATAAAAGACTTAAGAACAATTCCAATGCACCACAAGCATGATTCAAGACAAAGATTGAACACCAACTTTATTTCCTTCTATTTATTTAGGATTGTACTCATTTTACATGTAATTGCATATTACAAAAAGACATGTAAAATGCCATTTACAAAATATAAAATGCATAATGAAAAACTTAGAAAATAAATTAAGTGTTTGTAGACACATTCTCTTCTTATTTTTTTCTCTAGAAAGTCTATATCTTTTGAAAGCTACCCAAGCTTCAGTTTCATTTGGACCTGGTGTGTAACTGGAGATGGCTAGAAATCATGTGATAGAGTCCTCTATGTTGACATGTACCTTTTTGTGCCTATCCAAATTTATCTGTAAATTGTGTAGAATTACTTGGAAGTCCACTAATTTATCAATAAAATATAGTGAGAAAGCTTTTGATTCTATCTCAGTATGAATTAGTGTAGTAAATTCCTTAACAACTATATCCATGAGAAGAGTTTTCTGATTGTCATCAAGTATTTGACATGGAAGCTCCCCTATCTTGATAGTGATGTATAATCCTTTATTAATGCTTGTATCTTGGGTTTCTTGTAGATATTTAATCAGTTCCTTGAGGATATCTCTCTTATGCTTCATTTCTTCTTGGTACTCAATATACATTTTCCTTGTGGGAATCACCTCAATATCAACTAATACTTCCAACTTGAAGTATTTTAGCTTTGTCCAAGTCTCAAGGTCCTTTTCCACTAGCTACAAATTTTGTGATACCATGTCAAATGTTTGATTTAGCTTTATCTTGAAATCATTCATGTTGTTAAACAATTCAATAGAAGACTTGAAAATTTAAGTTCCTTATGAAATTAATCATACTATCCATACATTCACAGCTCAACCTTGTGCCCTGATCCTTTCAACCCTTTAAATTGTACCATCATCAACACATGCTATAATAGGTTCAACTAATTCATAAGATTGACTTATCCTTAATAGAACAAAATTAAGCTATTCCACCTTAATCTTAAGTTGATCTTTGATAACCTTATCTTTATCATATCTCTCGATCAAAGTAGCCAATGCTTCTTATAGGTCCTCTTTAGCACTTTCATGTGGCTATTTCCTAAGCTAAATCCTTGAGATAACATAATCAGTATCTTGGATTTCTTCAACAACTTTATCTGGTGGTGACATTGCCAGTTTAACATACTTGTTTCTTGATTTATCGAAAAACACCCTTGAAAGTATTTTGGCCTTCTTAGCTATCTTTGGATTTACTAGAACAAGTTGGTTGAATTAAAAGTCATTTGGGGAGATGAACCATTTCTTTCTCTTTGTTTTATGTGATATTAGCCATGGAGGAAGGATGGAAGAACCATCTTTTGTTTCTATCACCAAGGTTTGTGATGATGGGGTTGGTCCTATGGCTTGTGAAGAAAATAGGATATTAGGGGAAATGATAGTGGTGGTCAAAATTGATGGGGTTTAAGTTAAAACCCTAGTAGGAATATCCACATTTGACACTTTAGATGCATATATGAACTTATCAAAGTCTAGTTGTGTGAATGTATCAAGCATAAGTAAGGATACATCAAATAAACTAGGAATAGAGGAAAGTGATCCAAACACATTCTCTATGTTTCCATGAGGGATTTCAAACAATGATTCATTTGTGGGTGAGGAAGGGGATGAAATGAATAGAATGTATCAACATATTGGGTGTAGCTGAAATAACAAAAAAAGTAGGGAAAAGTTGTGCACTCGAAGTAACAAGAGGAGTATGAATTTGGACTGTAGAAATTATAATAGAAGATGAGGGAGGTTTTTCCTATGTTGACTCTAGTTGAGAAGTATCAGGAGATTCTTGTGACTCTTCAACAACAATTTTTTATTCTTCTACATCTTCCTATGTATATTTTCCATCTTTTACTTTCCTTTTTAAAATTAGCAATTGTTGCTAACATGGAATTTGGGTTCTGAGCTGACACTAGAAAGGAATAAACCAAATGGATACTACTTTCAATGACAACTTGCATTCTTGAGGTGACAGGCTGTTTGTTTACTCTCTCCAAAAATCTTGACATGTCTACATGCCCAATCTCTATGTCTCTGATATGGTCCACATTGGACTCCATAAAGGTTATCGAGAACACTCCTTGGTATTTGTACTTCATATTTTTTTGCTTGGGAGATGGATCACTTATTTGGAAAGAGAATGCAAAAATGAGTTTCAAGGATTTCCAGAGTTAGAAAAATTTCAAGTGCTAAGGTTCATTTAGTTGTGGAGAAAATCTACACTTTTACATTTCAGAAGTGTTTGGTGTAGTTTAGAGAAAATTCTTTGAACTACATGGGAATTTATTTTTGATGTAAAGGTGGGAAAATTCCCCACCTCTTCATGATGGTATGGTTTTAGGTGTAGTTTGGAGAAATATCTTTCAACTAAACTTAGGGTAGGTCAAAACAAATGAAAACAAGGATATGCATTTTAGAGAAAATTCTCCAAAGTGCTTGAGGGGTAAGCCTCTTTGATGTAATTCAAATAATTTTATCCAAAGTGCATGGGACAACATGTGAAAGGTGTAAGGTTTTGTGAGGATAAATTTACACAAACAACACTTGATGACTCAAGGTGTTGTTCAGGAAAATCCCTCACACAACACCTGAAAGTGTACAAGATAGGAAGTTGTTTAGAGTTTTATCTCCGAACAACACCAGTATAAAAAGATTAGATCCTGTGATGGGAGGATACATAGATAGTGGGAGCTAGTAGTTGATTCAACCATGGGTGGTGGGAATCACAACTGATTCTCCACATGCAAGTATCTTATCATAACATGATGGATGATTTGAATCTAAATTAAAAACAAAATAAAAACCTAAGGTTAAAAAATGAAAAACCACATGTAAACATAAACAAACTCAAAAAATAGTGGTAAAAAGGAAACAAGAATGACATACCAATAAAATCAAATGATGAAAAACCCCAATCGGATATCACAAGAATTCAACACGATCACACAATGATGAGCAAGAGGAAACATGAAGCATGAGAAGTCGAGTGAACTAAGAAATGAATAGTAAAAATGAAAATAAAATATGGTTAAAAATAAATAACCCATCATTAAAACACATTAATGAAGAAGCATGCGAGACCAAGAGTGTAGTTATGGAGAATTTCTCAAGTACATGTGAGATGTTATCTTAACTAAAATATGCAAGTGCTCTAAAAAATAGTGTCACTGCACTCAAAGGGAAAAAATGGCTAAGTCATAAAGCTTGGCTATTGCATTTTTTCCATAAGGAAAAAAGGTGATGTAAATCAAAATAACTTTTTTGAGGAGCTAGACTATGCATGAGACCAAAAAAAAATTGTTTTTATTTACTTGCTTATTGGATGTGGGCTATGAAACATAAAAGTTTTGTAGGGATTATCCCACAAATTGAGCAAGAAAAATTTTAGGATGATAGTTGGCTCTAATTGGGGAACTTCCTTGAATCATCCTTTGAAATGATCAAAGGAAGAAGAATCCCAAAACTCTAAGTTCCTTCATCCAACCATTAGGATATAAATTCAGGTGACAAAAACAAGATGACAAAATGAAAAACTCAAAACTATACAAAAATGTACAAATTTATGTATCGCTTCATTAAGTGAACAAATTTAGATGTTGTTCATTGTGGGGCATAAAAAAAGTGGTTCCATCTTGATATGGTAGAAAAAAACTATTTTCACCACAAAGTTGGTGAATCATGAAATGGCCTCTCCATAAAGAATCAAATTTTCCATGCATCCCTTTCGACTCTATTCTCTTATTCCATAATAGAACTAGATCTTCAATTTGGAAATATCGTGATTTTGATTTCTTGTCAAAGAGCTTCTTGACTTGACTTTGGTGTTCAACAATGTGGTCTAACACATTTACACATTGTTCCTCAAGTTCAACAAGAAACATAATACACTTTTGAATGGAACTATCAAAAGTCTTATCCTTAATTGCCTTAGCCAACCTTAGAGCAAGCAACTCCAACATGATAGGTACTTTTGCATGAAGACCATACAAGAGATGAAATGGAGACATGCCAATCTCTTGTTTAGGAGTGATACGATCCAACCACAACACATCATACAATTCCTTATGATGCAGGAGCATCCGGGTGCACAGACAATCCTACACAACCAACTATATATATGTATAGATAGATATATGTATGTACGTATTTTTGTGTTTTGTTTTATTTTTCTTGCAGGAAATTTTATTTTAAATCCTTAAATCCTCTAGTACAGTGAAGTTTAATGTTAGGATTGTTGTGAGTGGGTATTTATTATAAAATTGTAACTCCACGTTAAAAATTTGAAATTGCAGTTGTTGGAGGCTTGGAAGGATGGGAATGGATGAAGTGGAAGTGGGTGTAAAGAGAAAATCCAATTTTTGGAATGGTCATTCAATGCTTGGGAGGTTTGACTAGCATTTTTGGGGAAGAGGAAGATTGTTTAGGTTGTAACTATGAGACCAAGTATTAGTAAAATGATCATAACTTTATCATATCATATCAAAATAAAAAAATTCAAAAAGTTATGGAAAGATGAGAAGGAGGTGCATGAAACCCATAAACCATTTGAGGAGATTCAAAAAAATGAGAGAGTAGTGATGAACATATAGTGACAAGTTTTTAAGAAGCTTTTGGTGGAGAAAATTGATGCTCAAAATGCTCAAAATGGTGATTTTTTTGAAGGATAGAGGATTTGATGTCAATTGATATATGTTGAAAATTATTATTTTTGTTCAAAGAAATCAATAATCATATTTTGGGTTGCTTGTAGGTGTTTTTAGAGAAAATAAAGTTTGTTTGTGCTTGCCTGTAGATTGGTGTTGAAAGATTAACATAGTTTGGCATATGTGGAAGCTATTCTATATCAATGCTATTACAGAATTATTGATTGAAATAAAATTTTAGATTTCTTATTTGTTGTGTTTTTCATTATGCATTCAAAATTATTAGAGGTGAAATCGTAGCTCTCTTGCATGTTGCATCAAATGGTATCAAAGCTAGTGATCTTGAGTGCATAAGCAGAGTGCCAAATGTGAGGCAACTTATGCTAGGATATGTGGGTGAGGATTCAATGCAATGATAGGGAGGTCATCAACCTAATCAACACAATTTGAGTTATCTCAATCACTTTTACAAACTCCAAAACCCTCTCTAGGGTTATCTTCTTTGTTACCACCCTACTAGCCTTGTATGCAACTAGACCTTGTTTTCAGGTCTTATCCCTCAAACACTCTACCAAATCCACTAACCACTTATGTTTTTAGGGACACTTTAATCCCACATGAAACATACCTCAAAATCTCATTAGGTCTCTTTGGACCATCTTCACCTAAACTTGCCTTTAGCATTGAAAGGGGAACCAATGAGCTCACTTTTCCAAAGGAACACCTCTCAAATCTTGCTTCCAACTCACAAAATAATTATAAAGTCATCAACCTGCCTCCAAAACACTAAATTATCTAGTCTTTGAGCCACAACTCGCTTACTTAGACCCACTTTCTTACAATCCTCACTTTTCTCCAAATTGACAAGGGTTTATTGAAAACCCCAACTCCTAACCTTATAAAAACTTGTAACCACCTCAAACCTTCCTATTTATGCTTGTAAAAACTTAATTCACCCTCAAATTATTCTTCCCTCAAGAATCTCTCACACTTCCTTCACAAAACCTCTCAAATTTGCCCCTTTTCACACTTTATTCTACTAGGGTTTCATGCCATTTCATAAATTTGACCCCTCTAGTCCTTGTAGACCTCCAAAACACATTAAACTACCCTTTCTCACATCAAAACTAATATGTTCCACCTTGTTCTCAGTCAACTTCCTCAATTCACCAACTCTAGCCTTGTTCTTAAGGCCAAAATTCAATGTTTTCAACAGGGCAGCATTGAGAATCTCTTCAAATGCCTTCACCACAACCAAATACTTGTTCCTAAAATTAATCCTACCCTCACCAGGCCCATTCCACTAAACTACATGTATAGTATGTGGAATGACTTGTTTACTACATTTTAACCCTTAAAACCTTAAATCCCTATTTTCAGACTGCTTGTAGAAATCTGCCTACCAAATGCTTGAAACTCAACACAAATCCCTCAAATAAAATTTAAAATGATGTTAACACATATGAATATTGGAAAAAATGCAAATTAAGTTGATGGCAGCTTGTATGGAGCCGTACTAGGCCTGCAAACCATGAAATTACACAAAAAATTATTGTAAAACAAAGTTATTTTAGTGATTTTCTCTTTCAAATCCTTCAAAAACTAGCAACTTTGAGTTTCTAACATATTTATAACTCAATCAACACCATAAAATTCCTAAAACTACCCTTCAACTTCCCATGACCATTGGGCCCCCCTTATTTGAACATTTTGCATTTTGACACTTTTGAAGTGACAACATTTTTTGCACTTCAGCAACATTTTACCTAATGACTTCACATTAACACTAAAACTTAAACAACATTACAAAATGTCCTATCATGGCCTTATTTAAAATTATCATGATTGAAACAACCTATCTAGACCTAACTTATCAAATGGAGCAACAAGGTGCTCTGCACCAGGATGGCAGTTGTTTCAAAGCTCCAAAGGTTTTTGCAAGTGTGCGGATTCTTGCAACTATGGAGAGGTCAGAAGACAATAATTTCATAGAATTAGAGGTTAAGGGTATTTCAAGATTCCTCTGAGAAGGATAATTTCTAGAAGAATAGGGTAAATGCTAGAAGAATTTCATAATGAAATGAGAAATGAACTAAGAAATATTGCTGCAGGTTTGAGAAGAAATCAAGAGCAAGAGGATGCACATGCTGAAGCTGAGGAAGTTGTAGATGAAGAACTTGATAGGGAAAATGAGGTTCCAATAGATGAAGGAGAAGAAATATTTTTGAGAGCAATATCCCAAATCAACAGAGGCCATAAAATGGATGTCCCTAATTTTTTAGGCACATTGAATCCTAAAAATCTAATAGATTGGATTGGAGAGTTGGAAGATTATTTTGATTTTGAGAATATTAGAGACCCACAAAGGGTAATATTGGAACAAAAAAAGCTCAAGGAACATGTTTCATTGTGGTGGAAAGAGTTTCAAAAATAAAGAGTGGAGAATGGTGAGACGAAGATAACACTATGGAGACAACTAGTTGCTAGATTGAAGGAAAAATTTATTCTAGGAGATTATGAGTTGGAGTTCAAAAATCTTCAAAATTTAAAACAAAAAGACATGAGTGTGAAGGAGTATACAAAATAATTTTACAAGATGGTGATTAGGTTAGGGCATCATGAAATGGATTGAGAAGGTGGCTAGATATATAAATGGACATAGATTTAATATCCAGGATGAGATGAGCATGTTGAAGATTTCTACTGTCGAAGAGGCTTACCAGTATGCTTTGAAAGTAGAGGAAAAGGTAAATAGAAGGCATAAAAAAAATTCAAGAGGAAAGGGGATGATACCAATAGAAAGAGGACAACCAAGCAGCCAAAAAGGCGAGCAAACTTTTGAAGAAGAAACAAGTTTGAAATGGAACAAAGGAGCAAAAGGAAAAGAGTATTCACCAAGAGGACGTGGCATCAGTAGTAGAGATTTCTTTGGCAAGTGTTTCTAGTGTGGGGAAGTAGGACATATAGTTTATGAGTGTCCACAAATACACCAAGAAACTAGTAAGAGAGGGGAAACAATAAATCACATGGTGCAAGAAGACAAGGAAAGTGTAGCATCACCAGAGGATGTGGTAGAACTAGAGCATGTAGAATCCCTTATGTTTTGGAGAGTATTGGCTAATCCAAGGAAAGAAGAGAATGGACCATCTCAGAGAAGGAGTCTCTTCCATACTGTATTCAAATAAAAAGGTAAATGTTGTAAGATCATTGCAGATAGTGGTAGCGTAGATAACTTGGTTTCTAAAGAGATGGTAGAGAAACTAGGATTGAAGAGGATTAAGAATCCAAATCCCTATAAAGTAAGTTGGCTAAAAGAAAATCATAGTTAGAGGGGAAAGGGAAATTCTTGGTAAATTTTCATATTGGTCCTTATAAAGATGAAGTTCCATGTGATATTATGTCCTTGATTGCATGTCATGTTTTGTTAGGAAGGCCTTGGCAATTTGATAGAAAGGATATCTATGATTGTAGAGAGAATTTGTACACCATTATGAAAGATGGGAAGAAGTATAATTTGAGTTCATTAAAGGAGAAAGAGAAGAAGGTTAAGGACAACAATCTTATGAATTGTTATAGGTAAAAAAAAATAGAAGCAAAGGTTGCACCAAATCTTGGAAATAGTTCAAAGAAGGCTCTTGAGAATAGAGGTACAAGGGAGATACATAAGAAGAGAAGTGATACTAAGATGAATTAGAAGAAATAATTGGTTATAGACATGGTTAAGTCTCACAAAGAATAAAAATAAAATTTATAGAATAAGGTTAGTAGTGAAAATTTACAATGTGTAGGTAGAAAACAACGAAAAGGAAAAGAGAAGATGGGACAAGAGGAAGTTGTAGAAGTTTAGAATGTAATGAAGGAGAAAGAGCGTGAGGGAAAAGAATACATATGGATCAAGAATAAGCATGGGATTACTATCCCAAGCTCATCTAAATGTTCATGAGTTTTCAGCTCATGGAACATTTCAATTTACCTAGTGTGTTTGATGCAGGAGCATGGGTGCACAGACAATCCTGCACAACCAAAAAATTATATATATATTTTTATGTTTGTGTTTTGTTTGATTTTTCTTGTAGAAAATTTTATTTTAAATCCTCAAATCCTCCTACATAGTGAAGTTTAATGTCAGGATTGTTGTGAGTGGGTATTTATTGTAAAATTATAACTCCATTTAAAAAATTTAAAATTGCATTTGTTGGAGGCTTGGAAGGATGGGAATGGATGAACTGGAGAAAGTGGGTATAAAGAGAAAAGTCAATTTTTGGAATGGTCATTCAATGCTTGGGAGGTTTGACTAGCATTTTTGGGGAAGAGGGAGATTGTTTGGGTTGTAACTATGAGACCTAGTCTCAATAAAATGGCCATAGCTTTCTCAAATCAGATCAAAATCAGGAATTTCAAAAAGTTCTTGAAAGTTGAGAAGGGGCCACACCAAACCCATAAATTGTTTGAGGAGATCTAGATAAATGAGAGAGCGATGATAAAAAAAATTGATATATTTTTAAGAAGGTTTTGGTGGAGAAAATCGATGCTAGGAATATGAGAAATGGTGATTGTTTTGAAGGAAAGAGGATTTGATGTCAATTGATATGTGTTGCACGTTCTTTTTGTTGTTGAAATAAATCAATAATTAGATTTTGGGTTGCCTGTAGGTGTTTTTAGAGAAAATGATTTTTTTAATGTTTTCCTATAGATTGGTTTTGCAAGATTGACATAATTTGGCATATGCAGAAGCTATTCTATATCAATGTTGTTGTAGACATTATTGATTGAAATAAAATTTCAGATTTCTTATTTTTTGTGTTTTTCATTATGCATTCAAAATTATTAGAGGTGAAATCGTAGCTCTATTGTTTGTTGGATCACCTCATGCCAGGACCTCTGATTCTTATCGACCAACTTTCTGATTATGGTGACTAGATTCTTGTTGCTTGAATCAGGATGACCATTCTCTTGGGTGTAATAGTTAGAAGAATGAGCAAGAATAATTCCATACTCAAAACAAAATTTTGTTATCTCATGAGATGATAAAAAAGTAGCAATGTGTGCTACTATCTTTTTAGGAACCCCAAACCTTGAGCTAATATTTTCCTTGAGGAATTTTCAAACCAATTCTAAAGTAGCATGCTTTACAAGAATGGCTTCCACCTACTTTGTGAAATAATAGGTAGTTGTGAGAACATAAGTATTTCCTACACTTGATTGTGGATTCATTGCACCAATGAAATTAATATCTCATTGTTGAAAGGGTTCTTCAATCACCACTAGATTGAGGGGTAGAGTTGCTAAATTAGTTTCCCCCACAAAATGATGACATAATTCACACTTATGCACCTAGTTGTATTCATCTTGAGAAAGTGTGGGCCAGTAATACTTTGCTCAAAATTTTGTGAGATATAACTAGAGTCGTGAAATGTCCCCTGCATGCTAAATTGTGAAAATATTCTGACAACTTTCCTTGTTGTGATTTTTCCACACATTGTAGAATTTTTTTGTCAATGCTTCTCTTGTACAAACTATTGTCCCAAAGAAAAAAGTTTGTGGCTTTAAGATTGATTATCCTTTTCTATTTATATGAAAAATTCTCAAGACACTCTTTATATGTGAGAAAGGATACAATGTTAGAATACCACTCATCCATCATGCTTACGAACAAGACTGTGGGAATTTCTTCGATATTCAATTCCTCATCATGACATATCTCTTCTAGTTTGTTTTCAACAAACAACTGACATAAATCCTTCCCACAAACTAGTTGTTGGTTGTTTTTTAAGAACCAAGCTAATCTTCTAGAAAGCCTATGGACTTTTCCATTTCCAATTCTTAGCAATCAGTTGGGATTGGCCAATGAACGAGTGAAAGCAACAATGCTTCCCTCCTATGCTTTGGGCTTTGCAAATCCTGGGAGGGTTATCCCACAATGTATTTAAAGACCTTTGGACCTAATATCTGAATACATTGTAAATAACAAATGAATTCCCATATAATAGCTCAATAAAAAAAATGTATCAAAGAAGTTGGTTGCTCCTTAACAACACTCAACATTCAAAGCATGAGAATGAAGAATTTTCACAAAAATTATAACAATTATAATCCATTTAAAAGAGTTTGTTTATAAAAGTGATTTGTTGCTGAATTGACCAACCAAATGCAATATGGACACTCACTTAGACTAGTTCCTCATCCTAGGAATGGAGTCAATCTCAAAACCTGTACAACTTGATAACAATTTAACTCAGCATCAATTAATCTTTGACATTACTACATTATAGTATATCAACATTATATTCTCAATCATAACTTCTTACTAATATCCTAGCACTTAATTCACATGAATCTAAAGCTTCATTCAAGCACTTTCATGAAATATTTAAATTAAAAGCAAGAAAAAGACTACACATCCACTAGAAAAAGAGGAAGACAAATAACACAATCCTTGATCATATTGTTCATAATCCATGAAACAAGTAGATAGGAGAGAAATAGCTTCAAATTTGCACCATTATGTATATAATTTCTAGTACTTTATCAAACTTACATATGAATGATAAACTCAAAACCTAAGACCAGACTCCAAAATGCTCAATATTCACTTTACAAATTTTTGTGTGATCAATTACAAGACAACAAACCATGTAATTCTTGCCTTGAATTCCTTCTAATAGAAATGAAAGATCAAATAATCTATGTCACTATTCCATTGGACCGTTACAAAATACATTCCCTCTGTAGTTCTATTTACATTCTTTGATGAGGGTGAAAACACATAAGACACAAAATATTTTCACTCACTAAAGAATATTTACCTGCCTTCAAAAATGAATCTTTCATCATTGTAGCAACACCAAAACCTCACATCCACGTCAGCCTCTAAGACAAAAACTCCAAACCAAGACTCTATTTTTGCAATGGTTCATCATCTCCAAAATTAGAGTATGTATGTATCCTTCATGATTTTGTTGAAACTAGAGAATTTATCTCACCATCATCAGAGTCTTCTAGACTTGCAATTGCAAGAAGATATTGGGAATATTTTGGATCATCTTGTGCCTCATCATCCATATAATTTTCCTCATCTTTCATGGCAACATTAGGTTCCCCCATATAAGAATCGTAAGACTTGTGGTCCTTATCCTCCTTCACTTTCTTCTTAGACTTGGTCAATTCTTTTGATTTAGTTCCTTGATTTTTTGTACTTTGTTCCTTCATGAACATACTACCAGAATTATCTTGATCACAATCAACAACTTTAATTCTCAAGTTGTAACTATTCCTAGATTCACCCTCCATGAATATGGAAAAAGTTCTCTTCTCTGCCTTTGGCTTCACATAATTCTCAAGTACATTTGGCTTAATTTTAGGCATGTCATCCTAGGGTTTAGGCCTCTTTACGTTGTTTTGTTTGGTTTTTCTTTCTGGCCTAATGCTTGACTCACTAGGATCACTCATTTTCATGGTATAATAGGTCTAAGGTTTATGAATTTTCACTTACAAAAGAATCTCACTAGTTTATTCTCTCAGAGACAACTTACAATATGAAAACCCTCCCAGACCACACAAAATTATTACCAAATCAATGGAATTTATAAATAACCAAACCCTTACAAACCCTAAGCACCTAAAGCTTACAAAACTTTCAACAATTCCCCAAAACAACTAATTTATGTATAGTTGACATAGAAAGGTGTGGATACCTGCTTACCCAAGAAATTTTTCTTCAATGCCTCTACAACTACTTGCTTGAACTCTTCACACCTTCTTTGGGTCTAGACCAATTCCTCAACTCTCGATGATTGCAATTATGAAAGAAAATGTCCAACAATCCTCTGTATGGTGAATAATTGGAATGTCTTTACCATCAATGTTTGAAAGAAAGCTCAAGCGAGTGAATTGACAACCAACCACTCAAGTTTGAATCTTGGCCATTGATCATGCGGTGAGATGGATCAACAAACAATCTAGATTGAATCAATAATGTTTGAAAAGATAATTGTAAGCAACCATTTGGTTTTACCCAATCAGAATAAATCATGTGAAAAATCCTCCAACGTGTGTACAGGCTCCACCATCTATTAATCATTGAGGAAAAGCCTATGTGTCAACCTCCACACTTCCCCATTGGTCTTAACCTTCTTGTAACTTTCAACAAGGAGAAGGCAGGGGAGGGCTCTGATTAAATCTCAAGCCTTCAACATATGCGTGATTTACCATAAGACTACCTGCTCATGCTCATTACTTTCAGATGCCACCAATGGTGAAGATTAAAATATCTCACTTGCATTGAAAACACGTTCTTTGAAAATCCCATTAGTAACCCAAGCTTTAATATCTTTGATCCACGGCTCAAAAAATTCATTAATATTTCCCCTTCTCTAATGTTCATTTTTCCTCTTAGATTACTCCATGTGGTGCTCTCTTGCTTCTCTACTTAGAGATGAGAGGCAAAGGTGGGTCCCCCATGAGATGGCGAGAAGCGGTCAAGATTGACCCATATCATCCATCCTTGACTATTGATCTCATTTATAGAGTGTGCTTCCTTCCTTCAAAGCCTGGTGGGTCCCTTTGACAACAGACACATGTCATCTACCCACTACCCCATGATATTATTTTAATAGGAAATAAAATTGGATGGGGAAGTGATGAATGACCTAGATGTATCCACATCATTCTATCTCCACTATTGATCTATTTCAACCCACGACCTATTGAACTTCAAAGATGTCAAGATCACCACTATAGGTGGACACTTGGTGCTTTCCCACTAGCCCATAAGATTATTTTAATGGACAATAAAATTGAGTGGGGGCACGAGGAGTAGTCTAGATTTGATTTCAGAGATCCAACAATCCTTATAAAGTAGGGACACTGCACGTGCAAATTGTAAGTTCTTAAAAAAGGGGCCACTACTAGGTAGACAACAAATGGGTACATATGGTATTAAGCTATGAAATTAGGTGAATAATAAAATATTTAACTCAGACTTATGACTGTATAGAAAATATTTGAGAAATTTCAACCCCCATAACATAAGGCAACATTTTTTAATAAAACGATAGGTGATGACTAGGATCATTAGGACCCTAGGTCTAGTAACAAGATGGGTTGAAAGGAATAAGTCATGAATTGAGTGAACGGGAACCGGTGATGAAAGGTCAATGAGGAAATATAAAATTTGCAAGGGGAATAAGACTTAAGTTTTATTGAAGGGTTTAAGGCACATATAAACCCTAAAGTATGGTAATAAGTGAAACCCTAAGCCCTAAGATATAGAAATAACCAAATTTTGCAAAAAATTTTGAGTGGAACACAAAGGAAATTTAGGGCCTCCACCACTAGCTTGGTGGGATTAATCTCCATGTCATACTCTTGGATCTTAGCAATCCGATTACCTCTCTTACTCCCAAATTCCTATTGAGTCAAGATGGACTTGACCGTTGAATCAGGCATCATTGCAATAGTATGGGGATTGAGAATGTAATACCTGAAGTGCTTAACTACTTTTACCACATCGTAAGCATGTTCTCCATCAGTGATTACTTTATTTCATGAGTCTTCAAAGGTCAACTCATAAAAGCTATTGGAGATTCAATCCCTTCTTTGTTTTGCTACACCAAGATGGAAAATAGAGTATTCTCTGAGGAATAACTATACATGTTGAAGTTTTTGGTATGGTATAGAAAAAATAAGACCAGAGCATGAGAAATTTCCTCTTTTATGTCATGGAAAGAAACTTTCCCTTCAACACTCCAATGAAATATTGATTTTTCTTTCATCATGTCCATGATATGACAAGTATTCTCTACAAAATTTGGAACAAATCTTCACAAGAAGTTTACCTTCCAAAATAAGGAATGTAATGTTGTCTTACTTGAAGGAAGGGTAAGATTTTCGATGGATTTGACCCACTTAGAATCAATCTTGATCCATTCCTTAGACACCATGTGCCCAGGAATCTTACCTTTGGTAACCCCAAAAATGGATTTCATGGTATTAAATGAGATACCATGCTAGCGACACCTTTCAAACATTTTCCATAAATTATTATAATGATCCTGATGATCCTTAGAAAATATAACCAAATCATCAAGGTAAACTACAATAAACTTACCCATTTGATCACAGAAGGCCAAGTCCACCACCCTTTGAAAAGTGGCACCGACATTGATAAATCCAAAATACATTATGCGATATGCAAAAGTGTCACATGGAGTAGTCGGGGCGGTCTTGTGTTGATCTTAACTTACATCCACTTGGTTGTATCCTAGGAAACCATCTAACATAGACAACATTTCTAAATTTTTCACTGTTTGTAGAACTTGATCCATTACTGACAATGGGTAATTATCTTTTAGTAACGACTGATTCAAATTATAAAAATCCACACAAATGCAGATTTATCCATTCTTCTTTCTTATTGAAACAATATTACTTATCCATATTGAAAGATGGATAGGGAAAAAAATTCAGGCGTCCAACATTTTTTGGATCTTAGCAAGAATGGTACCTGATATTTTTGAGTTGTACTGCCTTTGTTTTTGCTTATGAGGTAGAGAACTTGACTTGAGAGGAATCTCATGTTAAAATTCTTTTGGATGAAAAGACTTCAAGTCACCATATGAATAGGCTAGCACGTCAATGTACTTCTGCAAAAGTGTTACAAAATTTTTCCTTTCCTCCAACGAGCAATATCTCCCAATATTCACCATTTTGGGATCACCTTATGTTCCTAGATTGATTTCTTCAACCTTTGTTGATGATTCTAATTTGGATTGTTGTTGCCATTTGATGTAGCCATCATGCTTATCAAAAAGTTTCTCTAGGGAGACCAATCCTTTGAGAATTTTATTCCCTTTTAGTTGTAAGATCTTCTCACTAGTTTCTTGATCTACTTCAACAACTGATTCTCTAGGAGTAGAGTCACTTTATTCAAAATATAGATCACTGAATTTTTTTTCATTTTCTAAAAAGATGATAATTTGATTATCATTGTTGAAAATTTTCCAATGGCTAGAAATATCAAGAACATTGGGTCAAAATACTAACTCAATGGTATACATAGTTCCTTGGAAATCTTTATGAGGAATCATGAGAGTGGTTGATACAACCAAAGAATCTACCCTGTCATTATATTCCCTTGAAACCATAGATATGTAAAATACATCAAAATATTCTACGTAATCCCAAACATGATTGTGGTAATGCCTCAAACTTTCATTCTTTATCTAGAATATATTTCTGAGCTGATAAACAATCAGTTTAACATTGCCTTGCACATGAAGATTCTTGATCCCTTTCTTCTATGCAATATACATTCCTAATAGAAAAGCCTCATATTCAACAGTATTGTTAGTGTTGTCAAGTTACAACTTGACAGAAAAGGGGAATATATTTCCTTCTAGGGATATAAGAACTATCCCTACTCTAGATCTAATGGAAGAATAATTTCCATCAAACTCCAAAGTCCAAATGTCATTTGAACTTCCTAAATTGGTAGTTTCAAAATATGGAATCTCTTCAGACAAAGAGGATGAGTCATCAGTTACTTGACCTTCACTTGAATCACCATTTAATGACTCGAGAACTTCATCAATCATCAAGAAATAGGTGCCCATTTTGAAGGACTCAAAAAGAATTTGAGATTTTGGATCCTTAGATTTTGTCATAGTGTACTTAGCTCCCTTTTTGGAAGAAGTTTTGGTATAACACATTTAACAGGAATTCTAGCTTCAGACCAATCCATTTTGATCTCAGCACCAACATCCTAGAAAAAATTCCATCCCAACAATATTCCATATGAAGCTAGGACATTAGCTACAAGAATTGTCATCTTTATCCTCTTATTAGGAAAAGCAACAAATGCAAACTGCTCAAATAGTTGAATCACACCTTCATTTCCCTTATTTCCAAAATTGAGGACCCACAAAATGTGGTTGATTTTCATCCTATTAATATTTTTAAGAACATTTATAACATTTTCTCCAAAATCCTGGTGAATCGCTTGAAACCCCTTTTGGGAAAAATGATTAGTCGTAGCCAAAAGGGATTTGTCTTGGGGCACCATACCTTGGATATTGCCATTGCCACTCATAAAATCTTGCATTCTATGGATTGATATAACAACACTAGTATGGATTTTAAGTTTGACATTTTAAAAGCCTACGTCAAATTCCTTTGGAGCTTTCTCCCCAAAGTTTTTGCTAAGATGGGATTCAATCAGAGGGTGCTTAATCTCATTATGGAGTGTGTTACTACTGTGAAATATTATGTTTTGTTCAATTGATTCCCTCATGGTTTCTTTAATGCTGGAAGGGGCATAATATAAGGGGATAATCTATCCCCCTACTTGTTCATAATGGCTACAGATGTGCTAAGTAGGAATATTGCCAGATTACTATCAAAGGGTTCTATCAAAGGTGTCAAACCTGGCACTACTATGGAACCTATTGTCATACAATATTTCATGGATGACACCATCTTTTTGGGAAGGCTTCAGTGGTGGAAGAAAGGAAATGGAAAAAATTCCTTAATAACTATGTGGCTTGGTCTAGTCAATGCATAAACTACAACTTCTCCTATTTTTCAGGATAAGATGACTACTATTTTGGGTTGGGTTGGTTCCTCCCTACCTTCGGTGTACTTGGGGCTCCCTCTTACTATAAAGGAAGTTTCTCCCACCTTCTGGAATACTATCCTTGAGAGGATTGAAAGAAAACTGGCCAGGTGGAAAGGCTCAATCCTTAGTCATGTTGGTAAGCTACAACTCCTTATTACTGCCCTTTGAGGGATTCCAATTTCTTTCCTCTCTACTTTCAAAATCCCTAGATACATAGTGGAGAAATTTGAAAAAATATAAAGGAACTTCCCCTGGTCTGTCATAGAGGAAAAAAAGAAGTTGGCTCTAATTAGCTGGACAAGGTGTGAATTCCCAAATCTAGTGGAGGACGTGGTATAAGGAAAGTTCAACCAACCAACAAATCCCTTATTGTTAAGGTGGTTGGGATCAATTAAGGAACAAAAAGGACTAGTGTAAGATTATGAATGCTAAGTATCTAATTCACTGACCCCTAATCAGGTGTCTCTCGCTAGAGCACCCTAGTGGCTCTTTGGATTGGAACAATATATGCAGAATGGAAAGGCTGCTACACTCTAGGCTAAGATGGAAGCTTTTAAATGGAAACAATATTTTCTTCTAGGAAGACCCCTCGCTACTTGAATTCCCCTATCCTTATTTTACTTCAAGAATCTAATGGAGCTTGCGTGACAATTCTTTGACAAAAATGTTTGTGACTACATGTATGGTCCTCAAGGTTCTATGAAGTGGAAAGTATTGGAATTATGTTTCCTCATCTCTCTGAGCTTGATAATGTTGTTTAGGACTTTACAAGACATCATTTCCCTATCTAGAGTTCCCATATCAAACATGGAGGATGATTTCTTTGGGGTTAAGGAACACAAGAGAAACCTCTTTGTTATGTCAGCTTACAGTTTGTTGTTAGAAATGGGATCTCAGAGAAGAGTTTAGAAATAGGTTTGGAACAAACATTTGACACCAAAAATAAATTTTCTTTTGGTGGATGACATTACACAATAGGATTCTTACTCTGGATAACTTAAGGAAAAGGGGATTCTAGATCCTGAATAGATGCATGTTATGAAAGAACAATGAGGAGTCAATGGACGACCTATTATTGCATTGTCTGTTTACTACTGATGTCTGGGATTTGACTTTTGGAAAATTGGGGATCTATTGGACCATGAATGGGGACTTAAATTTTTTTATCAAGGGATTTTCTATCCCCTTTCAACATCCTCTACCTATTGAGATTCAACATCAAAGTCCTCCCATCATTTTTTGGTGTTTATGGAAAGAGAGGAACAACCAGATATTTAGAGATATAAGAAAAGTCCCAAAAAGGTCTTTGGCATTGGTTTCAAACTTATTTCAGAGAGTGTCTCCATTTACTCTTGAAAACCCCTGGACAAAGCCCCCACAGAGTGGGAGATCAAGATGGAAAACTCATGGAACAAGAAGTTGGAGATCAACTCCTTTGATAACTCTAAATCTTTGGCTAGACATAATACGGAAACCCCCAGATACTGGCTGGTACAAGCCTAACTTTGATGAGGCAGCAAAGGGGAACCCAGGTATGGCTAGTATTGGTGGGATTATTATTGACTACAAGGGAATTTTTGTAGCTAGATATGCTGGCATTATTGGTCTATAGAATTCTATGATAGCGGAGGTATGGGTGTTGCTCAAGGGCATTGGAATTGCTATCACTATGGGTATAAAAAATTTGCATATAGAATGTGACTCTTTGATGGTGATTGACTCTATTAACCACTATCATTATCAAGGATGGAGTATTAAACATATCCTTCAAGATATAAATTTTTTGATTTCTAAATTGGAAAGGAAATATCTTTCTCATATCTTTTGTGAGGGAAATCAGGTGGCAGATGCTATGGCCAACTTTAACTCTTTGTGGAATCTATCCAAATGTTGGAGAAGAATAGAGAATCTCTTGATGAAAATACAAGGATTTATCCTTGGTAAATAGTAAAATGTAACTATTAATGAAGGGGGCCAACAATGTTGATTTGGGCAGGAACATGTGGCACTATGCCCTTGGGCCTTGGATGATGTGGAACAAGAATAAGTATGTGGAGAGGTTTTCATGGGGGGGTGGGTGGTGTTTTGAATTTATGATGATGTATGGTAGGGTTCTCCAAAACTCATTCAAAAAGTATTGTCAAATGCACCGTAATAGTTTTCATGTTTTTAGGAACGTGTATTTGGAAATGTTTATCTTCAATTTTCTGGCTAATTACTATCCACCCACATTTATCATAGCTCTAAGTTGTGAAGTGTTGTAATTAAGGAAATTCAATTATGACCCCATAGCTATTTTTCCTTGGATTATGTGTTGGACCAAATTTATCTCTAGACCTCCAATTTATAATATCATGATCAAATTTATCATGGATTTTGGCTTAAGTATGTTGTACTTAAGAATGCCTCATTATGGCCTTGCAATGATCAATTTCTTGGAAATGACCATTGACTCATGTGATATGTTGGATGCCTTACTTAGGAATGATCATCCTTGGTTTGGGAAAGATGATATTGCAGTGGGTTAGTTCATTGGTTTCCATTTCAAAAAAATTCAAAGTTTGTTGGTTTGGGGAAGCTTTTGGATTTAGTGTGAAGAGATGGGAGGCGACAGAGTTAGGACTGAGCTCGACTCCTGTGATGAATTCCACAGGGACCCTATTATCTAGCATATACATGTTGAGGGTGGTTTTTGGCCTCTTATGGAGTGTCTAGTGGATCATGATGAGAAGTTGTCAGCTCAATTTGCTTCCTCCTAGAATGAAAAGAGAGTTACAGTGGGAGGAATTTTGGTTGAAACTAATGAGGATGTTATTGTAAAGGAAACAAGTCTTTCCTACATTGGTAGAAAACATAAGAATCACAACAAAGTCTAGTACTTAGAGAGCCTTAATGGCTTCTTCAAAGACAATGAGAAGTTAGTCAAGAAGCAAGAAATTTTTGAAAGGGAGGTGCTTCCTAAACTATGGGATCAGGTTTGTCTTGCTCTAATGAAGTATGTTTCTCTTGAGTGAAGAATTAAGGTCTTTTAATTCTATCATTTTCCATTACTCAATCACCTTAGGCACAAAATTCTCTTAAGTTTTCCTTTTTTCTATTAACTTACCTTGGAAATATCAATAAATGAAACCCTTGGAGCTACTACCCAAAACCTGGATAAGCCACCTCCACTGCCTTTACACCAGGGCATAATTCTTCTACTCTACCATTTCCATTTGACCCTCTATTCTCCCAAATCCATTTATGTTGTTTGTGCTAAAGAGCTAGAACCGCTCGACCACTCCCCTAAAAAACCATCCCCTGCTACTTATAATGGTCCCAAGAGGAAAACCCCTGTGTGGAATGCCAACCCAAAAATGCTCCTAGACCTAAACCTTGTTAGAGTAAAGTAATTAATTAACTTTACTCTCCTCTTAAGATTTCACTTTATGCACACATATTAGTCATTTAATAATTAATATTAATTATTAAATGCACTCACCTTAGGGTTAGGTTTTCCTTTCCATTTTGATCTCCTTTTATAAGGATTGATCTCTTGTATTATATTCACTTCTTGATGTTCTTTTTTCAGTTTGATAATAAACTCTTCATATTGTTAGAGCAAAACCCTTGTTTTTGTTTCCTACAGATTTCTTCCTTGTGACAGGTTTTTGCATGTAGGTTTCTTGGGCTTAATAGATTTGTTTTTCATCAAATCTTACATGGTATCAGAGCTGGATCTGTTGTAGCTTGTTCATGTTTGAAGAAACAAGGGAGCAAGGGTTTGATAGAAGAAATTTGGGATTCTTCAGCTAATTTGAAAGGTTCTAGGTGTAGTTTTACAAGCGCATGCATCAGATCTGGCATTTTTTTTGGGTGTCCTCTGTGTTGTTCACAGTGGTGTCCTTCCTGGTATCGTTTACCAGTCTTGCACCTTATTCCTCTGATCGCCGTGCATGAGCCAATGTCTACATTGGCAAATCTGAAAAGCCAGAACTTCAAACCCCCGCGGATGCCGTACTTTGACTTGAAAGTTTTTTTTACCTGCGATTGCTATCCAGATCTGCAGTCTATTTCATCAGTAAATTCTTCAGGTACACAGAGATTTGTCTCAATTATCTACTGCTTTCTATTATTTTCTGGCTTTCAGTTTGTACTAGGGATTGGATTTTTGCATTGTGGGGGTGTGTTTTTTCTTTCTTTTTGTCATTTACATCAGAAAACTAGAATCTACAAACACCAAAGCAAAACAAACAAACCCCTTCTGCATCTTTTGTCTAGTTCTGAAAGACCACTAAATAATAATAATAATAAAATTTAGAGTAGTTGAGGCACAATTCAAAGGATGGCCGACAGATCTATTGAACCTCTCACACCGCATAATTATCACACTTGGAAGGGTCGCATGATGACTCTACTCTAGTCTCGAGGGTTATGGTCTTGTTTGGATGAGGTTTAGCCTCAGTTGACTCGCGCCTTTGAGGTTATGCAGCACAGGAACAATATGGATCAGGCTATGGGATTGATGGCTTTACACATTTCTGACAGTCTCCTGTTTCATCTTGAGGGTTGTCTCACTCCTTGAGCTATTTGGACCAAGTTTGATGGATTTTTTTGTACTGTCAATCAGTTTAGAGCTTTGCAGCTTGAGGCCGAGTTAACTTCTTTGGTACCTGATTCGTTTCCCTCCGTTGAGGACTTTCTGATGAAGTTCAAATAGTAAAGATCTTTCTTGCAGGGTTGTGGAAATGTTAAGACTGATACAGAGTGCATCTTCCTAATTCTCTCCAAGCTTCGGGGTCCATTTCAGATCTTCTCTTCGACCTTTTATTCCACCATGGATGCCTTGGGTGCTCGACATGTCATGCCTTCTTTTGAGGTCTTTTGTGATCGTCTAACTCGTGAGCAAGCTAAGCTCAAGTAGTTGGATTCACTTTCAAGTTCACAGAACCAAGCATATGTAGCCCAATCCTCCAAAGAAAAATAGAAACAGAAACCAAAGCCTAAGAAAGATTCAGGGGGCTAGTGAGAATTCCTCCAAGCCACCACCTAAGTCTGATTCAAAACCACAGTCCAATTCTAAATAGGGCAAATCTTCAAAGTCTGGTGAGTCTTCCTCCAAGACTAAGAAGAAATCTGGTGACTCTTGCAGTTTTTGTGGCAAGGAAGGACATCCAGTTTCTAGGTGTTGGAAACATTTAGAGGCTTTGGAGGAAGCCATGCAACAACATAATATCAGTGCACCTCAGCCTCCTTCACAGCCCACAGGGAAAGGTCATGCTCTTTCTGCATGAGCATTGTCCTAAGAATCCACTTGGATCTACATTCTGGTGCCTCTCACCATATGACACACACAGAGGATTTGGTCACCGCTCTTGCCCCTACAGGCACTAGACATATTGTAGTTGGTGAATTAGTACAACTTTTAGTTTAGGGTTCAGGTACTGTTTCATTGGATGGTGGTTGTCTACATGATGTGCTTCTGGTTCCTGACATTTCGACAAACCTTCTATTTGTTTATCAGATTTTCCACTCTGGCTCTGGTAAGATAGTTGAGTTCTCACCACATGATGTGGTTATTCGAGACCTTCATGATCTTGACTTGGTTGTGGCTACTGGGAGTGTGGATTCTGCATCTCACTTATACAGATTTGATGGCTTTGAGAGTTTAGACATTGTTGGTTCCTCTCTTATAGTACATGCAGATTCAATGAGTAGGCTTTGGCATGAGTGTTTTGGCCATGTCAATTACAGATATCTACAATAGATGAGTACTCAGGCACTTGTGATTGGGATTCCACAGATTTCTTGTACTGATGGTGTATGTCGTGGATGTGTCCTTGGCAAACATCATCGCGATCCTTTTCCTAAGGGTCGAGCCACTCGTGCTAGGGCAGCCCTAGAGTTGGTACAAAGTGATCTTATGTCCTTTCTGACTCCTTCCTTTTCAGGGGCCCACTATGTGCTCACTTTTATTGATGACTTCTCCATACGTACATGGGTGTACTTTCTTAAGTACAAGTCTGATGTCTTTGACTCATTCAAGACTTTTAAGACATTTGTGGAGAAGCAATCTGGACTTTCTATCAAGAGGATACGCACAGATAATGGGGGGGAATATGTTAATAAGGTTTTTACAAATTTTTGCACTGAGCATGGTTTACAACATCAGTTTACAGTCCCTTACACCCCTCAACAAAATGATGTTACTGAGAGAACGAACAGAACCTTACGGGAGATGGTAAATTGTATGATACAGTCTTGAGCTATGAGTTCTTCATTTTGAGCTGAGGCAGTCAATTGTACCAATTATATTCAAAATCAGATGCCTCATAAGGCATTGCGACATATGACTCCTAAGGAGGCTTGCACCCATGTCAAGCCTGATGTTTCTACATTCCGAGTTTTTGGTAGTGAGGCTTGGGCATTTATTCCTAATGCTCAGTGGAAAGCCATGGAGAGGAAGAGCCGACCACTCATATTTGTTGGCTATTGTGAGGATGTTAAGGCGTACAGGTTGTTTGATCCTAATTCTAGAGAGGTCTTGTTTCAGTGGGATGTCCAGTTTGATGAGCGCTATCCTCAGATGGATTCTCCATCACCAACTTCTCCCTCATTGCCTACTCCTCCCTCTTCATCTCTTGAGGATTACTTATCTCTTGAGGATGATGTAGATGATGATCCACCATCTCCACCACCACCAGTTGCTCCGTCTTTGCCTAGGTGGGCCCGTGTCACTATTGATGTAGCTGGTTCTTTGGCAAGTGATCCTTCAGATACTCGTCGTACTCGTGCTCAAACATCTGGTTCTAGTCTTTTAAGTCATGACATTTTGGATGATCCTCAAAAGTTTTTAGAGGTGACAGGTCACCTTGAGTGGGATAGGACCATGGATGAGGAGTATTATTCTTTGATGACAAATCATACTTGGGATCTTTGTCCTCTTCCTAAGGGAAGAAAGTTGGTTCGGTGCAAGTGGGTGTACCATACCAAGTATGCTGCAAATGGTTCTATTGATAAGTATAAGGAATGTCTTGTTGTGAAGGGGTTTTCTCAGGTAGAGGGTATTGACTACTCTGAGACCTTTGCTCCTGTCACCAAGATGAACTCTATACGCCTTGTACTTTCACTTGCAACTTCACAGGGATGGACAGTGTTTTAGATGGATGTGAAGAGTGCCTTCTTGCATGGAGACCTACATGAGGAGATCTATATGGAGCAACCTCAGGGATTTGTGTAGGACACTTCTTTGGTTTACAGACTTCGACATTCATTGTATGGTCTCAAACAAGTCCCTCGGGCTTGGTATGAGAAGATGGACTCTTTCTTGCTTTTCTCTCACTTCACACGCTATCATTTCGATCACACAGTGTATATTCAGCGTCAAGAGGGTGATCTTTTGATTCTTGTGCTATATGTAGATGATCTCATCCTTATAGGTAGCTCATCCTCCATGATTCAGAGTGTTCAGAGAGCTTTGATGGAGCAGTTTGAGATGACAGATCTTGGTCTCTTACACTTCTTTCTAGGTCTTCAGGTTATTCAGTCTTCGGATGGGATTTCCATATTTCAGGAGAAGTATGCTCTTGATATGCTTCAGCGATTTGGCATGCTTGATTGCAAGTCTGCCCCCACTCCATTTCAGTTAGGTGTTGTTTTGTCTTCCACTTGCTCTACTCCTTTAGTAGACCCCACTTTATACAGGCAATTGGTTGGTAGTTTGTTGTACCTGACACATTCTCGTCCTGATCTTTCCTTTGCGGTTGGTCTTGTCTCTTAGTTTTCCCATGATCCTCATGAGAGCCATTGGCAAGCAGCCAAATGTATTTTGAGGTACATTCGGGGCACCACTCATTATGGCATTCACTACACTTCAGGATCCCCTCACATCATTGGCTTCACTGACTCCGATTGGGCTGGTGATGTCAACGATCAAAGTCTACTTCTGGCTTTGTTTTTTGCCTTGGTTTTGTCCTATCACATGGTTTGCAAGAAGCAATGCTATTGCATTATCAAGCAGAGGCTCAGTGGTGCATCAGGTTAGCCAGAGGAGGTTTATGGCTTTGGTAGTGATGACAGAGTTTGGTTTCCTTATAGAGTCCCACTTTTTGGTGTTTTTCAGAGTTGCCATTCACATTCTCGCAACCCAGGAGCATCAGCGAACAAGCACATGAAATCCATGCACTTCATCAAGCAGTTGATTCAGGATGGTTCTCTCAATGGGTACATCCTACAGGACAGGTTGCAGACATTCACTAAACCTTGGCATCTCGCGCTATCTAGTTGCACTCCAGCAGCGAATGTTTTCTTTTTAGCATGTTTTTATCATCTCTTTTTATAGGAGATTTTGTTTTTTTTGGGTACCTGATCAAGCCATGTTGTCGGGACCCTCTATTGCATTGTAGTTCCTTTGCTTTCTTCTGCATTGTTTGTAGCTGCATTGTAGCTCATCTTAAGGGGGGGTGTTAGAGTAAAGTAATTAATTAACTTTACTCTCCTCTTAAGATTTCACTTTATGCACACATATTAGTCATTTAATAGTTAATATTAATTATTAAATGCACTCACCTTAGGGTTAGGTTTTCCTTTCCATTTTGATCTCCTTTTATAAGGATTGATCTCTTGTATTGTATTCACTTTTTGATGTTCTTTTTTCAATCTGATAATAAACTCTTCATATTGTCAGAGCAAAACCCTTGTTTTTGTTTCCTACAAAACCTTGTGACAGGTTTTTGCATGCAGGTTTCTTGGGCTTAATAGATTTGTTTTTCATCAAATCTTACAAACCCCTTGCAAAAAAGAAAGGTGGTACAACTTTAGCCCAATCTAAGGCAGCTTCTAAGCTATGTGAGTTAAAAAATTCCAATACCAAGAAGGACAACAAACCATCAGGAAATACTAAAGGTAAGAAGGAGACTCCATGCCAGGTGGAGATGCCAACTTCAAACAATGAAGGAAAGAGCATCGAGGACTATGATTCTAAAGGGGATACTATTGTGGTAGCTACTATGGATGTGGGGATGGAGCATACCAATGCAAGTAGGTCCCATAGGCTAGCTAAAAATAATATGGAGGTGCCAATGGAAAAAATATCTAGTAGCTTAGAGGAGACTAGAAGCATTGAGGGGTAGACTAGTGGTAAAGAGGTGTGTAATAAGGACACTATCAAGGAGAGGAAGGAATTTGTTTAAGGACCTACCCAATTCTCAGATATGAACAAAATGATCAATGTGGACTCCACCATCAATTATTCAGACCCAATGGCTAGTGAGGAAGAGACTATTAAGAGAAGAAAGGATATGATGAAGGATTTCAACAAGCTACAGGTGCGGGTGGAAAAACTAGAACATAAGTTCACTCAGCTGACATGATTCACCATTAAGATCATTCACAGGTCTGCTACCACTCTCTCAGAGGTTCTCAAGGAAGAGGTGGAGAAGGAAAATGTAGGAGAGGCACCTAATTGGGTGGGTGATGATTTACTAAATCTTCTCTTTGAGAAGTGGGATGGGATTACTATGTAATGTGTGGGTTTGTGTTTTGGGTTGTTGGTTCTTTCTTTGCTATTGGTTTGTTCCTATTTCATTTGTTTTATGTTGTTATTGGTATTTTGATGTAACTTTGAAATTTATCTCTTTTTGGCCCCTTGGGCTCATTGTTAAAAGGGTATTGCACCCTGTAAATGCAACTTACCTTATAAAAAACAAATGCAAACTAAGAATCTTTGATTTTCCCTATG
This sequence comes from Sequoia sempervirens, assembly GCA_007258455.2. Taxonomy (NCBI): domain Eukaryota; kingdom Viridiplantae; phylum Streptophyta; class Pinopsida; order Cupressales; family Cupressaceae; genus Sequoia; species Sequoia sempervirens. The sequence goes on from VDFB02256132.1 coordinate 145,501,189, forward strand.
AGGGGAACTTTCTTGGTTTCCATCGAAAAGTGCCGGCCAAAAGTCTTTGTCAAAGTTAATGCTAAGGAATTAGCTAATTTGGTTGGCATCACATTATCAAAAGAACCTGAATCAATGACACTATTACTAATATTATGGTCATTGACTAGTATGGAAATATATAAAGGTTTTATTTTACCAAGAGCAGATTTTGAAGTTGCAATGAGGTTTCTTTGTGCAACCCTTAGTTTAAGAGAAATAGGTGCATTCTGGAAAGAGTCTTGACTACAATGAGCTCCTTTTCTTTTGAAAAGCTTGACCAGTCTCTCAAAATGTTTAGGGTTAGCTTGGAGATACTCAACCTGAGACATTTGGATTTTAGTCTTCTTAGCATGATCTATAATATCAAAAGCTGGGTAAGGGTTCACCAAAGAAGACAAGGGATTTTCTCTTTGTGGTTTTGGATTTGGTGCACTAGTTCTAGATACAAAAGAAGAAGTAGGAGGATTTGGTTTACTTACTTGTTTGTTTCCCGCTATGTCCTTCGGTTGAACTAGTGAAGGGGTCCCCCTCTTAGCAATTGTGATCACTGAACATGGGGAATCCTTTAACTTACTTCCATCAACATCTTGTTGATGATTCCACTAATTTTGAGAGCAGGTAAGAAAAGCATAAGACTCACCATATGTATCTTCTTCTTATTCAGCCTCTTCATATTTTAGAAACCCAATGCTAGAGTTGCCAACTATCTCTACTTCCTCCTCTGTGAAGAGATAACACCATGTCTTTTGAGACATACTTTGATTGTGTGATGACCCTTAATTGATTATCAGTCCTATTAACACATACTGAAAATAACAAAATAAATAAATTAAATTCCAAATTATTTATACTAATATTAATTTAAAACAACGAAGACTATGTAGTTTGTTTAATCATTCGTTTGATTTTTAATCATCATCTTCTTGAAGTTACTTGACTTTCAATCATGGGCACGGTTAAGTAGGGTGGCTGCAATGGGATGCCCATAGAGTTTCTCTCCTCTAAGCCCAAGGGAAGCTACTATAGCCCCCCTTGGCACACGATGGAAGACCCTCATTCATCATCATGATTTGGCATACTTGGGTGAGTCTCTAGCACCTACTATCCCTATTTGCACCACCTACCTTCCATCCCCATGACTAATAAAGGAAGGAACTTTAAACAAGGAAATAATAATGCCATTCACTACCATAATTGGACTAATAATGCTTTCCCAAATACATCCATAGTTCAATGCTGATCTAGGCATGTATTAAAGAGATAATTATTAAACATGTAGATGAGTTTGTTGACAACCACACATTAGATATAGACTATATGAATATATATATATACACAAAATAGACATTGCAGTCCCACGCTTGCCTATTGATAAACATTTAGTGATTTATAGATTTCTCTATATTGATTACATAAAATCATTAGCTCATTCCTGCAAGTCGAGGTTACTTACCTCTATCGATTTGCAGACTATAGAGATCCTTCTTCCTTCCTTTGTAATCTCCTGCTTCATCGTTCCAGTCCCTATTGTGGAAGACAATCATTAAATATAACTTCGGACTAGAGGAGAGGTCACGTCCTTAGCCCCTACATTGCAACCCTTCGGCTGTTTCCTTGACTCAAACTGAACCTTTAACATTCGCTACATCGTTTGCAAGCAGTGACGCTTCATGGGAGCTTGGTTTATGGCCTATTTTTTAATATTCAGTCATTAAGTATCGATGAATTCCCGATACAAAGAAAGATGGATTATTTATTTTATCGGTCAAAAATTCCACCATCGTAATTTTCAAGTTATGTTGAATTAAATCGTAAGTAATTTTTATTGCGCAAACACTTTCTAGATATCTTTTATATATATAAAATCTCATCTTAGTTTATAGTTGTCAATCTTGACGTGGGCCCATAAAAAGAAGATTTAATTAGCCATGGTATTTTTATTTTTGGTTCCCCAAATATTATTTGCTTACACTTTTATTTATCATTTCAAAGTTGACCTTATTATGTGTAAATATTTGTTATTTTCAATATTAAAGCATTAATTATTACATAGCCAATAATTAATATTATTGTATTTTCTGTCCTGAAAACTTGGGAGGGTTATGACAGATTGTAGAAAATCATTTTATTTAGATTCATAAAGACCCACTACTACATTTACAGGTGATGCCTCCAACATGATCCTTCCTTGTGGTGGGGGAATTCTATTCTAATTTTGATTCCTTACAACATTGTTTGGATAGTTGTAAGAATTTGGGTATTTCCTCCTTAGAATGTCCTTGTAGGAGGGAATAGATAAACTTTGAGACATCTTCTTCTTGAGACCCCCAATTCATTAGCTAGTTTTGCACTATAGGATCTATGGTGCTAGTAGAAGGTGAGGCCAAAGAAGAATGTCCTCTACAACTATTTAAATCCTTCCTTAATTTTCCTACAAGGATTAGATCATCCTCTACTTTGGTAGCTAAAATTTTAGTATGTACAAGATCAATTGGGGCTGCTCTTTGTAAAAGAAAACTTACCTCAGGAAATTGAGTATTAATAAAGAAACACTTCAAGTTTTCAGTTGCAGGCTGATCAATAGTTGGGATTCTATTTTTCAACTTATTGAACTTGGCCATGAACTCACTCATGGGCTTGTGTGGTTCCTTTTTCATTTGAGTGAGTTGGGCCAAACAATCATGGCATCTTCTATTGGTTTGAACCTCTCTTCAAATTTGGTTTGAAGGGTAGCCCAACTAGTAATGCTTTTAGCTAAGAGATGATAAAACCAATCAAAAACTGCTCCTTGGAGCATCTCCACAAATAACCTCATAGACACATCTTCATGCTCTACTCCAGGGAATCTACATGCAATATAAAATGCAGCAATGTGGTCATCTGGATGTTGTTTTCCATCACCATAGAACTTGGAGAAAGTTTTTTCACAAGCCACAAGATATTTCATGTGATGGTGGTGCCAAATTCAATTTCCCAAAAGCATTTCCCCATTGACCTTGAGAAACCATTATGCCTAGGTTGAATGGAGGAATAAAAAAACTTTGAAGTGGTGTGATAGGTAGGGCCTTATGGGCATTGGAAGCTTCATTTGGTATAGGATATCTCATGAACTGGTAGGAGGAAAACTCCTTTTATGTTGAATAGGTGTCCTTGTACGTGTAAGAAAAAGATCAAAGTTGTAGCAATTCAAATGTAGGATCAATGAGTTCTTGAGGCCTTCTACCACATGCATAACTTTGTTTTGCTAGATTACAAACTTGACAAGAAATATGGATCAACAACAACAAAAACAATTGCAAAAAATAAGGTGTTGGTGTACTTCAACCAAATATGCAAGGCTCTTAGATGTGTGTTCAAATTCCCCAACAAAGTCACCAATTTTTTTTGGGTGAATATTTTGTTATCAACTAACTAATGACAAAATGGTTATGTCAACCACAGTATGATGCGATAAAATATCTTCTCTCAAAAAGGGGAGCCTCCCTTCTTATTGCTAACTATAATCAACCAGTAATGCATTAATCTTATTTACACTAAAACTATCCATAGAGTGTTTCCATATCATCTAATTCTCTTATTTCAGAATATATGTTCTCTTACAAATTTACAATAACAATCTCATGATGCTTACAATATGTAATGAATGAAAAACTATTAATTAGAGAAATAATCACCGATACTCAATTTAGTTAAATGAAAGAGTAACGAAAATGATACTAGCAAGTGTTAACACCAAGAAACCCACAAAATCAAAAAGTATTGTGTTGCTTCTTATGCCAATTGGAAAAATAAATAGTATGGAATATGACGTAGCCCAAAGTCTTCACCGTATATCAAGATAAGATGAAACAATCATAGATGATAACTTGCAGCCCAATGTCAATCATGAATATAAAATCAACTCCAAAGATGATATCATAGCTCAAAGACTACAAAATCAGATTTAGAACATCTTCTACAATATTTGATTCCACACCATGATTCAATCACATACACAAGAGAATGCTATAGAAAAGACTTAAGAACAATTCCAATGCACCAAAAGCTCGATTCAAGACAGAGATTGAACAACAACTTCCTTTCCTTATATTGATTGAATATGATTTACACTCTTGAACACAAAGTTTCAATGTACTCCTCAATGTGGCAGTGTTTCCCTTCAATAGCTAAAAGATGATAATTACAAAAGAGCCCCCTCTTATTTATAGATAGAAGCTATGAGAAAAAAGAGGAAATCTACAACTACTTTGACTTACTCAAGGGTATAGTCCAATTTTATTTAAGATTGTACTCCTTCTACATGTAATTTCATATTACAAAAAGACATATATAATGTCATTTACAAACTACAAACCGCATAATGAAAAACTTGGAAAATAAATTGTGTTTGGAGACACAATTTCTTTTTCTTGTTTTCTTCTCTCTAGAAAGTTTATATCTTTTCAAAGCCACTTGAGATTTAGTGTCATTTGGCCTTGGTGTGTAATTGGAGATAGATAGAACTCATTTGATAGATTCCTCTATGTTGAAATGTACCTTTCTGTGCATACCCAAAATTATCTGTAACTTGTCCAAAATTACTAGGAAGTCAACTAATTTATCAATAGAAGATAGTGAGAAAGCTTCTAATTCTATCTCAATAAGAATTACTGTAGTAAATTCCTGAACAACTATATCCATGGGAATATTTTTTTGATTGTCATCAAGTATCTAACATGGAAGCTCCCTTATCTTGATAGTGATGTCTAATCCTTTATCAATGCTTGTATTTTGGGTTTCATGCAGATCTTTTGTAAATTCCTTGAGGATATCTCTCTTACGCTTCATTGCTTCTTGGTACTCAATATAGATTTTCCTTGTGGGGATCACCCCATTCTCAACTAACACTTCCAAATTGAAGTCTTTCAGATTTATCCAAGTCTCAATGTCCTTTTCCACTAGCTACAAATTTTGTGATTACATGTCAAGTGTTTGATTCAAATTTTCCTTGACATCATTCATATTGTTAAACAATTCAATAAAAGACTTTAAAAGTTGAGTTCATTGTACAATTAATCTTTCTATCTATGCATTCATAGGTCACCCTTGTGCCTCATCCTTTCAGCCTTTTGAATTGCACCATCATCAACACATGCTATAATAGGTCCAACTGATTCATAAGATTGACTTATCCTTAATAGCATAGAAGTAAGTTATTCCCCCTTAAACTAAATTTGATCTTTGATAACCTTATCTATATCATATCTCTCGATCAAAGCAACCAATGATGATTATAGGTCCTCCTTGGAACCTGTTAGTGTAATTAATATTTAATTACACTTGCATAACTTTACTTAGGTAATATTTTAATTCCTAGGTTAATTATTCTCATCCTTATCTTGTTGCTCAAGATAAGATTAGGGTTATGCATACTTTGCTTTTATAAAGAAAATTATCTCATGTAATTATGAATTCCTGAATAATAATTATTTGCACATCTTTTGCAAACCTCTTGCTTTTTTTGATTTTCTCTTCTGTGGAAGTCTTTTTTGGTTTACATTTTAGTTGATCTTGGTTTCTAACATGGTATCAGAGCCATGATTTGCAGCCCCTTCTTAGATTTTTGAGAAAATCATTGCATAATTCGTTCAGGATTCCTTGAGGGTATCATGCCTTGAGTTCATTGATGAGGCATTTTGGATCAGATCAAGCTTCACCATTGGATTCAGAGCTCTGGAAAAAGTCAGGATTGGCTTTATTTTGCAGATTTTGGTCATCGTTCGCTAGATCCGTGAGGGTATCAAGCTTGGTGATTTTTTGCAAGCTCTGGAGGTAGCTGATTTTTCGAGGCACTTTGGGCACAAACAGAGGTCACAATCGCATTTCATCGATTTTGGTGCAGCTGATCCAGAAGGAAAAATGTTTTTCCTGGGGGGCCGTACAGCCTCCCCAGCATGCAGTCCGAGGCAAAAATTTCAAAAAAAAAAAAATTGAATTTTTTTCAAAAGCTCCGGCGCCTCTCGTTCAAAAAAACACTTCCACCCTAGCACCACCCGGTGGCCACTAGGAGTGGTGGCCACCAGTCTGCCGCCGGCTACTCCTGCCCCCATGGCCCCTCTATAGAGCCAACAGTTGTATGGGGGACCGGGTGCTATGCACCCAGCCCCTAACTGCCCAGCACCAAACTTGCAGTCATATTGAAATACTAGGAGCCCCGCGCCCAGTACCCACTAGCTATGGAATATTCTGACCCGATAGTGGATATACCGGCAACCATAATTTTTTCCCGGAAGGGGGGCATTTTTTTGCCCCAACGGCCCCCAAGCCATAAAATTTATGCTCGTAAAGTGCTAATGTTAGCATGATGTCAGCGTACGGCCTGTTGGAATTGTAAAATTTTGATGATTTTTCATGTTTTCCATACCCATGCATTTTCCAAATGAGTTCTACCTTGAGCACAATTTCCTCTCTTCATGATATTTTTACCCATATTTTTCCCATATAGCCCCATTAAATCCATCGAGTCTTGCATAATTCACATCATGGTCTATATTGGCATGAAGAAACTAGGGTCTCCCCGATCCATTTTGTGTTTTCTGATGATAAACGTATGTGTTGCCTATCGGCAAGACGTTTCTGCTATCAGAGGGATCAGAATTCATCTTTTTCTACCCTACAGGACTTTTTCACTATTTTGGTGACTGAAGGATCCCTATTGATGTGAGTGCTACCATCAGAATAGGGTCACAACGAAGTTGTTATGTCTTATTGACCTATGACCAGAGGAGTGTATTGGCAAAAGATTTTAGCATCGATGAAGGGTCTTAGTGAATTCAATATGTCTCATCGACTAGCACATTATGGGATCACTTTGGCCAAACACATTGTTTTCGGTGTGAGGTCATAGCGAAGTATATATGTGTCACCGACAAAGCAAAAAGGGTTTCTATCGAGTTGCTTTTGGTGAGAGGTTGGTTATGTCTCGGCGATCAAGTGTGAGTTCGGGGTGTTTCAGTGTGACATAATATAATCTACAAGAGGTCTCATTGACAGTAGGAAGTTACAATGACATACATGGGATAGATGGACTCATCGGTGAGAGACCCCTTATGTCATGGTGACTAGATTGAATCATGAGGTCTCTCAGCATGACATAAGGTATTTGATATGATATCTCCCCAATAGTAGAGGGTCACGGCGAAACACAACAAACACAGGATGGCCGGCGATACAATTGCCTTCGACATAACTATTAGGATGTCTCAGCGAATTATTAACAAAGACTCAGTTACTGTGGCCGACATGTGAATTTCTAAATACAATTGTAGGCCGACATGGGATTTTCCCAAATACTACGGTTGGCCGACATTGGAATATGAAGTGATGTGTTTCCTGATGCTAGTGTATAAATATGCATTCCCGATTGTAAATGATTTATTAGATTTTGGAGGAGATACAGTAGGTGGATTAGGAATGGATACAGTAGAATAAAGTTCTCATATCAGAGACTATGTTGCATGTTTTCAAATGGCGATTTCAATGAAAATCAGTTGGTGTGGCAGTTTATTTCTGGTGTTAATTGTTTGTTGAGTTTATTGAAAAGTATTGCTAAGTTGTCTCCAAGTTGATTCTTTCTGGTTGTTTAAATTGATATAACAAGTTTATTTTCAGTTTATCAGTGCACATTTGTTGTATTTGTGTGATTAATTTATTGGTTCTTTCAAGGAGAGATTAAATCCTTATGTTGATCATAGTAATTAGGGAGATTCATTTGGATTATTAAAGTAGAGCTTAGTAGTCATAATCCTACATGTTTATACATGTTGTAAACAAAACATATGCCAACAATTTGAGTTTCTGCTAGAATAATTTGCCCACTTCTTTTTCTTTTGACTCTGCATACCCAATAAGGCATTGGTCTTTGCATTTCATCATTTGGATTCATTCAGTTTCTTTACATTTGTTAATTGAGCATTTTAGGATTTAGATTAGAAGATTGCTATACATTTTATACCAAGTTCGATTTCATTTGTTCACTTCCATCTGCCATTATGGAAAAATCATTGCAAGAAGGATAATCATAAGTCAAGTCTACTTCATTCAGAAAGGTTCACCTGCCTAGGTCTAGTAGCACCCGAAGAGAAGAAGGTTTAAGCCATTTAACCTTGTCTGTTACCCTAAAATGTACCAAGAGAGTGGCAACCTCTTGAGGTAGTCTTACCTGCGTTTTTGAGAGCTAACAAATTGGTGACTCATCTGGGGACAAACATTAGAAAATTCAGTTCCAGCCTATCCATCCATAGAGTCAATGCAGTTCTAAAATCGGTCTTTAACTAAAGGTTCACAATTGTTTCATTTGCACTCCCCATCCGAGTCACACACTTAACAAATTATTGACTCTGCTAGGGACAACATCAGAAAATTCGGTGGAAGACCATCATATAGAGTCATTGAAGAAAAACTTGAAATTTGAAAAGTTTCAAAAAAAAGTGATTCCATTGGGGAAAAGATAAAAAATAAACATTTTCCTACTTTTGGAAAAGTAGGTGGTGACTCTGGTAAAAACTTGATGAAGAATGAAATTTGTATATGGAACAAAAAATTATTTTGAAAAGCAGCAGTTGATAAGAGGAATTGAAGAATTGAAAAAGAAAAAGCTGCAATTGGACCAACAACTGTTACAATTAGGAAAATTCTGCAATAAGGATGAATACACAAATACAGGAAGGTATTGGGCCCCTCAAACTCCTAATAACACAATTGGAAATTTTCACAACACAGGTAATGCACTTCATGCATAGCAGAACATTTATTCATCACAACCATCAAAGCAAGTAAATGCTTATCTAGTCCCTCCTGGACAAGGATTGGTGAATTCTCAAGACTATCAATGTGATCAATGTCAAATACAACAAAACTCTAGCCCCCTTGGACATGTCGGTCAGAATCTGCAACAAGGTATGTATCAGAACCAACAGTCCAGAGATGATGAATATTTCAAAAATATGTTGGATTCCTTTCTTGACATAAGGAGATATAGAGGACAATCTGGGTGCTCTTTGCTCCATAGAATGATGGAAAATTGTAAGAAAATACCTATTAATTTCCCACCTAGTAAATTTGAGATCATTTAGTAGTTCATGAAAGTGTATGAGCCAAACCCAGTTTATTGGCCTGAATCATGCATACCAATTTGTTTTGATCAACTAGATGAATGGACAAACATTGTAGATAGGAAAAGAATAAAAGATAATTGTGACATCATTGATGAAGATAGAGACATTGATCAAAACCTGCAGCAATATGTATGCTTGAATCAACAATTCGAAGAAGAAGAAGCTGAGTATGTACATACTCAAAGTCAGGACTCCATCACATAATCAGAATGTGGAATTTACCCCTTTGATGCATTTCTTAAGATAAGGAGGTATGAAGGAGAAGATATGATTTCACTTTACAACAGAATGAAAATTTTTTGTATGCAAATACCTTCTCATTGTAGGCCTACAAGGGCCATGTTTGTTGAACAGTTTATAAGAGCATGGGAGCCTGAATTAGTTTATTGGCTAGAAAAGTAGCCTACCTTTGATCAAGTGAATAAATTCATTGATTCCATGGAGCGGATAAGGTATGAGAACAATATCAATGTTGAATCCAATGGTTGTATTTCTGATGAGTATAGGGAAATTGATCAAACAATGCAACCAATAGTAGATGAGACAAGTGCAAGTCAAAATGATTCATATGATAGCTTGCATGAGAACGATGAAGATAGAAGAGATATCTCTTGCATGACAGATTGTGACGGGGAAAGCAGTGTATGTTATGAGGGATCCAATGAGTATTTAGATTGTGAAGATAGACTTGTGGATTCTAATTTACAGCAAGGTGATTCTTGTAGTTTTTGTGATAATCAAGAAGAAGAAGCAATGGAGAATGTGGATCCATCTGATAGTGAACAAGTAACACTTCCTACTATAGATGAGAACCATGATACATTTGATGATGAAGAGGAGAGTGCATCAACATGTGAAGAGAACAATTATAATAATCTTGAAAATTGCCATGTTGATAAATTGGAAAATGAAGTAGAAAGGGATTGTGTATCATGCCACGGTGAGGAGGAGCTTGAAGACAATCATGTCAATCTTGATTTACAACAAGGAGATGTTTCCAGCTCTTGTAGAGATCAAGAAGAGGGAGAAATAATAGAAGATATGAAAGAAGAGACATATTCACTCAGTAATGAACAAACTTCAAATTTGCTAACTCTTGAATACCAGAGATGTGCACATGAAAGTGATTCTGAAGTCCTGTGTCCAACTTACATATGTCTTGATAGTGAAAGTTCCTTGTGTATGATTCTTATGACTCCTAGTGCATTTCTCGAAATGATGAAGAAATATTTGAAGTTGATCAAGAATATTTGTCCATTCATGAAGAGGTATGTGATTTTGAAATTTCTAACTCATGTGGAGAAAACATTTATTTGCATACCAAGGAGGATAGAAGTCCAACATTGATTGGTTCATATATGCATGATATTGAAGATATGAGTCATATTACAATGTCATTTCCAAATGGTAATATGGAAGAGGTGCAAAAGGTTTCAAAATTGTTTGTCTCAAACAGTGTTGATATGGCAGAATTTTTTGTTTCTCATGACAAGCATTCTGATGGTGAATTTTTAGTACAGCTGGGAGAATGTTTTATAATACTTAACAGTGAGGAAGATAATGAGGAATTTTGTGTTGAATATACATATACTTTGTATGTTGAAGATAATAGAGATTTTTCCAATGATGATTCTCTAAGAACTTTCGATAATAGTGACAGGGAAGGTTGCATGAATATCTTCAAGAGGAATCTATTGAACTCTAGGAAAAACTTGGTGTTTGACAGAGGAAAGTATGAGCCTTTATTTTGGATGGCCTTGAACCATCATTTATGGTTTGAGTTTCAGATCGTAACAACTCAAAACAGATGAAATTGAAACATAGAGGATTAAGGGTTGCCAGTGCATGGACAACTCTTGATGATCCTTTTTAAAATTCTTTTCCATACACAGTGGTTTTAGGGTTTTGATTCATCTCTATTTTCCATTCATTTCCATTTCCATTCTGCTCACTGTTTCATCATTTTGTGTCTGGTCTGCTCACGCAAAGATCTGGATCCTTGCAATGATTTTGCAATCATTCATTCCTAGACAGAGCCACTGCTAGAATTGTAAAATTCTGATGATTTTTCATGTTGTCCATACCCATGCATTTTCGAAATGAGTTCTACCTTGAGCACAATTTCCTCTCTACATGATATTTTTACCCATACTTTTCCCATATAGCCCCATAAAATCCATCGAGTCTTGCATAATTCACATCATGGTCTATATCGGCATGAAGAAACCAGGGTCTCCCCGATCCATTTTGTGTTTTCTATTGATAACATGTTAGCTCTCAAAAATGCAGGCTGAATGCCTCAAGAGGCTGCCAATCTCTCGATACGCTTTAGGGTAATAGACAGGGTCAAGAGAATTCAACCTTCTACTCTTTAGGTGCTACAAACCTGGGCGGGTGTACCTTTCTGAATAATGCAAACTTAACTTGCAATCAATTCTCTTACAACAGCTTGATCAAAATGGCAGATGGGAGTGAACAGATGAAATCCAACTTGAAAATAGTGACAATATTCTAATCTAAGTACTAATTAAAAGAAAATGGATGAATTCATAATGATGAAGTGCAGAGACTAGTGCCTTGTTGGGTATGCAGAGTCAAATGAGATCAAAATAAGCAACACTTTCTGGAGAAGACACAAATTATATGGCATACATTTTGTTTACAACTTGTATAAACATGCAATACTATGACTACTAAGTTCTACTTCAATAATCCAAAATGAGCGTCTCTGATTACTGTGATCAATAAAAAGGATTTAATATTTGCTTGAAAGAACTAGTTGATTAATCACACAAATATAACAAATGTGTATCGATAAATCGAACATAAACTTGTTATGTCAATTTAAACAACTAGAAAAATAAATCATGGAGACAACTTAGCAGTATTTTTCATTTCAATTCAACAGATAATTGACACCAGATAAATGCAGCAACATCAACTAAATCTCATAAATACCTCCATTGTGAAATCCTGCAGTAATAGCCTCTGGTATGATAATTTTATTCTACTGTATCTACTTGTAGTATATCGAAAATCTAATTTTTGGTTCTAATTAAATTTTATTCTACTGTATCTACTTGTAGTATATCGAAAATCTAATTTTTGGCTCTAATTAACAACTACAACATGCTTATTTATACATCAGCATGAGAAAAATATCAAAATAAAATTTCATGTCGGCCTTCCACAAGATTCGAGCTCAATTCAAGTCGGCCAATAGTAATTTTCAAGCAGATACATGTCGGCCCTGATGTTTAAAAATATGTTATTCACCAGTGTATAGTCAACAAGACAACACAAAAGGTATGCCGAAGGCAAAATAACGTCAATCGTTAATCATCTCGCTTGCTTTTGTTCCTCATGCATTGTCATGACCACCCGCTTGTTATGTCGAATTCAAGAAGTATCTCCTTTGTTTTGCCATAGCCTTATGCTGTCGGTGAGATGTCATGCAGATTTCACTTCATTTTACAGAAAGTCCTTCATCACCCGTAGGTCGCCATGACACCATGCTTGTTATGTCGAAGCCAAAGGATTTTCTTTTGATTCTTTAAGTCTCGCTATGACCTCACAACATCGGTGAGACTTTATAATGAGTTAACTTTATTCTGCCGAAAGCCTTGAGCCACAATATATCGCCAAGACACAAACGTTCTCACACCGACAGAAGCCACCCATCTCTTGTTTGTTGGTATAACTTGTAACTGTCGGGGAGACCTTACGTAGACTATACAATGTTTCACCGAAGGCATCTCACCCATCTCTGAGTCACCGAGACAAAGCACCTCCTATGTCAAAAACCATTCCCCACTTGCTTTCGCCAAGACAATACAGTATCGGGGAGACCTCACGGAGACAACACCATGTCATACCGAAGTACCTTGAAGTCATTCGTGCTCGCCAAGACCAAAATATTTTCATACCGATGGAGTCTGCATATGCATTATCGGCGAGACCGAAGGGCACTCACCAAGATGATATATCGAAAGCCCCAAATCATACTGAAATGTATCCATTTGTCTTGTGTATCGGGGAGACCTATCGATGTCGAGGAGACTTCATAGAGATTGAAACATGTTATACCGAAGCATCCCGAGCTAACATTTGTTCGCCAAGACAAAGCTGACCCTTCGCCGAAAGCAAATCAAAAGATACTATCAGCAAGACTCAACAAATTCACTATGACCTTCACCCGAATATGATTCATATTCCGATATGCATCTTATCTGTCATCAAAACACAAGACATGTCCTGCCGACAACCTGCAACAAGTATTAGTGAAACATACACAAGTCAGGGAGACATTTACTCTGTTATGCCAATATGGATAATATAATGAAAGATCAAAGACTAGATGAATTCAGAAAAATCATATGACATAATAAAAGCAAGGCAACATGGGGAAAGGACTTAATGCCTATGAAGAGGACTTCACTTGGAAACTCATGAATACAAATGATTGCAAAATTATCAAAATTTCATAGTTCAAATAGTGACTCCGTCTAGGGATGAATGATAGTCAGATCATTGCAAGGATCTAGAATCTCTAGTTGAGTAGACCAGACGCAAAATGATGAACCAGTGAGAAGCAATGGAAATGAATGGAAGGTGAAATGGATGCAAAATGAATGCAAAAAGAATGTGAATGGAAAATGACAATGAAATGGAGATAGAAAAAACTCCTAGACTACTGTGCATGGAAAATAATTTTAAACAGGATAAGCAAGAGTTGTCCATGCAATGGCAACCCTTAATCCTCTATGTTGCTCAAGAGAAGAAAAGCTTCAAGAATTGCCCATGAACAGGCAATTCCTGATCTTCACCAGCCATGTTCTATAGAAAATATGAGTCTTCACCCTTCTTTCCAATAACAACAAAATGTCCCAGCCAAAGAGCTTCAAATTTACCATGCCTACCTTTCTCCTGACACCTTGCATTCCACATTAACACCAAGTCATTTTCTTCAAATTTTCTATTCTTTGTTTTTTTATCAAATAAATACTTCATCTGTTCCTGTAGCTTCATGTTTTGACTTTGGGCCTCTCTTCTTACTTCATCAAGTTCAACAAGTTGTTCCATTCTATCTTCCATAGGCCCAGGGACATCCAGATCTTCCTGAAGGATAAATTTATAAACTCTCAACAAATTCTGCAGAGGCATCCTAGCTTGTGCTCCGTACACTAACTCAAATGGTGATTTTCCAATTGCCTTCTTCACAGTGATCCTATCAGCCCACACAGCCAGTTTTAGCTTTGAATCCCAAGCCTTCTTGTTCTGTCCCAACATCCTTTTTATAATCTTCAAAAGACTTTTATTGCTAGACTCTGCTTGACAATTGGCTTGTGGATGATAAGGGGCTGCATAAGAAATAGTAATGCCACAATTATCACAAAAGCTTTTGAATTCATTTGATCTAAATCACATGCCATTGTCTGTGATTATCCTCAATGGTGCACCAAATCTGGTGATAATATTGTCCATCAGGAAATTAGTCACTACCTTACTTGTAGCTTGCTTGGTTGGGACTGCCTCCACCCACTTTGTAAAATAATCAGTGGCAACTAGTATCCATCTATTTCCTCCACTTGACCCCTCCTGTATCTCTCCAATGAAATCAATTCCCCATTGATGAAAAGGGGCATCAGCCTACAAAGGTCGAAGTGGCAAAGCACCCTGATACTTCAATTTTCCAGAAAACTTTTGGCAAGCCTCACATTTTCTCACATGTGTAAAGGAATCATTAAAAACCTTTGGCCAATAATACCTAGCCCTAAGAATTTTTTGTGTAGTTGTCTTTGCTGAGTAATGACCTCCACAAAATCCTTCATGCATTTCACTTAGAACATGTTTGGCCTGTGACTCATCCAAACATAACAACAATTTGCCATCCCTATTCTTCCAAAACAAATCTCCATCAATAAAGACATACTTTGATGCCTGCAACCTCAAAGTTCTCCTTTGGCTATCACTTAACCCATCTGGACACTTCATATATTTAAGATAATGCATAACATCAGTATACCAAGGAGTATGTTCAATGCTTGCAACTACCGCCCCTTCTTCAACATTGCAGATCTGATTTGCCTCAATATTAGTTTCTGCTATCAGCCTAGCCAAGCCTTGGCCTCTTACCAACTTAGTGATCTGTATTTCCATGTCAAATTCTTGAATCCTGTTGATCCATCTGCATCTTTTCCCTATGACTTCATATTGTGTTAAAATGTCTTTGACAGCAGCATGAGGGACAAAAGCAAGTACTTTTTCTCCAAAAAGATATGGTCTGAATGCTTTAATAGCCTTCACTAGTGCAAATGCCTACTTTTCCATAATGTCATACTTCAATTCAAACCCTTGTAATGATTTACTAAAGAAAGACACAGGTTGTTCATGGCCACCATTATTTTTTTGTAACATCACAGTAGCAATAGTATGCATTGAGGCAAATGAAAAAATCTGAAAAGGCTTTGTAAAATCTGGAGATTTAAGAATAGGAGCCTCTTTGATAGCCTTTTTGATAGACATAAAAGCATCCAAAGCTTTAGCATTCCAATCTATTTTTTGTCCTTTCTTCAACATTTTAGATATGGGCTTGATGATCTCAACAAAATTAGAAATGAATCTTCTGACAAAATTAATTTGTCCAAAGAAAGATTGTATTGCCTTAACAGTCTTGGGAATAGGAATTTTATCAATAGCTTCAACTCTCTCAGGGTCTATTCTTATTCCCTCTTTGGAAACAATATGACCCAAGAGCTTACCTTCTGTGACTGCAAAATGACACTTCTTTGGATTTAAACTAATACCATAGTCAAGAGCTTTGATAAATACCTTTTCAAGATGTTGCACATGATCTTCAACCTTCTTCGAATAAGCAGTCAAGTCATCTTGGTACACCACCATGATAATATTAATCAAATCAACAAATGCCACATCCATAGCTCTTTGAAAAGTCACTCCAGCATTGGTGAGACAAAATGGCATTCTTATGTATACATATGTTCCCCAAGAAGTTGTAAATGTTGTCTTGTATTGCTTAGATTCCTTGAGTTTAACCTGATTGTATCCAGAAAACCCATCCATCATGGACAATAGCTCACAGCCTATCACCTTATGTAATATTGCTCCCATGTTGGGTAGAGGATAATTATCCTTGAGAGATGCCATGTTCAAGTTTCTAAAGTCCACACATAATTTGATGTCACCATTCTTCTTTCTCATAGGAACCAAATTTGAAACCCACGTTGAATGTTTGATTGGGTTAATAATTCCTCCATCCCTGAGCTTTGTCAATTCTTCCTGTATCTTAGGCTCCAGTGTTGGGTTGATAGGGCTTTGCTTCTGTCTAAAAGGCTTGGTGCCTAGCTTCAAAGGTATTTCATGCTGAAATAAATCCTCCCTATATGCTTTCAAATCTTCATATGACCAGGAAAATACATGTTTGTACTTTCTCAATAGTTCAATCAACATTCGCCTAATTGTTGGGCTTATTTTCTTCCCAATGTACACCTTTCTTGGTGCTATTTCAGTCCCCAGATTAATTTCTTCAACATCTTCTCTTTTGACTGGAGTTTGTTTCATGAAAGATCTATCATTCCCATCATACAACCTCTCCAATGCCACTAGACCCTTGGGCAATTTATTTGTTTTGAGCTGCAATATTTCCTTTCCAAACACTGTTTGCTTCCCATCTACTTCCTCAACAAAAGCATTGAAGTCAATTTCCTGTGCTTCATATTGGTCTATACAGTGCAAAATTTTTAAAAGATCAGCATCATCATTGAAAACTTGCCAGCTATAAATGTTATTAGGAACAACAAGCCTCGTCTTGAATTCAATTTGTGATACCCCATCCAGTGTAATATCGTCTCTTTTAAGTGCCACATTTGCTAAGAAATTAGCCATTATGTTCTTTGATCTATCAATCCACTCAGACCAGAGGCTATTACTGCAGTATTTCACAATGGAGGTATAAATATAGAGTCACCAATTTGTTAGCTCTCAAAAACATAGGTTGAATGCCTCAAGAGGCTACCAATCTCTCAATACACTTTAGAGTAATAGACAAGGTCAAGAGAACTCAACCTTCTACTCTTTAAGTGCTGCAAACCTGGGTGGGCGTACCTTTTTGAATAATGCAGACTTAACTTGCAATCAATCCTCTTACAATAGCTTGTTCATAATGGTAGATGGGAGTGAATAGATGAAATCCAACTTGAAAATAATGACAATATTCTGATCTAAGTCCTAATTAAATGAAACTGGATGAATTCATAATGATGAAGTGTAGAGACTAGTGCCTTGTTGGGTATGCAGAGTCAAATGAGATCAAAATAAGCAACACTTTCTGGAGAAGACACAAATTATCTGGCATACATTTTGTTTACAACTTGTATAAACATGCAATACTGTGACTACTAAGTTCTACTTCAATTATCCAAAATGAGCGTCTCTGATTACTGTGATCAATAAAAAGGATTTAATCTTTGCTTGAAAGAACTAGTTGATTAATAACACAAATATAGCAAATGTGTATCAATAAATCGAACATAAACTTGTTATGTCAATTTAAACAACCAAAAAAATCAATCATGGAGACAACTTAGCAGTACTTTTCAGTTCAATTCAATAGATAATTAACACTAGAGAAATGCAACAACATTAACTAAATCTCATAAATACCTCCATTGTGAAATCCTGCTGTAATAACCTCTAGTCTGATAATTTTATTCTACTGTATCTACTTGTAGTATATCAAAAATCTAATTTCTGGTTCTAATTAACAACTACAACATGCTTATTTATACATCAGCATGAGAAAAATATCAAAATAAAATTTCATGTTGGCCTTCTACAAGATTCAGGCTCAATTCAAGTTGGCCAGTAGTAATTTTCAAGCAGATACATGTCGGCCCTGATGTTTAAAAATCTGTTACTCACCAGTGTATAGTTGGAAAGACAACACAGAAGGTATGTCAAAGGAAAAATAACGTCAATCGTTAATCATCCTGCTCACTTATGTTCCTCATGCATCGTCATGACCACCCGCTTGTTATGTCAAATTCAAGAAGTATCGCCTTTGTTTCGCCATAGCCTTATGCTGTCGGTGAGATGTCACGTAGATTTCACTTCATTTTACCGAAAGTCCTTCACCACCTGTAGGTCCCCATGACACCATGCTTGTTATGTCGAGGCCAAAGGATATTATTTTGATTCTTTAAGTCTCGCTATGACCTCACAACATCGGTGAGACTTTATAACGAGTTAACTTTATTCTACCGAAAGCCTCGAGCCACAATATATTGCCAAGACACAAACGTTCTCACACCGATAGAAGCCACCTGTCTCATGTTTGTCACTATAACTTGTAACTGTTGGGGAGACCGTACGTTGACTATACAATGTTTCACTGAAGGCATCTCACCCATCTCTGAGTCACTGAGACAAAGCACCTCCTATGCCGAAAACCATTCCCCACTCGCTTTCGCCAAGATAATACAGTATCGGGGAGCTCATAACGAAGTACCTTGAAGTCATTCGTGCTCGCCAAGACCAAAATATTTTCATACCGATGGAGTCTCCACATGCATTATCGGCGAGACTGAAGGTCACTCACCAAGACAATATATCGACAGCCCCAACTCATACCGAAATGTATCTATTTGTCATGTGTATCGGGGAGACCTGTCGATGTTGGGGAGATTTCATAGAGATTGAAACATGTTATACAGAAGCATCCTAAGCTAACATTTGTTCGCCAAGACAAAGCTGACCCTTTGCTGAAAGCAAATAAAAAGATACTGTCAGCAAGACTCAACATATTCGCTATGACCTTCACCTGAATATGATTCATATGCCGATATGCATCTTATCTTTCGCTGAAACAAAAGACATGTCCTGCCGACAACCTGCAACAAGTATTAGTGAAACATACATAGGTTGGGGAGACATTTACTCTGTCATGCCGATATGGATAATATAATGAAAGATTAAAGACTAGATGGATTCAGACGAATCATATGAAAGAATAAAAGCAAGGCAACATGGGGAAATGACTTAATGCCTATGAAGAGGACTTCACTTGGAAACTCATGAATACAAATGATTGCAAAATTATCAAAATTTCATAGTTCAAACAAAATGTCTGTGTTTCCTATCGGCAAGATGTTTCTGCTATCACAACAATCAGAATTCATCTTTTTCCACTTGGCAGGACTTTTTCACTGTTTCGGCGACTGAAGGATCCCTATCAATGTGAGTGCTACCGTCGGAATAGGGTCACAGTGAAGTTGTTATGTCTTAATGACCTGGGACTAGAGGAGTGTATCGAAAAACTATTTTAGCATCGATGAAGGGTCTTTGCGAATTCAATATGTCTCATCGAATAGCACATTATGGGATCACTTCGGCCAAACACATTTTCGGTGTGAGGTCATAGCGAGGTATATATGTCTCACTGACAGAGCACAAAGGGTTTCTATCGAGTGGCTTTCGGTGAGAGGTTGGTTATGTCTCAACAATCAAGTGTGAGTTTGGGGTGTTTCAGTTTGACATAATATAATCTACGAGAGGTCTCCCCGACAGTAGGAAGTTACAACAACATACATGGGACAGATGGACTCATTGGCGAGAGACCCCTTATTTCATGGCGACTAGATTGTATCATGAGGGCTCTCGGCATGACATAAGGTATTCAATATGATATCTCCCCGACGGTAGAGGGTCATGGCGAAACACAATGAACACGAGATGACTAGCGATACAATTGCCTTCGGCATAACTATCAAGATGTCTTAGCAAATGATTAACAAAGACTTAGTTACTGTGGCCGACAAGTGAATTTCTAAATACAGTTGTAGGCCGACATGGGATTTTCCCAAATACTATGGTTGGCCGACATTGGAATATGAAGCAATGTGTTTCCTAATGCTGGTGTATAAATATGCATTCCTGATTGTAAATGATTTATTAGATTTTAGAGGAGATATAGTAGGTAGATTAGGAATGGATACAGTAGAATAAAGTTTTCATATCAGAGACTATGTTGCATGTTTTCAAATGGTGATTTCAATGAAAATCAGTTGGTGTGGGAGTTTATTTTTGGTGTCAATTGTCTGTTGAGTTTACTGAAAAGTATTGCTAAGCTGTCTCCAAGTTGATTCTTTCTGGTTGTTTAAATTGATATAACAAGTTTATTTTCAGTTTATCAGTGCACATTCGTTGTATCTGTGTGATTAATTTATTGGTTCTTTCAAGGAGAGATTAAATCCTTTTGGTTGATCACAGTAATCAGGGAGATTCATCTGGATTATTAAAGTAGAGCTTAGTAGTCATAATCCTACATGTTTATACAAGTTGTAAATAGAACATATGCCGACAATTTGAGTTTCTGTCAGAATAAGTTGCCCACTTCTTTTTCTTTTGACTCCACATACCCAATAAGGCACTGGTCTTTGCATTTCATCATTTGGATTCATTCAGTTTCTTTACATTTGTTAATTGAGTATTTTAGGATTTAGATTAGAAGATTGCTATACATTTTCTACCAAGTTTGATTTCATTTGTTCACTTCCATCTACCATTATGGACAAATCATTGCAAGAAGGATAATCATAAGTCAAGTCTGCTTCATTCAGAAAGGTTCACCCGCTTAGGTCCAACAACACCTGAAGAGTAGAAGGTTTAAGCCATTTAACCTTGTTTGTTACCCTAAAATGTACCAAGAGAGTCGCAACCTCTTGAAGTAGTCTTACCTGCGTTTTTGAGAGCTAACATGGCCAGCCCTCTTTGCCCCCTCCTAACCCCAGTTTTCCTTCAAGGAATAGTTTTTTTATTTTTGGCGTAACTTGGGCATACGGTATCGAAATCGGGCAAACGAGATATCGTCGGAAAGATGGTTCTGAGAAATTTCCTGTGGTGCAATTTATTTTTTATTATTTTTCTATTTAGCTACATTTATTTCTATTTGAATTCAAATGTTCATTTATGGATTTTGAGCTCATAACTTTTTTCCACGATCTCCGATTGTCGTCTTATTTGCGGCGTTGGAAAGGTATTGAGGAGCTCTATTTTCCTATCCATGCACTTTTTTCTGTATCTATCCCAAGTTTACATTATTCCATATTTTTCTTGATGGGTGTTTTGGAGATTACTTAGATGTTTTGGCAGTTGGAAAGTTGAAAATTGAATATTTTTACTTCATTTTAGTACATCATCTTATTTTCTATTTATGCATGATTAGTATTCTCTCCTTTTACAATTGTTGGGTTATTGTAATAAATGAACTAAGATAAAGTTCCATCAGGGGGGTTTCTTGCATAATAATCTGATTAGAGTTTGCATGCACTTTGATCTTCATTCCTTTTTGATGATAGCTCACATGGGTTATATCTAGTTTCCTAGTTTCTTTTGGCCACTTTTTTGCTCTTGCTTGACACATATCAGATTCACAACGGTTCACACTTTAGATTGAGAGTTTATGTTTCTTGATCCACTTTGGTTCAGATTGTTCTTAGTTTGAGGGCCATGTTTTTATGGTTAATGTTCCAAAGACTTTATGGTACTCCTTCCCATAGAAGAGTTTTAGTCATAGTTTGGCATCAACATTGAGATACACAGTTTCCAGATTCTGTCATCATTTCATCTATTGTTGCTTTATGGATTCTAGTGTTGTTTTAGTTTGTGAGTTTTCTAGTGTTCTGTGGCATTGGGTCTGTTGTCACATTATTATGATTTCGCTTTGGTTTCTTGTAGACAAAAGTATCTTTCCTTGCTTTTTGGATTGCGGTTCTAGTGTTACTCCATAGTGTTCTTCTAGTGCTTCTTTGTAGCAGTCATCGCATTGTAGGGGGGTTTTGTCTCACCGGGTTTTCCTTCTCTACCTCATTATTGCATTTGTACATGGGTACCTGATCAGGCCTTGTTGTCGAGACCCATTCATGCTTTCTTTCATTCATCTTAGTTTTAGGTGCATGCTTTTTTAGTCTCCCTAAGTTGAACTTATGGGGGGGTGTTAGTGTAATTAATATTTAATTACACTTGCATAACTTTACTTAGGTAATATTTTAATTCCTAGGTTAATTATTCTCATCCTTATGTTGTTGAGCTATGTTGTTGCTCAAGATAAGATTAGGGTTATGCATACTTTGCTTTTATAGAGAAAATCATCTCATATAATTATGAATTCCTGAATAATAATTATTTGCACATCTTTTGCAAACCTCTTGCTTTTTATGATTTTCTCTTATGTGGAAGGCTTTTTTGGTTTGCATTTCAGATCTTGGTTTCTAATAGAACCTTCATGTTTCTATTTTCCAAGTTCAATCCTTGAGATAATATAATAAATTCCTTGGATTTCTTCAAAAATTTTATCTGGTGGTGGCACTACCACTTCAGCATACTTGTTTCCTAATTTGTTGACAAGCACCCTTGAAAGTGTTTTAGCCTTCTTATCTATCTTGGGCTTTACTGGAACAAGTTGGTTGAAGTCAAATTCATCTAGGGAGATGACATGTTTCTTTCTCTTTGGTTTCTATAATATCAACTAAGGAGAAAGGATGGAAGAAGTATATTCTATTTGTGTCACCAAGGTTTGTGATGACAAGGTTGGTCCTATGGCTTGTAAAGATGGGATATTAGGCGAAATGATAGTGGTGGTCAAAATTAGTGGGGTTTGAGTTAACACCACAATAGGAATCTCCACACTTGACACTTTAGATGTAGATATGATCTTATAAAAGTCATATTATATGAATGTATCAAATATAGGTGGGAATACATTAGATAAACTAGCCAAAAAGGAAAGTGAGCCAATTGTTGGTGATATGATTGTCATTGATGTCAAAAGGGAATCTCATTGATGTGAAAAGGAAATTTGATTGATGTCAAAGGGGAGATCATTGGAAGTCTGGATGCCATTGATGTTAGTGGACCAGTCTCAGTCTAGTTGGTGAAGTGTGATGGAGAGAAGAGCATGTTCCACAAAGTTGCAAAGTTGATCAAAATGTTGCAATGTTGTCATGCAATATTAACATGTTATTTTAGAGACTATTTTTCAAATCCTATAGAGAAAACTAATGGTAGATTTGATGTGGGTTTTTTCGTGCTCATTTTAGCGATATGATCCACATGATTAAAGGTTGAAGAGTGAGCTCAAAAGTGAATTTCATCTACTCTCATCCATTATAAGGGATTAATAGAGAAACCCTAAGTCTTTTAGTCATGACACCTAACAGGTTTTCTATTTTGATGTTGACTAGATATCAACTATTACTAGTAGCTTAAGTTTTGAATTAATCCCTTTGAGTCATTCTACAACTAACCCCTTTCCCTAGTATTATTGGCTTGGTGGGATATTAAGGACTTTAATATTTTGTAAGCATATAGGAGTGAATTTTCACCCACCTTGCAGATTCCCCTTTTACACCCTCCACCTTAGGAGAATCAAATTCATTCAAGTAATTCCATGTCCTCATTCTGAACCCCATCTACTTGGCGCTTGTTTTTAGTTTCAATGGGGGAATTTCGATCGAGAACGCATGTACAACACATGGATGTCTATGTGACATGTTTTCATCCTGAGAAGATTCCTACTTCTAGAATTTGTAGAGGCATTGCGTTCTCCATTAGAGATGAAATGTAACACCCTTGTACCTTCCTACCAACATTTGAATGACTCTTTCCTTCCCATTTCATCTTCAAATGGCTAGGCTTCACTTTCAATCCATCTTATTAGAAGTTCTTGTTCTTCTAAACATGATTTTTTCTCTCACTCCACATTCTTGTAACTTCAAGCTAATTGCTACACTATTGGCTTCACGATTCCAACAATCACAATATTCTTCACATCTACAGTAGAAGCTAGAACTTGGTGTCTTGTGAGACTACTTACGACATTGTTGTAGCCATGTCAACTTTTCCATAGTTGTAGACTTACATTCCTCTCTCATTGGCCTTGAGTGCCCTTGGTTGAGGGTGTTATTGCTTCCGTACTCTTTCTTTATTGTTGGACTTGAGTAGCATAGTGCCACTCATAGTGTTTGGTTTCATTTTTGTTCTAGCATTGTTTTATTTATCATATTTTTACATATCTATCTATTTAGCTATCTGTGGAGGTGGAAAAACCATAATGGGGGTTTGACTACGGAAATCATTAAAATAGCCGTAACATTATTCCCCTCTTGACTGTGTGTAGGTACATGTTCATGTGGAGCCTGCTGGTGAACTTGACCCTTCGTGAGTTAAATATTCACCACCTTTATTCTTATCATCTTTCACATTATTTCAATTTTTTCATTCATTTATCATTCTAGTTATCATTTTTAAACCTCAACTGCTAAGTTGTTAGTAGGTCCCTTTCCCTTTTTACTATTCTTTTGCACTTTCTATCTATACGAATGCCAACACACTTGCGAGATTCTAGTGCACCGTGCTGTCGTCCCTATTCTTCACTACTGTCCTCTAGCAGGGAGTTGTCCAAGGTACAGTTTATGTTCTAGGAATCTACTCGTTTAGCCCCATTAAAACTCCTAGGTTAGTAGAGTGACAGAAGCACTAAGAGTGCTCTGAATTCTCTATCCTTGATATTCGACACTTTTTCAACTTGAGGCAGATTAGGGTAGCCTTCTACTGATGGCTCTTCATGATCTGGAGCCTTGGTGTGGTTTTTCCCCCTCCACATTTTTGGTGAACTTGATGTGAAACAACATCTATCTATTTCTTTGTGTCTAAGACTTTTCCATTGCACTTGGTGACTGTTATAGACTCGAGTGTTGTGAGGTTTTATGAGCATCACAACCTAGTTTACAACCTTTGGGTACGGGGTTAGAAGAAGTGTGTGACACTTACAAATGGAAAAGATGAAGGTCACTTTTGGTTTCACTACTAGTGTTACCATAGGATTTATAGAAGATATGGGCTTCATTGATGAGACCACTCTTGCATGCACTCCTCCAACATCCCTTACAGCTTCATCTATTGATGATGATGATGTTGTAAAAATTCCCATAGAAAACCTTTTGGCATTATATAGGAGGCTATTAGACCTCATGAATCATTTGGAGAAAGCACCGACTATGGCGAGAGCCACTAAGCTTATTAACAAGGTGAGATACATGTTAGGAAAGGATTGGACAAGTGTAGAGTTATTATGTGGCCTCACTATTTTGACCAAAGCATACATCCCTTCATATAACACTAGATCGGGTACTACTCGAGGAATAGTGCTTGATTCCTATGAAAGATAGATAGGTGTCTTGATTCCTACCATTTCCATATGCATGGCCAAAATAGGCCCTTCGAACAATGTTTCCTCTATTCCTCAAACATCCCACACAATCAAGGTGAGTATAATACCCCTTGGTTTTAGCTTCACCCCTGCTACTGACCCTGGTGGTGGGGGATCTGGTGGAATGAGTGGTTGTGGATTCGGTGTAGTGGTGGTGTTGGTGTTGGTGGATCTAGCAGAGGCCATGGTGGTGGCTCTAGCAGAGGCCATGGTGGTAGCTCTGGTGGAGGCCATGCTGGCGGTCTTACTGACAGGTCTGGTAGTGGTCATGACAATGGCTCTAGAAGTGGCTCCGAAGGAGGATCTGGTAGTACTGGTTCTAGGGGAGGTTCCACTTGGCCTTTGTCATCTTTAGACCCTATTTTGAATGCTCTCCTTCAAAATATGGGTCAAATGTAAAACCAATTGGTGAACCTATCTCAAGCCTCCTCCCAACCTATCTTTTAGCCCTTCTCCTGATATAGTCCATTATCAATAACGATTCTAAGCACTCCCTTCCCTCAAGGAATGGAAATTCCTAAGTTCAAAAAGTATGGTGGTAAAGGGGATCTATAGACATACGTATCCACTTTCAATATGATGTGTATACATTTGTTTCACCTCGATACCCTGATGGAAAATATTTTCCCTTGATCTCTCAAGGATACAACACTCGAGTGGTACTATTCCTTGCTTGAAAACTCTATATTCTCATTCAACCAACTTGTAAATTAGTTTCTCCAAAAATTCTAGGCTAACATCAATCCAAAAATGACCTTGAATCTCGTCTAATGTAATTAGGGAGAACACGAGAAGATAATTGAATTCATTGTGTGATACTAGGTGCTCTTTTCACAAATCTCATACCTGATGCCTAAATTAGATGTACAAAAGGTATTCATAGGCAACCTATAGTGAGCTTGGTAGGAGAAATTTTTTTAAATAAAATATATTTCTTTCACACATCTTTTTTTTGTGTTGTGGGAGTAGCAACAAATGGTGGTTTAGTTCAAGGAATCCTCCTCGCACTTCTATTATGAAGGAAAATCCATAGTGTCCATTTTTAGGAAAAGGAAAGTTTGTTGCAAACTTAGTTGCAACGACTAATGATCAAGTCCTTAGGTGCAATAAATTTTTTACAAAATTATCCAATTCCTATTCTTCTATTGTGCAAAAGTTATTAAAGGATAAGATTATAACACTAGAAAATGATCGACCTTTGAAGGAGCTTTATCCTAATTAGTATGATAGAAATGCATTTATCTAGTACCATCATGTTCATGGGCATGATACTAAATGTTGCATGTGCCTGTGCCATAAGATACAAGACTACATCAATTAGGGTACCATCCATCTTGAAGGATGGAAGCAAAACATGGATAAGTCAGTGGAAAAGGAAAATAGTGAGTTATAGAATTATACAGACCCATTTCCATCTCTCTACAAACTTGATTATTGATCCTTCTGATGCTTCTCCTACGGCCTCGACATACATAAATATGGTTTCATTCACTCCTACTCCTCCCCCATAGCCTATGATTGGTTCACTAGATGTGATTTTCACCTCGTAGGACTTTCTTTTGAATAATAATCCATCTCCCCTATACATTCCTACTCATGTAATGGGAACATCATAACAGGAGCCTTGGTGAGCCCCATGAGTTGAGTGAATGTTATTACAGATGAGACTTTGTGGTTAAATTCATTATAGAGGGAGGAATATGATAAAATGAAGTCCATTATACATATGCATGATGGTCTGTCTCTTGCTCCGTATGGCTCTATAAATATTTCTACCCTAGTAGGACCTAGGGTTGTGGATATTACTTTCAATGTCATTCTGGAATTTGATCTTTTAAGGGTGAAGCTGGGCATCCCTTCGCTGGTTTTAATGAATGGAATCACTTCCGTTATTCACAAATGTTTGAAGTTCTTCCATGAAGGTTCCATGACCATTGTGCATGACACTAGGCACTAGCCATTGGTATCTTGTGGGGGTTATTCCTTAGATCATTTTTGGACCACCCTGGTTGGTCTACTCCACACTAGGTACTAGACATTGGTATCCCATGGGGTTATTCCTTGGATTATTTTTTCCTACCTTAGTTGGTCTTCTCCCTCCTAGAATGGACCTACTTTATCAAAATTATGTAAAATACAAAATTGGGGGCAAGGGACAACTGAAAGTGACTCACCCTGTAGCATATTAGAAAGCTACCTCTTCCTCTTGAAAGGGGTAGGGAAGGATTGATTGTGATCAAGGGCCTACCTTTGGCCCCTCTCTGCAATGGAACTTTGGGTTACTACTCTTGAATTTTTCATAAGGATTCATATGGTTCCCACTTGGTGAAAGGCCAAGTGTCAGATATCCTACCTTCCTATCTTACCCACGACGCCATGAACCATTTTGTACGATAAGAGGAAGGGTCCCCATGGAGCATCCTCTATGTCTTGGCCTCCGTGGCCTCCTACTATTCCTGCCACTAATGGAGTGATTGGGAAGAGGCCCACCATTGAGGTGTTGGAGCTTGATTCCCCCACTATTGTTCCATCATCCTCTCCATCTCTCCCTCTTGTTCTAGACCAAGAGTCCCTCCCTTCATTGAAAATGGTTGTGATGGATACTCCACTAGTTGAATAGGAGTCTTCCATCTAATCTTAGGTCACAACCTCTAGCTTCTAGAGTCATAGAAACTAGCTTGCATGTGAGTGTAACCATCAAAGGAAGACTATAGCCACTAAGCATGTTGCCTTGTAGAAGAAGGAAGATGAGTCATTAGCTCTTGCTTTGGTGTCTTCTACTGTACCCTTCTCTTTTTTCCTCTCTATTTCAGTTCCCTTAGCCTTAGTCTTGATTTTGGCTCTCGTCGTGAGCATAAACAATCCTCACTCGAAGAGGATGTAGGTGTTTATTCATCCTTTGGTTGAGCCACCCCTTTTGATGTCCCTTCCGAACATCTTTCCATTTTAGAAAGCCATGGAAATGTTGAATACCTTGATGGTATCCACCATGGTTTTCTCCTCTTCTTCTTAACCCTCCACCTCATCTGTGGGGATCTTGAATGCTTTGATGAAGCGGAAGGTGGAGGACAACCCTGGTAGCAATGAAGGTTGGAAGAAGGGTTCACCTTCTTCAGAGGGTGGTTCTGCATTAGCTTGTATCATCCTAGTGATAGAGAAAGCCCTGACATCCCTAGAGTTCATAATTTCTCTTGAGTCTTTTGGTGATCCTAGCAGTGGATCTTAGGCACCACCACACTCACCCATTGAGTTGACATATGGCACCCCTGTAAAGTACATGTTCAACTTTGTGGGTGAGGTCTCGGTCGTATCAATAATTTTTTGTGAGATCATTGACGTTCACCCCACAAGAACTGAGTGGAGAAGACCTCGAGGGGCATGTATCTCATTGCGGAAGGGCTGTAGGGTTTCGCCCTTGATTTTATGCCCTTGAAAGATCATTCACCCTCCCCGTAGAATGATCTAGATTGGGAGAACAATGACCTCTTGGTTAATGTGGACTCGGGGCACCTCTTCTTTATCTATATATTAAATTGTGTGTGTGTCTATATTGTGTTCCCCCGTGCTTGTTTTATGTGTTCCTAGATGACCCTTGTCACCCTCGTAGGTGCTTGGATACAAGATTGTTTGTGTCATAAAAATTCTTCTATTTGTCACGTCATTTTTCCTCTATTATGTATTGAATTTTGACAAGCGTGAATGATGCAAAGTGTTGGGGGAATTTAGGCCTCCCTTCTATGTTGGCCCAATTTTTTTAATTTTTACTTTATTTCCACATGCATTCTTCATATGGTCTGATATAGTAGGGGGTTAATGACAACTCATTTATATACTGTTATATCTATTTATCTATATTTATGAGTAGTTCTGACCTTGAAATATCAGATTGCCCTTGTCCCTTGTTCATGATGTTATTGTCTCTTCTCTCTTTACACTTATCCTTCTTGTTTTTTTTGTGATGTTGTGGTGCTCATGTGTTCTCCCTCATGTGTGTGACAAAATTACCACAGTTACATCTCATTATGTTCCATGGGCTACAACATCAATTTTTCTTTCATTCTTTCTTTTCTCTCCTTAGGATGTCACATGCCTTTGTGCTTGTCATGTACCATCCTAAGGGGGGCTATCATATCACTATTGTCACCTAGAAATGCACCCTATGCGAAGTTATGAAACTAGGCTTTCTGGTGAAACATGGGATCATTTCAAGGCTGTGGGTCACCTAAATTTGAAATGAACCTCCAGAGAAGGCCGACTTCCTTTGGGTATCACCTAAACTATTGATCGCTATGAGGTAAAAGGAGGAGTGCATACAAATGAAACTAAACTGAACTATTCCTATGGTGATACACCGATTTGATAAGAAATCATGAAACAAACATAGAAAGAACATACACTGGAAAGCAAGTCGTCAACCTTTTTTACTTACCTAACATAACCCCCTTTAAACTCATGTGCTATTCTTAACAGGCTTTCTCTACATGCATATCCCAAAAAGGAAAGATAAATTTCACAGCCTTAGGTATGAATACAGATTTCAGAAAAAAAATAGTTAAGAACTTGCATAGTCTAAAATACAGAAATGAGAGTAATACAAACATTAACACTAGCTTCCAAGGTAAAATCTGTGTTGCATTCCAGATCCTAGTTGAGTTACAAAAACATACATTTAGTCGAGAAAGGATTGATTAAAAAATCACTAACTCTTTAGAGTGTATATTCTGAACTCTTTACAAAAAAGGAAAAAATGCCTTATATATCAGACTTTGTCGGCCCCCTAGGGCTTACAAAATTTCAATCCTCACGATAGATCTTCCTTAGATCTTCTGATTGAAATTAATGCCAAACCTTGCGTGTCCATCTCGATGAAGAGTCACTCCCAAAAGGAGCCTTCTTGAGATATTTTGCAACTACCACATTCACTTCTTGGCACCGTGTCCTATTTGAACCACTTTGGCTGCATGCTTTGAATGCCCTAAGCTCAGAATAGATACACATTGCATTTACATTCTGTTGACATTCTTCATCCTGGTCAGACTGCCACGACTTTCTTTTAAATCTCCCTGATTGGTCGAGTATACTCGACACAGATTCTCTAGGTGGTCAAAAGCTCATTTGATAAGAATCGCATCTCGGTGAGACACTGAAAGTGTCTCACCGATGCAATTATGCTCCTCTGAAGCCATTGGCATAGCATGGATATATCAATGAGAGTCTTTATCAAGCTTTAGAACTCATACTGATGTTGCCACTTTGGTTGCCAAGACAATCGGCTGTCGGTAAGAAATCATACCGAGTGTACAGCCTCCTCCCGAAGTCTCCTCGAACATGATAGTACAAACCATATCGGCAAGAATCTGTCGGTGTCACCCCGACACATTTTGCTCTGCGGACCCCTTGATTTCCTTTGGCAAGACCGTGGTAAGTCGGGAAGACTTCATATCGAGGCTTAGATGTCATATCGATCTCTCCTTCGTCACTGAGACCACATGATGTCGGTAAGACATCACTACGATAGTCGAGCACTACATCGATGAAATTGATGTCGGGGAGACCCTTGCCGATGTCTCTAGAAGTCATCCTACTGAGCTCCATCATTCTTCGATGAGACTGCACAGCCTCAGCAAGACCTTATGTTGAGCTTTAAAACTTTTGGTGAGCCCATCTTGATATCGGCAAGACTCCTGCCGAAGGAAAACATATTGAGGCCCTCATTTAGTCAGTGAGACTAAATGTCTTGGCCGAGACATTACAACGAAGGCATCCACCTTGGCCAGGACCACAAGCAAATTAGGGAGACTTGTAGTGATACCTCTAAAACCACTTCGGTGAGACCTCAGGTCATCGGTGAAACACTAGGGCTATATCACTCACTCTCGGTGAGGCCTTGGCCGGTCGCCGAGACATCTTAGTGACTTTCCTCCCTTTGGAAAACTATTTCCCATCGGGGAGACATCCTGACTTTTCCCAGACCTCTTGCTGGGATCTCCTTCCTATACCGAGCCTTCCTTGCTTTTTTCTGATCTCTTCATTTCGGGGAGACTTTTTATAATTGCCAAGACATCTCAATGAGATCCTTTAGTCATACCAAGGGCCCTCTTTCTTTCATGTTGCTTCTATTTTTCAGCAAGAGATCATATGTTCAGTGAGATATCTTACCGAAAGCATAGTGCTATCTCGAGACCCCTTTCATTTTGGTGAGACCCCCATCTATCGGTAGGACCTCTTCCCAAGCTCATAATCTTTTGGCGATGGGTTTGCTTTTTATTTTATTGGGGAAACACCGCATGGTCGAGGAGAGCTTACCCCGAGCCTGTTTCCTTTTTCCGATGCAGCCTCATGAACAATTGTCGTCGAGACCTTCGTCTTCAGTAGGACCTCCTAGTGAAGCCTGCCTACGTACGCCGAAAACATTCTTTTGGTGAGACCCTCTGCCTTCACCGAGACTTCATCCCGAAGGAAAAATCCTTCACTGATATGCATAACCTTTGTCACCGAGACGATGATCGAAGTCTTTCTGATAGGAACTTGCAGGTGAATTCCATTCTCCTTGACATTTCTGGGGTCTTTCCGAATTTCTCCTTAGAGGATTTTCATGCCGAACTTGAACAAGGCAGGCTTCCAAACTGAGTTTCCTATAACCTAGCATTAGATTCAAGACTTTTTCCCTTGTACGAATGCTCCCTTTGGCCTCTCAAAGATCTATTAGATGATTATCCTGCTTGACTAAGCCTGCGGGTGAAAATTAGGTAACAATCACTTCATTTTTTCAAAAAATGCATTTGATGGCTAATGAATCTTTTCTTGAAAATACTTTTCAAAAATCACATTCCTCAACAAGGACCTCTAGTGGGATATTTTTCCTTCATCATGGGTTCATAAAGAAAGTATCTAAAAAACTTTCCTTCAAGGAGGGAGTTGCTTCTCCTATGGGTGAAGTTCTAAACTTCCCCTTGTGAGGGGGCCTTCTTCCTTTCAAATTCTTTGACGAAGTAAAAATATTTCAAAAGGATTCCTTGATGACGAACTGATTTGTGAAAAATACGCTTGCGCTTTCAAACTGAGCATCCCTTGAGCATACCCCTTTTCTTTTGAAGGTTTCTTGAGGGACCCATTTGAAAGCTCTTCCTTCAATTTTTTGATTATCTATGTGACTATTTTTTTTCTTGTTAATGTGGCTTTTTTTTTTTGAACATGTTTTTTCTATAGATTAACATGTTGCTTTGCAGGTGTGTCTATAAAGCTACTTTCCAATCTAACTCTTCAAAGTCCCCTTACACTTGGATTCCTACAGGAAAGAGCATGATGGTACCTTCTTTGCAAGTTCAAGGACCTGTGAAGCACTTACATCCTACATGATCTATCCACCATTGGTTTGTGGGCCTTCGATGCACTTTTTTCAAATCTCCTTAGGAGAGAGTACTTGTGGAATCATTTTCCTTCCCTATGCTTTCAAACTCACTAGATTGTGGTTTTCTTCCTCAATGGTCTAGGTATATTTTCTTATAAAATTTTCAACTTACTTTACTGAACACAAATTGACACTCATGTTTACTAAAGTGCAGGAAAAATGTAGAGTTAATTTGCACCCACTTGAAAATTCCCCTTTTACACCCTCCACCTTAGGAGAATCGAATCGAACCAAGTAATTCCACATCCTTATTTTGAACTCCATCCACTTGGAAGTTGTTTTTATTGTCGGTGGGGGAATTTCTATCAGGGATTCATGCATGATGCATGAATGTCTGTGCGACATGCTACCACCATGCAACCATCCTGACAAGATTATTTCATGTACAATTTGTAGAGGAATTATGTTCTCCATTGGTGATGAAACGTAATGCCCTTGCACCTTCCTACCAACCTTTGAATGGCTCTTTCCCTCCCATTTTATCTTAAAATGGCTAGGCTTCACTTTCAATACATTTTGTTAGCAATTCTTGATCTTCTATACATGATTTTTTATGTCTCCACATTCTTGCAACTTCAAGCTACTTGCTACAGTATTGGCTTCACGATTCCAAAAATCACAACATTCTTCACATCTACCATAGAAGGTGCAACTTGGTGTCTTGCGAGACTGCTTTTGGCATTGCTATAGCCACATCAACTTTTCCACAGTTGTAGACTTGTATTCCTCTCTCATTGGACTTGAGTGTGATGGAACTTCATTAATTTTTGCTCCTTGTGTTACGCTCATGCCCTACCTGGTGTAACTGGTCTCTCATGGTGTCAAAATTTTCCCTGGGTTGGGGGTTTTACCCTTATTTTCATGTAAAACCCTTGTATTTTTTTTACACCTTGGTTCAGATCTATTTCACTGTTACTTTTTGAGGGGTTTTAAAATGACTTATGTTCTATCATTTCATCTAGGCTTGGTACCTTTGGTCTTTATTTTTATTTCCTCTGCGGGTTTTATTTTCCTAAGTCTTGGTTAGCCCCATGTTGCATCATTTAAAAACAACTAATGGCATTGTATACCGTTGCCTAGTAATGTCCCCTTGTGCTTTTAATAAATGTTTTATTTTGTAGAAGGATGAAATTCGCATGACTATTGATCAACTGTTGTTTGATCTCAACCATTCCCCGCTAGCCCACGATGACCCCACCACAATGCTTTGGTTGATCGCGATATCATGGGCGAGCACCACATGGCCTTTTGGCATTTCCGAAGGAGATAAGTTTGGTTGACCATCGATCAATTATCATCAGATCTCAATGGTTGCCAACCATTGCATGATCGGGAGCTACAAGGTTTTTACTGATCGCGATATGACAGGTGGGTGCCACGTGTCTCATCTGATGAAGCCGAAAGAATAAAGGAAATACTCTCTAGCCTTAATACATTAAAAGGTGGGTTACTAAAGTGTTCTTGAGATGCACATGTTCTAAATCAATAGATTTGTTATAATCTAGGTGGGAAAGCTGCTTGATGGTTAATGATAGGGCTTGTGACTGTGTTGAACACACAAGATCACTGATGCTCAAGATCTACGGTTGCCTGCCATCGTGTGATCCA
This sequence comes from Sequoia sempervirens, assembly GCA_007258455.2. NCBI lineage: Eukaryota > Viridiplantae > Streptophyta > Pinopsida > Cupressales > Cupressaceae > Sequoia > Sequoia sempervirens. The sequence continues at coordinate 145,535,669 of VDFB02256132.1, forward strand.
AAGTTGTTGGATCTTTACTGATCATGATATTACGGGTGACTACCACGTGGACTTCCTTGGTAGCATATGGTGTGGTGGGCCCCCTTATTGCCATGTTGGTGATTGTGTTAGCTTGTTTTGAAGATGGTCGTTCGATGATTTGATCTAGCTAAAAGATCGACAACTAGAATTTAAGGGATGTAAATTAGGTAGCGATAAAATACACACCTTATAATGCCAAGGTGAATGAGGTAATTAATTTTGACTGGCCGACTAATGAAGAATACCATAAATGGGTAACTAAATATTTGACAGAGGAAGAATAAAGGAATGGACTACTAACGGGTGGTAAATCAGATGCTATAGTTACAATAGTTTCTAGTTTTGCTTTGATGGCAGTCTTGGCATGGGTTTCTTGTGCCTTTTTATTGTTGCATCAACTTTTTTCAGCTGGCATGATGAACAAGAATATTCTCCAAGGTGATGGCTACTGTAACAGATTTTTGGAATATCACTAGGTGCTCCAATTGGCTGGTGACATGTGTACTTTTTGGCCCGATGCTTGTTTGCTCCTTCATTTTCTATAAGAAGTATTTCAAGGCCAGAAGTATGGGTTAGCAAGTTAGATAATTTTTGGTTGAGTCTAGGTGAAGTTGCAAAGTAAATTGTAAAGTTTGATGGTTTTAGAGAGAAATGCAATTTAGGTTTTAAGTCATTCTATAACAGGTTTTGTGTTCATGGGGATTTAATGTTGTATAACAGTGCTAGCATTTGAGTTGAAATGATAAATTCAAGCTCATGTCTCTCCATTGTACATGCATATCTGAACTTTGAATAAAATAGCTAAGGGTTGTTTTATCCATCTCACTATTGTGGTGTGTATGATTCTATTTTAGATTTAATTCAAGGAATTCATTAAAATGCTTGAATGGGATTGTAGGAAGATGTGTTATGTATAAGGACTTGATAAGTAGTATTGGGTTATAATGCATACTGATAAATTTGTAATGCAATATTGTCAGGGATCTTATATGTTATGTATTAAATCTGTCATAAACCTCTAGATGCTTATGAATTTGACTCCTGCAATGGATATATGGCACTGATCTAAGTTGTAATTACCCATAAGGTTCAATAATTGTTTGTCTTTGCCTAGATCTTGCTACAAATTGCAAATCAATGACTATCTTGTACTATGGATTGTGTTTAGTTATCTCATGCTCCAGGTAGTTGATATTATCAATGAACAACTGATTCTATTCAATGTTATCCTATCATGGTGAGCTATTAAGTGAGATTATCTTCTATTGTTAATGTCATTTATAGTAATGGTGTAGAGGTTGTAAACACATTAAGGGATCACCCTCCCAGGTCTTACAGAGCCCGAAGTGTAGGAGGATTTTTAAAGTCCTCGTCAATTGGTCCAAGTCCTTCGAGCTGGCCTTGATTGGAATTGAAAATTCCATAGGTAGATTAGAAGAAAAACCTGGCTACAAGTAAAAAATGCAACCAAAGAAATGGCGACTCTACTGGGGAACTAATTTTAATATTTCTTGTTAGTGTGTCAGTTGTCGATTTTGCATAAATTTTTCATAGTGTTTATGTGATTTGAAGGTTGAGCCTATAATTTTGTGTTAGGTTTGTCCACTTCTTCTATTTTCATAAGTGTTAAGAGTTATATTTTAAAGCACTTTTGTGTGTTGTCAGTATGAGGTTCCAAATGTTTTTATATTCCACCACGTGTCTTTAGGTATTTGGTATTCCCAAGCTAATTGGGTCGCGACTTTGAAGTCTCTACACCAGTGTGCATTTTATTGTGAAAGGTTTATTATAAGTGGAAAGAACTTTTGGACAAGTACGAAGAATGAAGAACACTAGGTCATTCATGAAGAATCATCTGGAATAGAAATTGGAAGGTGAAATTCCCAAAGTAAAGAAGAAGGATTGGATAAAGAAAAGACCAGAATCTAGTACTACTACTCCCGCATCATAGAACCCTATACACCAAGGTACGAGTAAGATTTTACACCCTATCCATGAGAATCTTGAAGAGGTGTATAAAAATTCTGAGTCAGACAATGGTGGATTTTTTGATTCATTTTTTAATACACTGGTTCAAGAATATGTGACATGGAAAAGTAAAGGTCCTATTAGTGTCAAATATATTGAAAAGAGAAGAGGCAAGAGTAGAAGTCAAAGCCATCATAGAGAATGCACTAGTGATGTGCCTCCTCCTCCTGCTGAAAATTATGTAAACCCTTTATTGTCTGAACATGTACTAGAAGGGGTCAATTTAATAGATCTAGATGATACATCAAGTTCTGATGTGACTTTTCCTAACCTTGACGATGTTTTTGGAGACATTAACTCCTTGAAATTGGAAATCCAAGAGCAAGCTGAGCTCAGGGTGAAAAGAGAAAAAGAAAGGGAAGCAAAGTTGAGGAATGTTGTGATTGAAAGGGATAGGTTGACAAGACAGTTGGCAACAATGAATTTCCTAAACCAAGAAGAACCTAAACCAAGTGTTGAGGGTTCGGTTGTATAGAAGATTGCTAATAAGGAAAAAAAACCTGTGTCTAAAGAAAACCCAGTAGGCCACATTGATTTCCAACCCAAACCTGTTGACCCAAAGCCCTGAAATCCTGTTAAGTCTCAACCGAGTAATACAAACCTTAAGCCTGCCTTGGAAAAAGGAAAGAAAAATGTTGAGGGGATTAAAATAAATGAGAAAGTGACTCCCCATTCCACTCAAAAAGATCTCCCACCACATGTGTCATTTCAAATATAATTTTCCTTAGAAAGGGTTAAAAGGGAGAGTGAAGCTCTGGCAAAAGAGTTGGAGAGAACACAAATTGAGGCTGTGGATGCAGAAATGAAGAGGAAAATAAGTTTCCTAAAGATTTCAAATATGGATGGGCTACAAAAGCTACAACCTCATCAAATCACCAAGATGCCTTAAAGGATGGTCCTAAAATTAATCCAAATCCCATCATAAACAATTATGGCCTGAAGACTCATGTAACTAGGTTTGTAAATCCAAATCAGGACGGTTCTATGGTACAATATTTAGGGTTTGGTGATGATTCTCAAAAGAATGAAGGATTATTTCAACTGCGACCTATTCAGTTGGAAAGGTATAGGCCATTATTCTTTGATGGCATCCCTGGTTATCCAAATCCCATCCCTGCTGACTTGAGAGAAAGGATGAGTAATTTTGTTGGCAATAATGTTGTCACAGCAGAGGAACACTTGAAAGCTTTTATGGATATGCTAATGATTATGAGGTAGAACATGAAGATGTTGTAATGAAATTGTTTGCACAATCTCTAGTAGAAGATGCAAGGTATTGGTATAGATGTCTATCTAATGCTAGTATTGGTTCATGGGATGAGTTTGAAAAGTGTTTCAAGGAGCAGTATGGTGATAAAACTAATGCTAGTTTCATGTTAAATGAATTTAATAACATCAAAAAGTCAATAAATGAGCCTGTGACAGAGTTTAATTTAATATTTCAGAAAGCAATGTATAAGTTGTTTCAGGTTTTGAGGCTTGATGAAAATATTTGCATAACTACATATTTCAATGCTTTTGATGCTAAAATGACATATCTCCCTAGAGATAAAGACCCTCGGACTATGAGGGATGCATTTAGTTGGCTATAAATATTGAGAGTAATAGAAGAGCTTCTAGGAAATATTGTAGGAGAGAAGAACCTACACTTTAAAAAAATCCTAAGAATAAGACTAAGAAGGTTTCAGCTACAAAACCCAAAGATGATGAAAAGTGGGAAAAGGTTTACAGTACTTTGAAAGACATAAAGTAAACTGTTGCCAAGCAAGAGAAGGGTATAGGAAATGAAAGGAAATCCTATAATAAAAATGATAGGCTGCCTAGATTGCAAAATTATCCTTATAATACAAATTGGAAAGATGGAAAACCAATCTTGCCTAGACAAAAGCTTAAAAATGATCAGCATACGCTAGACACTTTGTAGAAACATTCAGTGAATCTAGTACCGGATAGACCATGGTGTGAAGTGTGTGAACATCCACATGATCAAAATTACTGTGGTGTTGCTCAATTGCTTGTTGCTAAGGAGATAGAGGAGGATGCTCATGAGCAAACATCAAAATATGAGCAGGATGATGTAGATGTTTGTGTGGCTAGATCATACATTGATGAGGCAGAATGTTCCTCTGATGATGAAATACAGGAAGCTGATGTGGATAATTAGAGGCAAAGAAGTGAGATATATCATCAATAGGTCTTTTCTAATGAGGATGGTGATTTTGATCATTGTGCTTGCAATATGGAATAGGCTGAAGATTCAGTGTCCTTAAGGAGACCGTCAGAAGAAGAGATTGCAAGATTGACTGAGGAAATGGCTGCTCAAATGAGAAGTTCACTCCAATTGAGAAATAGGACTGTGGGTGGTGAGCAGGGTAAACTTGTTGGCTTGTTTATTAAAGAGAAAAAAGGATAAAAATAAAGATGTTAAGGTTGAAAACAAAAAGGATGTTGTAAAATTCAAAGAAGTTAAGAGTGATAAGGTTTGGGAAAAAAAGAACGAAGCCCCAAAGCCTCAAGAAGGTGTGACTTCGTCACTGGTGAAGACTAAGGTGATTACAAAGTTAGTTGAACCTGCTATAGAGGATACAAAGAAAAAGAAGCTAGGAGGAAGTACTCAACAAGAGGGAAAGGAAAATGATGAAGGTATGATGTCTAATTTTCCTAAATATACACCTGTGGATATGTTTCATTTTCTTTCCCAGGTTAAAGTAACTGTACCTTTGCTATAAATGATGAGAATAAATGAACACAAAGAGAAGAAAATAGCTTTGATCATAGATGTTGTTAGTAATACGACTAAATAAGGAAGTGGTAAAGAAGTGAAGGATAAGGAGAAAGAAAAGGAAGTGGAGGGAATTGTGTCACAAATTCCCCCTGTGTATTTAGGAAATTCTATTAACATGTGCCTTGAAAATATAACCCCTTTTTTCTTAAGTGTGGATATAAATGGGAAAAATTTAAGGAATTGTATGATAGATTCAGGGGCATCAAATAATGTTATGCCAATCAAGATAATGGAGGCAATGGGCTTGACAGTAGGTACTGCTCAAGGTAAATGTTATGCTATGGATTCAAGAGAAGTGCCAATTATTGGAACTATCAGAGCATTGCCTTATAAATTGACTCAGTACCCTGACAAGGATTTAGTCATGACCGTATTAGTTGCAGACATCCCACCTCATTTTGGATTTCTCTTGTCAAGAAAATGGAGTGCATCAATGGGGGGTAACATGCAATGTGATTTGTCATTTTCTCCTTTCTCTATTGATTGTAAGGATGTCATAATTGAAAGAGAATCAAAAGTACCTCATATAATTGAGCATGGCCCGATTGAGAATATGAAATGTTTTATTGAGAGTGGTATAAATGAATTTAGGGTTGAGGAATTCCCTAACAATTGTGATAAGCCTACTGCATTGATTGATACAGAAATAAAACAATTGTCAAAATCTGATGACTTGTGGACTATGTATTTTGATGGTGCAAGTTCAAAAGAAGGGTCTAGTGTAGGTGTCTTGTTACAATCACCAAGTGGAAAGACATTCAGGTTTTCTTTCACTCTATTATTTGAATGCACAAATAATGTGGCAGAGTATGAAGCCTTGTTATTAGGGTTGAGATTGGCTGAAAAATATGGGATCAAGAAGCTCAAGGAAATTGGGGATTCTGAGCTTGTGGTTTCCCAAGTTAGATCCAAGTTTGTATCAAACAACAAGAGGTTGAAATAGTATAGGAATGTTGTTTGGGATGAATTGGAGAGCTATGATGCATTTGGCATAGGATGGATGGAGAGAGGTCAAAATAAGGTGGCAGATTTATTAGCCAATATTGTAATAAAACCAGATGATATGACTTATGCTGGAATTTCAAAGGTTGAGGTGCAAACCAGACCATCTATTCCTAATAACATAAAAAATTGGCAAGTTTTTGATAATGATGATGATATATTAAGACTTTTGAATTGTGTGGGAGAGTATGAAAATTAGGAAATTGGCTTTGGAGCTTTTGTTGAAAATGTTGATGGTAAGGATACTATATTTGGAAATGAGGTCATTCAGTTAAAAACAAACACAATTCCCAAGGGTCTAGTTGTACTATAAATAATGTTTGATAATCAGGATAAGAAAAAGGCTAATCATATTGTTTCCCACCCTGATGACTTGGAAGAGATAAATCTTGGAATAGAAGCATCCCCAAAGAAGGTGTATATTGGAAAGAAAATGTCACCAAAGGTGAGAACGATGCTAATTGATTTATTAAGAAAGTTTAGGCATGTGTTTGCATGGTCCTATGATTACCTTAAGGAATACAGGGAGGATCTTTTCCAACATGAGATTCCTTTGCATGAAGATTCCAAGCCATTCAGACAAAAGCAAAGGCCTATTAATCCCACCTTGGCCCCCCAAATGCAAGAAGAATTAATAAAACTAAGGGATGCAAGAATCATCAAGTCAATCAGACATTCATCTTGGGTATCAAACTTGGTTCCAGTAAGGAAGAAAAATGGAGACATTAGGTTATGTGTAGATTTCATAAATTTGAATTTTTCTTCATTAAAAGATAATTATCCATTACCCAATATGGAAGCCATGTTGCAAAGGGTGACAGGTTGTGAATTGATGTCTATGATGGATGGCTTTTCTGGTTACAACCAGCTCATGGTCAAAGACTCTAAGCAGTTTAAGACAACTTTCACTACACCATGGGGAACATATGTTTATGTAAGAATACCATTTGGTCTAACAAATGTAGGGGCTACTTTTCAAAGAGCCATGGATGTGGCATTTTCAAATTTCATTAGCTTGTTTTTGGTGATCTACCAAGATGACTTGACAACATATTCTAAAAATGAAGAGGATCATTGTGAGCATCTAGAGAAGATATTCATTAGAGCCTTGGAGTATGGTATTTCTTTGAATCCAAAGAAATGTGTGTTTGGAGTACTAGAAGGAAAATTATTGGGACATATAGTTTCCAAGGATGGAGTAAAAATTGATCTAGAGAGGGTAATTGAAATTGATAAAGTTCCACAACCCTGAAGTGTCAAAGGAATAAAATATTTCTTTGGACAAATAAATTTCTTAAGGAGGTTTGTGACAAATTTTGTTGAAATAGTTTTCCCTATTTCCAAAATGCTCAAGAAAGGAGCCAAGGTTGAATGGGATAAGGAGTCTGTAAAGGATTTCCAAGCCATTAAGCAAGCAATAAAGGAGGCCCCTGTGTTAAGAACCCCTGATTTGTCCAAACCTTTACAAATTTTCTCATTTTCTTCTTTCCACACAATTGCAACTATGCTATTGCAAAAGAATGCAGAAGGTTTTGAACAGCCTATAGCCTTTTTCAGCAAATCTCTACAAGCTGCAGAGCTTAAGTATGATATAAATGAAAAACAGGCATATGCGTTGGTAAAAGAAGTAAAAGATTTTAGGCCTTATTTGATGGGAGCTACTGTAATTGCATATGTACCTAGTGCTGCTATTAAGGACAATTTCACATAGTAGGAAGTGTCAGGAAGAAGGTTTAGGTGGATAAATAGGATCTAGGAATTCAATATCGAGGTCTAGATTACCAAAATAGTGAGAGGAAAAGGATTGTCCAAGCTTATGGCCCAAAGTAATCTGGAAGAAAATCAGATAAATTTGCTAGAAGAGGAAAATAGATCACACATATGTGATATGGAGCATTCAAAATGGTATAGAGATGTGATATATTATTTGCAAAAAATGAAATGTCCTGACAACTTGAGTAAAATGAGAAAAGGACATTGAAGTTACATGCTATCAAGTATGTTATTGTAGATGGAAAGCTCTAGTGGAGAAATGGAGAAGGTGTCATGCTGAAGTGTGTTGACCAAGATCAAGCACAAGAACTTCTGAGTGAGTTGCATGGTGGAGTTTGTGGAGGACGTTATATGGCTAAAACAACTGGACATAAGATAATGAGGGCTGGATTTTGGTGGCCTACAATTTTTAAGGATGCACACCAACTAGTGAAGACATGTGATGCTTGTCAACGTTTCTTTGGTAAGTTAAACTTTTCTAGTAACTTGCCTCTAAAACCAGTTATAGTACAAGCTCCATTTCAGCAGTGGGGTATTTATTTTGTAGGAAAGATAGCATGTAAATCTAGTGGAGGTCACTCATGGATATTGGTGGCCACTAATTATTTCACCAAGTGGGTGGAAGCAATTTCAACAAAGAAAGCCACTAGTAAAGTGGTAATTGACTTCTTGATGAGCAACATATTGACTAGATTTGGATGTCCAGAAAGGATTGTATCGGACAATGCAATGTGTTTTAGATATAAAGAATACATAGAATTTTGTGAGAAGCATGGCATCCAAATTTCTTATTCATCACCATACCACCCATAGGGAAATGGACAGGCATAATCAAGCAATAAAATCTTGATGAAGATCATTAAAAGAATCCTGGATTAGAATAAAAGGGCTTGGATTCTAAGTTGAGATTAGCAGCCTGGGCAGATAGGGTAATTCTGAAGAAGGCAATAGGTTGTGCCCCATTTGACTTGGTTTATGGGATAAATGCCAGGTTGCCCCAAAACAACTTAATGTAAATGTATAAGTTTGTCCAGACGTATGATAATGAAATTGATGATGAGATGCAATTGAGAGTGGAAGCTCTTATAGAATTAGATGAAACCATGAGGGAAGCACAAAAGAGAAATGCAAAGTTGCAGTTGCAAGTGTAGACACTTAAAAATGACCTAGGCCTGCAAGCTCTATTTTTACCACTTTTGTCCTAGCATAGTTATGACATTTAATTATGTCCTTGGTCCACATTCAGCTATTAATTAAATAATACATTATTATTTAATTAATTCATGTCTCTTGTATTCTTCATGATTATTAAATAAATAAATTTTATTTATTAAATATGTCATTTAATTACCTTTGTTCATTTATTCTTCTCGATTATTAAATAAATGAATTTTATTTATTTATTTAATATGTCACTAATCCTCATAATTAAATGAATGTATTAATTTATTTAATTATTAATCATATCTTCTAAATTAAATAATTATCTTTAGTTATTTAATTGTCAAAATTAACATTTCCCTCATTTTAAATAAATGAAATTATTTAAAATGATATCATATTCTTAACTAGCAGTTCATTTTAGTAAATAATTTGAAAATCAATTATTTATTATCTCACAAAATCCATATTTTGAATTAATTTAATTCAAAATGGTAATATTCTTCTAAAAATCAAGCAATCGAGCAGATTCTTGATTTTCCAAATCTGATCTTCAGTTCAACTCTTATCTTCTTGATTTTTGAAAATCTTGATTTTTCTAATTAATTATCTCATCCATTCTCCACCACCGATTTGATTTTCTCAGATGACATCTTGACCACTCATTTAGTGATTTTTCTCTAACCCTAATTAGGGATTATCACATTAAATCTTGTCCTCTGATTTTAGGTTTCTGTCAAAAGTTAATCTCGTCTGTCCATTCAAACTTGCATTTTCTATAAAATGCTATTTTGCTCACATTTTTAGATGGGACACATGAATTTTGTTATTCTGACGCATTAATACTTAGAGTTATTTAGAATTTTAGAGTGATTTTTTCATTGGCATAGGCATAGTCTTTATTTAAATCCATCAAAGCTTGTGTAGGACTTAGTCTTTGTTTTCAAATTGCTCACGCAATCGATCTGAGGGAAACCATTAGCAAGTTAGAAGGTGCTATGAAGGTAAATCATGGAAGATTCGATGAACGATAGGTATAATCGTTCTTGTTTTTAAATTCCTTTGTTCTTGATAGCTTCTTTGGGTTTTGTTCTTTTAATTCATGTTAATCTAACATACCTATAATTAACATTCTACGAGCCGCATTTGATCACTACAACACATTTTCCTGTTAACAAGGTAGACCCTGTTTAAGACCAGGATCTGAGTCCAGAAATCTCAACCCATTGTCAAACATTTCTTTCAAAAGTATTTGTCAGAAACCAAATTCGAAATTGTTAAAAACATCCATCATTTGCATTCATTAGCTTGTACTTTAACCATATGTTTAGAATTTCCATATTTTAGTTACATTCCCTAGGGGTCATAATCATCATTTTTCCTTAGATTTCTTGGGAACACTTTGGATTAGACCAAATCTCCTCACTTTGCAATGACCATTGTTTTCAAAATTAGGATATCTTGGGACATAGTCATTATTCCTCTTTTCAGTCCTTGTCATTTTAGTGAGAACCTCCAACTCAATAGTCTAGTTAGGTAGGCACACTCGTCAATTTGACCTCATTAATTAGTCCCTTTAGCAAGTCCCTTTGATAACCAAACTTGAGACATACGTCAAGCTTAGAGTGGTTAGACAAACATTTCTCCAAAAAATGTCCAAACTTAGTCATCATTATCCACCCATAGTCCTCATTTTGAACCTACACTTTGCATTAATCACCTTGGTCCTTCATCAACATTAACATCTTAGTCCTCATTCAACACTTTGGCTTTGACAACTTTGTCATTTTGCATCAATCATTTCCTTAGTCATCACCTTGCATTGTCATCCCTCAAAATACAAAAATACGAAAAAAACATAGGCTAGTATCATCCTTGCATTTCGTGATCATTTTCATTACCTCATTTGAGCAATTCCCTTTTATGGTGGAAACTAGACTCCAAAGACATAAATGAAAAATGGAAAACTTGGCACAAGACTCCACTTCCAATGTCAACAATCATGTTGGTTATTTTTCTTTTGGAAACAACTAACCAGCAGGTCTGAGCAAACACCTATGAGCTTGCCACACTCAATGCTTGAATGCTTGCTAGACAGATGGCCAATAGATGAGATGCAACACCCTGTTGTTGCCTTCTCCTTCACTTCAGGCTCTGTAAGACCCAAGAGGGTGTTCCTTAAACACACTTTGAGATTTCTTGTAAGCAACCAGTGCATACTCTTACAAGACTCAAATAAAACTAAGCAGATGCATTCTCGGAAATGGTTAAAATTCCCACACTCACCCAAGAGATGGAAAACTGTTGGATGAGCAAGGAAAGTTAATAGAGAATGGGATTAAACACCAATACATCATTCATGGGACTAGAAACATTAATTTGAATGATTATTCCCAAGCAAGATAACTGAAACCCTAAAGACAAATAGCATGTATCAGATTAGTGCCATTATTCTTGGGCTAGGAGTCAAAAAAATTTGCAAATAGAAGGAACGATTACTCTGGAAAAATTAAGCCTTTGTGAAATTAACCTTATTAATCCCACAGCTAGTGATCAGACATCAAAGACTACTTATCAAATCCTTTTACCATACACATGAATCTATGAGATGATGAAAGTAGTTTAACCTGTTCCTTGAACATGAGCTATTATCAAAACATACAATGAAACAATGTATTACAGAGGTTAATGGAATGACCCTTGATCAATTTCATTAACAATTCACATGCACAATACAAAGGAGAGACTAAAATATCTGAACAATTTACAATCAAGTTCTGGTGCGTGTCCGAGACCTTATAGTTTATAGATAGAAAACTCTAGACCTCAAATTCTAGTAAAATCTAACTCTGTGACTCAATGCTCTTTCTTCAGTTGTTGTTTCAATATCTGGCCGAAGACCCTTACAAAATGATTCAAAAATTCCTTTTAAACAGTTCGAAGATCGCCATCCTGCTCAGAGCCACATCAACATGCCGTGTCAGACCCCAACTGCATCGTGAGCAACAACAACTTCACTAGTCTCATAAATGCCCCTAGTCGGATCTTTGTTAGGAGAAACATTCCTACATGAACAAAGATCAATCAACCAGCACCAAATCCGCCGCCAAATCCCCGCGTCCATACTCGAGCCATACCATCCTTGTCTTAGGGTCGTCGCCATGAATGTTGGTTCAGTGGATCCAATGACCCTCTCATTTGCCACCATGAATGCTTCAGGCTTCGCGCGCGAACATAACAGAACCCTGAAAACACATGAAATTGAATCTGGGCCGTCGATCAACAGTGATCGGGCGGCCATCATTTGAATCCCATTGGACCGTTGTCGTTGAGATGTCATAAAGGTTCCACTCATGAAGACAGGGGGACATCTCACACCGAAGCAATCCTCTCGTTATGTTCACAATCGCTATAGCTTATCGCCCACGGGGAGACCTCCAGGCGACAAAAACAAATACACCGAAGTCACTGAGAAAATTGGTCAGACATAAGGAAGTCGGGGAAAGTCAGGCCGAAGAGGTGGCATCACATCGAAAACTCATCACAGTCAGCAAGAGATCACAAGGTTGGCAAAACTTCACACCGACAACCTTTGCACTTCGTTAGACAGGTGGGTTGGGAAGACAGGGCGCACTCAGCAAGACATCACAGCAAAGTCACATAAGATACCGAAAGATATTCCCTCATCTAGTGTCGCCAAGATGATTCAAAACCTATACCGATGAGGACCACTTTATATTCCATCGGTGAGACGGAAGGTCACTGACCGAGACCTCTCACCGAAAACCCTAGCTCATACTAAAGAAATTACCCTTTACATTTTCAGTCGGTATAGCCACCTACCATCGGTGAGACATCATAGAGATTTCACCAAGCTTCATCGAAGATACCGTTTCAAGTCACTGTGACTAATAACTTCTCCCGCCAACGAAATCACCTGCCAAATGTATGTCACTGTAGCACGCAATCCTCGGTGAGAGGTTATGTAGACACTACATTGTTATACCGAGAAGACCTTTATACACCTGTTTGTCGAGATAAAATAAGACTTTCACTGAAAACCATATATTGAACCACCATTGGCAAGACCCGACCCCATCGCCAAGACCACACACCAAAATATAAGTCTCCCCGAAGCATTAAGTCCTCCATCACTGGTCGGCATAACAAGATGACATCGCCGAGACCTTTCAATGAAAGGTATAACTCATGCCGAAGACCTCCAAATGTTCCTGTCATTGAGACCAAGAGGAGTTCACCGAGAGATCACCCCGAACAAATGCCAACATACTGAAGGGAAAAGGGGGCCACCACAGTTGGCCAAACAAACGGGGGTCAGGGAGACATCTCCCTGACACAAAGAACACAAGCCGACAGAGACTTCAAGGAGACAACCCAGAGTCACCAAGAAGTTAGCCCGAAGACCAAAAGCCACGCCGAAAGCAAGGCGAAGCCGGTAAAAACGGTAGCCAGGGGCCAGTGACGAACAAGGTAAGGGGCTCGGGGGAACCATAAGTGAAGAGCGAACCAGCTGGACAGGTCACCAAAGGAAAAGAACAAATGGCTAGAAAGAAAAGAAAACAACTAACCCGAATGGAGAAAGCAAAACCCTAGCCAGGGTTTAAAACCATGAAGGAAGCAGGAAGACAAGACAAAAAAACCAAAGGGAGAAACACCACCGCAGAGGCAAATTCAAACATGCTGAGCTCAACCCTTGTGGGAGCCCACTTGACCCACGTGCAAAATGAAGGGGAAAAACCCCAAACCAGGGACCCAACAGTAAAAACCAAGGCACACAACTGGAAAATGAGAGAAAACCAAAATAGTCACTAACAAATCACACGTATGACCCAAATTGGACTTTTGATGACCCATTTAGCAACACGAATAATCGACCTCTCACGACCATACCATCCTCATCAAACAGTCCCTTTGAACCATTCTTACATAAGGATGAATATGGATAAATACTTGAGGAAAATCTAGAGGTATTAGCACAAGATCCAGAGGCGGCCTACTTTGTAGAACAAATGGTCTTATATGACAGAGACAGGTATTTGGCCATTATTTTAAGTCAAGGAGCCAAATTACCTCAAGGATTCAACATTGATACCTTGAGATCGATATCTCTTGACCCTAATGTCAACAACACACTTAACATGTCAAATAATGGTCAACATCCAAGCACCACAAGCAATACCTTTTTTTATGCTACCTCGTAAAATGTCACAACGACCATGAGTGCTACCTCCAACATTCCAAATAACTCCAATCCAATAAATGCTACATCCATTGGAGGATCACAATCCGTCACAGTGCCCACAATATCCACAACACCGTCACAATCAGACGAAACCACCTTTGGGTCCTTGATAGTGTGGGCAAGTTATTCCAATCCTATCTTTACCACTACAATAAATGCCATGGGGGCATCATCAAGCCATACAAATCCTCCATTGACAACTACATCTAGTACCATGAGTACATCTTCATCATATCCTCTCATTGGTATCTCAAAAAATCCTTTGGGTGGAGGAAAACGACATGTCTTTATTCAAGGACAACAACAAAATGTTAACACGTCAACACAGTCAAATGCCATCACCTCCCAAGGACAAAATACGAACATTCCCCTTGTACAAACCCAACAATTTACACAAGGTAGTCAAAACACACAGCAAAACATACCCCCAATCCAAACTTTCAATACCACCAACACGCAAAACAAAACACATCGCACATATTACAACAATCCATCCCTCAACAACATGCCAACATCCACTCACAACAAATGGGGACCTATGGAATACCAATCAATCCTATGTATGGGACCACAAATGACCCTATAATCAATGCCTTACAAGCAAAGCTGATGGGTCTAGAGAAGACCATAGAAAACATAGAAATATCTAACAAGAAATCAAAAGTGTCATATGACCTATCTGTATATCCCTTCGACATGAACTTATACATGCCACCATTTCCTCTGGGATATGTGTCACCTAATTTTACCAAATACAGAGGAAAGAAAAACCCCATCAAACATGTCCGCGAATTTGCAACCAACTTTATGGACGTTGCTTATGAACAAACATACTTGATGAGACTTTTTTCCAAAAGTCTTGTAGGACCTGCCCTTGAATGGTTTTCTACTCAAAGGGGTATCCAAACATGGGTTGAACTCAAACAAAAATTCATAAAAAATTATGCATACAACATTGACATGGACACCTCTATTACTAGCTTATGCAATCTCATGCAAGAGGATGATGGTTAAACATTCATCCCATTCTTTCAAAAATTGAGAATTCTAGCTAGTCGGCATCACATCGACATACCCAAAAAGGAAAAGGCGGACATGTTCATTCAAACACTTCTAGGACCCTTAAAATATGCATTGCAAGTGCATTGTTGCACAACCTTCATGGACCTAGTCGAAAAAAGTGTCCAAATTGAAAAAGCCCTGATTGCAAAGGGAGAGCTAAGATACTATCCTAAAAACACAAATGAAAATCCTCCCATCGACAAAAATAAGTACTATGTCAAAAATAAACATGTTACCAATGACGGTGTTGTAGATGCCAAGGCTGCAAACACTATGGGTCCTGTACTGGCTCTAAAAGGGGTTCAATCGCAAAAAAAAATCAACAACGATATCGACACCCCCTACCAATGTCCCCCCAAACATCCAAAGCAGCCAAAATAATCAAGGAAAATACTGTAAGAGGAAACAATTCCCCAGGGGTCACACATAGACTCCCTTGGGTGAGCCCATTGAAGAAGTCCTCAAAAAATGCCTTCAGAATGGTGTCATCACACTTCAAGAACCAAAACCATATGACCCAAGATAATTCAAACCAACATGGTGGGACGATAATACATTTTGCGATTATCATCGGAAAAAAGGACACAAAACTTCTTCCTATTGACAACTAAAAAATCTGGTACAAGACCTTATCGAGAATCGTATCATTGAGGTAGGTGGACCATAGTTTTCCTCTAATTCAGATCATACCATTCATAAGAACCCACTACAAGACCATGGTTCTAATAATGCTTCCACATCAAGTCCAAAGATAAACAATAATCAAGCCAATTTCTCCCGAGCCAAGTATGACTATTCAGGCGGAACCGCTATAAACAATATCTGAACTGATAATGAATCTGTTAATACCATCACATTCAAGAGAGCACCCCAATGCAATGCTACTACTCGAAGTGGCAAGGTCACCATAGGTAGCCCGCCTTCTGCTAGGAAACCTAAAATCACCATACCTGGTCCATCTCCTAGGTAGTCACAACCCGCCTCGACCACAAAGCAATGGCAACCCAAGAGTCAGTTTAACCTTATCGACCAGCTTGGAAAAACTCCCGCACAAATTTCTATACTCGAGTTGCTTCGCATCTCTCCCACGCATAAGGCTATACTGGATAAAACCCTACAAGAGTCATCAGTCCCTAAGGATATTGATGTCAACCAATTTTTAGACCATGGTGGGATACCTCGATACACCTCACCATGTCACCTTTTTTGATCAAGACTACTCTTCACCCTTGACTAACCATAATGATGCATTCCACATTGAAACTTTCATCCATAAGTGTAAGGTTAGAATATTTTTAGTAGATGGTGGAGCAAGATTGAACATATGCTCTTTGAAATTGGTTAAGGCTCTAGGATTTTTTGATGCATGCGTGGACCCTACAAAGAGTATAGTGATAAAAGCATATGATGACGAAGAACGCTCTTCACGAGGCGTTATTTCTCTTCCTATCAAAGTGGGACCAGTCATTGTGGATACAACCTGCTAGGTCCTAGATGTAGAATTACCTTACAACATCTTGCTCGGTCGCCCATGGATTCATGCCTTAAAATCCATTCCATCCACATATCACCAATGCTTAAAATTCCCATTTGAAGGCACATAAATCGCTATATATGGTGACCCCAACACTTTTCAATATTGTATCAACCTAAGGGGTATTTCTGCAAACTGAGTTCCTGTTAACCGAGAAGCACCTAACTCCTCTTCTTTGAAATACATTGACCCATCCACACTCGCATCATCTTCCACGTCCACCCCATCCACGTCTTCTGCCACACTGCCATCTTCCACAAACCCTAAGGTTGAGACCACTGTCAAGATCCAGGACCTCAGCTATGGAGAATTCAAATTACAAACAACATATAGCATAATAACAATACCCAAGTCTCCGAAGGTCTATGGTTGGCCATGTTTTAGAATGGAACCCAAAGAAATTTTCAAAGTTCTACCAAAAATAGTTTTCATCAAATGGGGAGATATGAGTAACGAGGACCTTGCCGATATTACAGGATGGCTCTATAAGAAAATGGTAGACCTACCCCATTACCAGTTAAGAAATATGGCAAGGGATATGACATAATGATGGCTAAGGGCTACAATGGAACTAGTGGCCTAGGCAGAAATAAAACTGGATGAAGAGAGCCCATAGAATGTTTCAAAATACCAAAGTATCTTGGATTAGGGTATAGATTGCTCAACAATGATGACCGACATACCATTGGGCTTTCGAGTGAGCATGTGCATGCTTCAGAAAGTGTCGAGACCACTAAGGAAACCTTCACCGAAAATGACTCCCAAGAGTGGGAATTTGGCTCTCAAAGATCCTTAAGTGACTGTTGCCTCGATGATTTGTTTGTCGAAACGGGGGAGCTCACCTCTAAACAAATTATTTTTCAAACATTTAAAATCGATCAGGCACCAAATAGTCAAAGTCCCATTACCATTCCCCATGACATACAAGACCCACCATCTGAATCCCGTTAGTCCAACCCATCTGAATTACCAAATGACACTAGCAATCACGACTCTAAGTCCTTCACTCCTTATTTTGACAATGAATATGAGACAAGCAAAGGGGAATATTGGATAGAGTCTGATGTGGAATTGGATGATGATAGTTTCATCTATAATATCACTAAATCCATCTACATTCTTTCTACATCATCCGTCAATTCACCAACACTGACGATGGCATTTCCCTAGTTTATCCTCAACTAGTCGATTGGGACCAATAGGGCCCGCTAGTCCTGGACACCTTTCAGAATGATGAGGAAATTGCAGAGTTTATGGGATTACGTGAGGGCATACCCACTGGTGATCACAAGGTAGGATTCACCATTGATCTAGATTGTGCGGCCTACTTCGGCGAGACTGCTCCATCCTCCAATCCCAAAATTAAGAATAAAAATAAAATAAAAAATGAAACGTCTTTAGGTGAAAACTGAAAGGCACCTTCTGAGGACAAAAAAGTAAAAAAAAAGGATGTATCTGCAGGTGAAAACCTCTCTAAGGTGCCCAAAGATGGAGGACTTGAATTTCTTCCCGTAATACAAGAGAAATTAGCTATGCGCATAGAGGACACCATGGAAGACAACATATCAACAACATAAGATCCCAAAATGGTCCTCTTCATTGCATCATTGATTGAAGAAGAGAGACCGGAATTTCAAAAATTATTTGTAGAGTGTAAATTCAACTTTGCATGGTCCTATTTTGACATGCCAGGATTAGACCCAGAACTAGTTCTGCACCATCTACCACTATTGCCTAATGCCAAACCAGTTAAACAAAAGTTACACAAAATGCATCCTCAGGTCACTCTATTGGTCAACCTGGTGCCATTAACAAAGGCAAGTGGGATGATCCACGTCTTGACAGATTTTAGAGACCTAAATAAGGCATGCCCAAAAGATGACTTTCCTTTACCAAATATTGATAATCAGATTCGTATTGCCCCCGAAGACCAGTATAAAATAGCATTCACTTGCCCTTGGGGTACATACTGTTGGAACATCATGCCATTTGGTCATAAAAATGCAAGAGCCACATATCAAAGGGCTATGACCACAATCTTTCATGAAATAATGCATAAAATAATGGAAGATTACGTAGATGACCTTTTGGCCAAATCAGTAAGAAGAAAGGATCATCTGAAGGTGTTAGACACAATTTTCAAGAGACTAGAAGAATACAAAGTCCGACTGAATCCTAAGAAATGTGTCTTCAGTGTAACATCAGGTAAACTCTTGGTATACATAGTTTCTCAAAGAGGCATTGAGGTTGATCAAGAAAAAGTAAAATCCATCATAGACATGCCTTCTCCCAGAGGTATAAGTGAACTCAGGACTCTACAGGGTAGGTTACAATCTATGTAGCACTTCATAGCACAATTGGCTGACAAGTGTCAACCATTCCAATATATTTTGTGCAAATACTTCCCCTTTGTGTGGACAGATAAATGCCAAGAAGCTTTTCAGCACATGAAAGACTACTTATTGTCACCACCAATTCTCATGCCTCCCATTCAAGGAAAGCCTTTGATATTATACATCTTTGCCACTACTTCAGCACTGGGGGCGTTACTAGTGCATAATGACCAAGAAGAAAAAGAAAGAGCTATATATTACATCAGTCAGACATTGGTCGAGTATGAATTGATCTACACATCAATTGAATAGGCTTGTTTAGCCATCTTTGTAGCACAGAAGCTAAGAAATTATATGTTAAGCCATCAGACACAACTAGTAGCAAAGATTGACCCCCTCAAATATTTGTTAAGTCAGGCAGTGTTAATAGGACGTCTAGAAAAATGGGTCATGATTATGAGCGAATATGATATTCAATATGTAGAAAGAAAGGAAATAAAAGGACAAGCCATCGTAGACCAACTAGTGGATTCATCTTTACAAAGTGATCACCTATTAGTTGTAGATTTTCCAGATGAGTCGATATTCCATACAATACCTAAGTCACCTTGGAGACTCTACTTTGACGGATCACATACAAATCATGGCTCGGGGGAAAGAATCCCGTTCATCACCCCTCAAGGAGACTCCATTCCTATATCTTTCCGCATAGCTTTCCCATGCACAAATAATGTGGCGGAATACGAGGGACTAGTTACAGGACTTAGAATGGAAATAAAATGGAAAATTAGAACACTACATGTCTATGGGGATTCTCAACTCGTCATCAACCAGGTTAATGATGACTATGACACAAAGGATGAGAAACTCATGCCCTACAAATGAATGGTTACCAGTATTCAAACGTACTTTCATATGGTAACTTTTGAACAAGTTATGAGAACATAGAACAAAGTGGCAGATGCCATGGCTATGATAGGCTCTCTCCTCAACATTCCAAGCAATATACCTCAGTTAGAATTCCTAATAGAACAATTGTTGGTCCCTACCTATGACATTTCGGAGTCAGAAATGGTCTATGAACTTGTTGGTCCCAACTATCCCTAGTACCAAGATATTTATGACTAGCTTAAGTCTCAAACCCTTTCACCTAACCTGTCCAATAACCAGAGGAAGTCCTTTATTTGAAAAGCCGCAAGATATGCCATTGTCAGTGACACCCTTTACCGTCGTAGCTTTGACGACACCCTCCTTAGATGTCTCTACACCAATGAAGCACGTACAACCTTACATGAAGTACATGAGGGTATATGTGGGTCTCATTCGAGTGGTCCAACTCTGGCTAAGAAGATAATGAGACTTGGGTACTACTAGCAGACCATTGAAAAAGATGCACTAGAATATGTCAAGACTTGTTGCCAATGCCAGATTCATAGTGATTTGATCCACGCTTCAGTGCAGGAACTTCGGTAGATCACTTCTCCTTGGCCCTTTGCTCAATGGGGACTTGATCTCATGGGTAAGATCCATCCTACCTCATCCAATGGCCATAAATTCATTATCACCGCCACTGAGTACTATACGAAGTGGATCAAAGCCATCCCTCTGACATACATAACTGGAAAACAAATATCCAAATTCATTCTTAACTACATCATTTTCTGGTATGGCCTTCCGTAATCCATCATCATTGACAATAGATGTTCATTTAAAAACCAAGACATTCGTGAGTTATGTGAGAAATTTCACATCCAACATCATTTTTCCTCTCCTTATTACCCGCAAATAAACGGTCAAGCTGAGGCATCAAATAAAACCATTGTTAAAATCCTTAAAAGGGTTGTTAATGACGTTGGTCGTGATTGGCATATTCAACTCAACCCTACTCTGTGGGCTTACCGCACCAACAATCACACACCCACAGGAGCCACTCCATTTTCCCCGGTCTTTGGAGTTGAGGCTATCTTTCCCATCGAGGTTGAAATTCCTTCCTTATGAGTCTCCATGAAGGGTTTGATTGATGATGAGGAGTACAGACAGTCGCGCCTACACAAGCTGGAGATGTTAGAAGAAAGAAGGAAAAAATCCCTAAACCATCTTCAAGCATATCAGAACTGTCTCTGTCGTAGTTACAACAAGAAGGTTATGGTCAGGAAATTTTATATCGATGACTTGGTCCTCATGCAGAACCCTAAGAACCAGGCTAACAGAGAAAAGTTGGGCAAGTTTGAACCAAATTGTTTGGGTCCTTATGTCATCGTATCTTCTTTTGGTTATGGAGTGTATCAACTAGCTCCTCTAAATGGAGAACAACTGACATAGCCTATCAATTGTCTACATCTTTGAAATTTCTATGCATAGCATCAAAAGATCGAGCTGAAAACCTTAAAATAGAAAAAAAAATGAAAAATGGTAAAAAATTGTTGCCCTGATGAAAACTTGGAAAATAGGCATCTTGGTGGCACTAAAAAAATAAGAAAAATGACAAAAATAATAAAGAGAAATAATTCATCCAATAGTGAAAACCTGAAAAAAATGCACTTTGGATAAGTACCATGGTGAAAACCTGGCAAACAGGCACCATGCGTAGTCAATCCTTGCTCGACCATCTACTGTTACTATTAGATTTCCAGAATCTGTTGCTTGACCAAAATACTTCCACACAAGAGAGATTGATGGCGAGAATGCTTGCTATCAATATGCAAGATTGATTCATGATTAATTGATACAAATGTACAAGATGAGGCTTGCTTATGAAAGGCAAGCATGCAACAACTAAATCTTATCTTGAGCAAAAGATAGCTCGATAAGATAAGGATAAGATCCTATAACTTAGGAATTAAAGATTGCCTAAGTAAACTTATGAAGATGTAATTAAATAGTTAATTACACCAACACCCCCCCATAAGTGCAACTTAGGGAGAAGATTATAATGCAAACTACTATGGGTCCCGACAACTAGGCCATGTTAGGTACCCATTTACAGATGCAAATGAAATGCAATCTCTCATAAAGCAGAGAAAAGGGGAAAACCCAGTGGGAAAAAACCCCTCTCCAAAAGAGAGAAAACAAGAAAAAAGGCATGACGAATGTAAACATGATGTATGGAGGACTCAATGATACCCCCCAAGGATTACATCCATCATGAATATACAATAAATTACCCCCCCATAAGAGGGAAGTAAAGAGATAAGATATCCCCCCCATGATGTATGATCTCCTGCAAGTATGGTTAATGTTTGAAGACAAAACAAAATCCAATGCCTACAAACAATGTTTCTCCCCTTAGGAAGAAGATACACCAAGTACAACTGCAAGAATGATTCCCATTCTGGATAGGAAGAAGGAAGAGGAATCCATATGTATGAAGATTGTGTCTCTAAAATCTGCTCATGTGCTGCCAAGTTCTTGGATGATGTAGATGATGCCACAATCCAATCAGGTACATGCCCAATCACAACAAACTGTGACAAACCAGGAACAAGTGGAAACTGATCTTGAACAAACTCCATAGACAAACATGAAGTGATAATAGTGGACCCATGACTATCATCAAATAAGAGAGATAAACCCTCAAATTGGTCCTCCAAATCTGAAATGTGAGACTCCACAAACAAAGAAGCAATGTCTGTCAAATAGGAATCCCAATCAGGAAGACTATCAGGAACCTCTGAAACATCTGCAATCTTGTCCAAAGGATCACAATCATGGGTTATCAACTCTGAAGAATGAACAAGAACATGTGAGTTGGAAAGAGGAGCTTCAAGAGATGGAGAAGAATCATGGTCTCCATATACCTCTCTAATGTGAGTCCAAAGAGTATGAGGACATTCGAAGTGAATAAGAGTCTCTAAAATGTCATCATTTACATTTTCAAAAATAACTCTAAAGACTCTAGCCCTAAAGCCTATCCAATTGCAATACTCAACACCTGTGCTAGGAAAAGGAACTATATTAAACAAATAGGGCAATAGATTTATCTCACCAAGATGAGTGAGAATTAAATTGCTCCATTGCCTATAGTTCCCATTCTCCAAAGTAATTAAAAAACCCATTTACAAACTATGAGCTCCGAAAGCCAAAAAAGGGAGATTTGTCTTCAACTTGGAAAATATGGCACAAAACTGCAAAATCCCTACAAAATATCTGCACCACTGAAAAGATGACTCTTCCAGCTTTCCGACGATATCTCGTTTCTGGAAAATGGCCTCCGTATGCAAAAGTTATGATAAAATGAAAAAAAGGCCTATAAAAGGCACTTTGGGGCAATTACAAAGTCTAAAAAGGCTAAATTGGAGCAAAAAACGAGCACTCGGGGGCTGAATTATGGTCGCTCATATGACCTTGGCTGCAATATTGCTTAAAAAGCATACATAGTTGGCATTACAATGAAGGTTTTAATAAACCAATCGGCATACAAACTTTTTGATATTTAAAACAAACTATTATGAAATCCTCCGGAATATAAATGATTTCATACCAGGTACTAATCACAGTGATAGCGACCAATAGCAAGATATAGATCTGGATGCCATTGTACCTAGGTCGGAGATTGACCGGATCTAAAGTCAATGCATGCACAGAGAAATGTACCTGCCGATGCGCTGATGTCAGAGACTGGCAATAGGATAACCGATGACCTCTACCAACGACTACACGGGAGATGC
Source organism: Sequoia sempervirens (assembly GCA_007258455.2). NCBI lineage: Eukaryota > Viridiplantae > Streptophyta > Pinopsida > Cupressales > Cupressaceae > Sequoia > Sequoia sempervirens. The sequence continues at coordinate 145,559,298 of VDFB02256132.1, forward strand.
ACGCCGACCAAGCACAGATCTGAACCATGCAATGCAGAACTGTAGTCCGATGACTATGTGACCGGCCGATTTAGAGGGCAGGGATTATTCTTCAATGTGATCCACCAATAAAAATTGCCACTTCGCCATTGGATATGGGATGCCCAATTCAACAGACCCGCCAATAGAGACTTGCAGGGACCAAGGAGTATGCCGGATCTCTAGCCGATAAGAATATGTAGGTCAGATCTGGCAGAGTACTGAGCGCCGACTGATAAAGTAGAGGACAACCAGCGGATTAATGGAGTGTGCTGACAGATCTGACCGATGTATGGCCAGGCACAGGCAACGAGGGGGCTCCAGTGATTTGACTACGGACTGATAGGAGCCTTAGCCGATTTGCAAAGGTTGAACCCAATGTGACAGCCGCTTGTGGCAAAAGATTTTTGGTTATTTGATAAAGGCCGACATCAGGTAATACGGCCCTGCAGATTAAATGTGGCCGAACAAACAAAAAAGTCCGCAGAGAAAATAATACAACCCCAAATAAAATATTAATTCGCTCAATACAATATCCGAAATTTTACAAAAGTATTTGCTCGATTTGAAAATTTTGCCCCAAAATTATCAACAAATCGCAGAAAATATTTCACTGAAAATATTTTTTTTGCGAAAATTATGAAAATCGTACCGCAGAAGGTTTGTTCCAGCAAAAAAATTTTGCTTCAAAAACAGCTTTACCTTAATATAGGTGAATTTACAGTCAAAATTCGTCTGCAGAATCTTCTGATCTCAACCGTGAGGTTATTGAAACCCCAATCTGCACCCAGCAAAAATCTTCAAGCCAAAAAATAAAACCCTCAGATCCGGGAAGGAGTCCGCAACCCCGGAAGCTCTGATACCATGTTAGATTTCTAGAATCTGTTGCTTGACCAAAATACTTCCACACAAGAGAGATTGATGGCGAGAATGCTTGCTATCAATATGCAAGATTGATTCACGATTAATTGATACAAATGTACAAGATGAGGCTTGCTTATGAAAGGCAAGCATGCAACAACTAAATCTTATCTTGAGCAAAAAGATAGCTCGATAAGATAAGGATAAGATCCCATAACTTAAGAATTAAAGATTGCCTAAGTAAACTTATGAAGATGTAATTAAATAGTTAATTACACCAACAGTTACTTTATCTTCATAGGCCTAGGATGGAACAAATTTCTCGTCACTATCAGGACACTCACCATGACATCATACTCTTCCTCTTGTGGTTGATAAATGGTTGACATCAAGTCCTTTATGTTGTCCATCTGGTACCGCATTCATATCCCTTCTTCATGTCATTTAAATTGGCTAAGTCTTGGACCTGACTAGGGGAAAAGTTTTATCATGTGACTGTAGTGGGTATCACGCATGGTCTAGGCAATTGTAAAAAGTCCTAAAAAAGACAAAAACATTGTAAAATGTCTTAAAAAAAGGCCAAAAACATCACAAAATGTCTTGAAGATAGACCAAAAACATCACAAAAAGTCCTTAAAAAAGACCAAAAACATCACAAAATGTCCTGAAGATAGACCAAAAAAATCACAAAATTTCCTGAAGATAGACCAAAAACATCACAAAAATTCCTAAAAAAAGACCAAAAACATCACAAAATGTCCTTAAGAAAGACCAAAAACATCACAAAAAGTCCTGAAAAAAAAAAGACCAAAAACATCACAAAATATCTTGAAGAAACCCCAAAGAAGTCACAATGTCTAGACAGCGCAAACACAGAGCCATCTCTTGTCAATTCTGTCATGTCAATCAATCAGTCTTCATCATTCGTCTGAACTACGTTGTCTTTGAGCATTTGCTACGTAGGCAAGACTCATATTTGAGTCCCCAAGACATTAGGTCAGTCCTTTTAGGTTTGTCAAAATAAAATCATGGTGCAATATTTGGTCATTAAGACAAAGTCATTGGTCGTGTTGAACTACGAGGTCTTTGAGTGTATGACGTAGGCAAGACCATCAGTCGATGAGCCCCCAAGGCTGCACTATGTCAGTCCATTAGGGTTCATGGCATTACACTGGCACACACGACAAATATCTTCAAGTCAAGACAAATCATTTTCCAAATGGGAAAACTCCTAAAAAAAAGTATGGAAATCATTTATTCAAACATGACAATCACATCAACATGTCAAAAAAATTGACATATGGTCAACACAAGTCAAACTCAGTCAAAACAAGTCAAATTATCATAACTTGTCAAACTATCAAGTCTTGGTTATCTTTCAAATTATTCCTTCTGAAGAATAACCTCTGTCATTCATGCCTTAGGATGTTTCCTTCCTAGGAATCGTCACTGTCATTCGACATTTTGAGGGATCCTCTTGACATCTAAGGATCACTCCTCTTGACATCAGTATTCTTCAGATGTGTCCTTCTAAAGAACAAACTCTATCATTTATGCCTTAGGATGTGCCCTTCCTAGGCATCATCATCGTCACTGTCACCTAGAATTTTGAGGGATCCCTTTTGACATTTAGGGATAAATCCTCTTGACATCAACATGATTTAGGATGTGTCCTTCCTGAATTTGGAAATCTTCAACATTCATCATCTTGGCATCGTCAAAACTTTGACACCCCAACATCTCATCATCAGCAAACCTAAAATCTTGACATTAGAACAATGGGTATCCAGACACACTTGGCAAACACTTGGTACTTGTTTTTTGGCTTTTTATCATGTTACTAGTTTTTTAGCGAGATCCCAACAACAGGATTTAGAGAAGCAGCAACGTATCATGATGTTTGTCTCGACTTTTGACACACATGATTACTAGTTTCTTAGTGAGGTCCTGATTCTAGGATTTAGAAAAATAATGATGTATCATGATAAGGGCTCTATTTTGTATTTTGGAAATCATGCTGCTAGTTTCTCAAGGATGTCCTGGAAACAAGATTTAGAGAAGCAACGACGTTTCATGAATTGTCCTTCTTGTCTTTTCTGCTTGTGGTTGGTTATGAAAAAAAGACGGGCAATTGTGCTCTTAGTATGAGTCATTATCATCCTTACCTGTGACTGCTTGACTCATGTGATGGTATGAACTTGTACACCTTGATCTATGTCATATCATGGTGTTTGTTGGCCATTACAATAGTCTGCCCAATGATGATTAAGAGCAATAAATATTAAAGTCCTATGGTAAATTTTTGAAGGATTTGGTCTAGGAACTAACATGCATCTCCTTCGGCCTGATCCTCTTCTCTCGTCCATCTCACGATGATATCATGTGATATACAAAAACATAAGTGCATACATAATCATATAAACATTGCATTAGGTCCATACATACAACATCCATAGCAGTAAATCATATACATTTCATTGCATATTGCATTAACATAATCATAAGCATGGCATCCAATCAAATAAATACATTATGCATATCATTATCATCATCATCACAAAATCAACATAACATATAAATAAGCGTTGCATCATCATGGCATCATAATCATAAGTAAGCATCATAGGACATACATGATACATCATAAATCAAAATCATACATAAAGCATCACATCACATATATCATAATGCATAAATCAAATAGCATCGCATAACACACATGTGGTCCACATTACAACTGCATCATCATATAACATCATCTTAGAAATATACAATGTCACAGGATAGAGTCAATAGATATCCAAAAAATGGAGCTCGTAGGCTCAGTGATCTATACATAATGTGTCATAACAAAGAAGCAAATATATCAAACATTCCCCTAGGAAAGGCTCTCATCATCCCCTCATGGCGAAGTGTGTGGCGGTTGAGGATATGTGATTGGCAATGAAATCATAGGTGGAACAGTAATGGCCTCTATCTATGAACGTGATGGAACTGACATTGATGGCATCATCTCCACGGTAATAGTTACTTGTGATGACACTGCAGCCTGATTCTGTGACACTGACAGATCTATCACTGGTGGCTACCTCTGTGCTGACCTCTACTTTGAACTGGTAGACCCATGGCTACAACTTGAACGATGACTCGAGGCACGCCTGTGAGAGTTGTGGGACCTGTGCCTTGATGTGTGCCCCGACGAGGTGGACCCTCCTGCACTCATGTGACTCCTGCTGCTGCTCCCTCTCCTTGATCTGTGACCATTGCCTATCCTCATCTATGATCACGATAGTGTAGGATCTTGTTGCTCAAGAGGCACTACCTGTTCATACAAGGTCATGTACTTCCCAAATCTAGTGCTCACCCTAGCAAGCTCACGAGCCATATCCCGATAGGGTCTTGGACATAAGGCTACAAAATCCACACACCACTAAGCTAACTCTTGCTGACGGATCACTGCCTAATCCTGCTCTACTCGAGCCACCTCTAGCTCTGCCCGTAGTGCCCTGATATGTGTCAGACTCTCATCTAGCCTCCTCTGTAGATCTGCCACCCTCTGGTCTATAATGGCATCTTGGGGAAATGTTGAGCAAGACGGTATCTCCTCCTCTCCCTCCACCATCCTCCATCTTAGGAGTCTCTTGGCCTCATCTATGGCATCATCATCATCATCATCCTCTACAACATCCTCTCCATCAACTCCCTCATTCCGAGGCACATCTACATCCACATCCTCCTCCACCATGGGATCCTCCTATCTCTCCTCCTCCTACTCTTGCCCTAACTGCTCTTCCACATCCATCTCGGGCTCTTGCTCCTACCTCGGCTGCTCATCCTCCTCTCTCTCCCCCTCCTCAGCCACCTTAGGAATAGCATCCAATGTGGCTCTAGCCACAGATAGTCACACCCTCCTGCCCTCTCTTTGGCCATCCCTCCTCCATCTCCGGCCGTCTCCTCCATCATCTCCACCCCGACCTTCATCTCTGCCCCCATCTCACTCTCCTCCCTAGCCTCCATCCCTCCCCATGCCTCCATCATGCCCATCATCTCCATCATCTCCACCCTAACCCCCATCTCTGCCCCCATCTTTCCCTCCTCCCCGACCTCCATCCCTCCCCCGACCTCTACCTCTATCACTGTCTCTGCCCCCACCCCTGAATCTTTGCACACATGGTATAACTGACCTATTGTCCAGAGGTGTTGGCCCATCTAGATTTGTCAGTGGCACTGGTCAATGTGCCTGCCACCATAAGTCATAATTGGTTGTAGTCCCGGGATCTGCCTCTCCACCTCTCAAACCCCACTGTTGGGCTACTAGCCCATCAATCTATTGCTCGACAAAGGCTATAGGAATCGTTGGCCCCCAAGCTGACTCTTTGGAAGACCGAGCATACTCAGTTGTGCCTATAGGTACACCTTGTTGCTCTCCAAATTGTTTGAGGACATGTTGTGGCAGATAAATCTCTATAATCAACTAGCTCTACATTGTCTGCGAAGGCTGAGATGGTCGACCTCATCATCCCAGTGCTGGCAGTCTCTATATGATCTCCAGATGAATGACACCATGGTATCAATCTGATGGTGCCACCAACCTGTCTCTCCCATCTATGTTTGCTACATAGCACCGGCATAGTAATAGGCATAAGGCATCCCCTCGGCTAACTGTGGTCTTTGAATGGGAGATCAAAATATTGCTATATGCTCCCAAGTCCAGATCATCAAAAGTTTGGTGCCACATGAAATGCTCTTTTCCAACCTGTACACCACCTCATGAAGCTAATGGTAGAGTGTGCCTAACAAACAGGGCCCCAAGCATATACTGTCATGTCTCGTCTCATCCCCACTATCACGTCTCCCCAACCGATGGGAAACACATGTCCGCGATGATCGGGAATCAGTATCCCACCAATCAGTGTTGCCAAGAATGCATCGAACCTAGCATAATTCTCTACCATAAACTCCTAACGGATCTCATAACCCTATATTCTGAGTCCTGCTCCCTCATCCTGATAGTACACTATGAAAGTCTAATGGCCATGGTGAGGGTCATAAACGATCCGCTCTCCTCGGATCCACAGGCGTAGAATGCGGTAAACATCCTCAAGAGTAACTAATCGCCTCTCTCATCGGCAGGTGGAAGGAGCATGTATTTGAATTCCATCGCTCACATAACGTAGTCAATAGTCCCCTATTTTCCAAAATAGTAGGAATATAGGTGGCATAAAACAAACCTACTCACATCAATCATCGTCGCTCTCGTGGAGTCAGCTGATTAGCAAACTAGAAAGTTGATGGTCTGCTCTCTCACATATATATGGGGGCTATTTGTCTCTGCACAAAGCCAAACAATGTGTCAGTACCTTCTGTTGATCATTTTTTCTACACAATAATAGCTAGACAGAATATGACATCCTATCTCTCTTGAAAGGTAAATATCTATTGGCAAGCCTCAAGAGATAACCCCAAGGTCTCTAATGTCAGGTCTTGATAGTGCATAAACAACTTAGTAACGAAATGTGAAAATGCTGGTAATCACAATGGGACCTTACTACGAGCAAAATACTAAATTGATTTTATTAGATCTGATAGTCTGATGATACTTCATTACTAGATCTAACCCAGTAGTCAAAGAAATGGAAAAAGAATAAGGGTTTCAAAGAGATCTTAAATCTAATATTACTCCTAAGATTAACAATGAAAACAATCAACACTCGAAATGGACCAATCCTTCAAAACTGATCTCTGCTTGACCAAGATAAATCTGCAACCTCACATAAAACAGTGCAATCTTCTAAGGTGTTAATATTTTCAAATCATGAACACTCATTCAACAACCCTATTGCAGTTGAATTGAACAAATCCTCACAATCGAACTTAGGCACACGGAATATGAAGTCCAGGCTAACTTTGCAAGGCAACTAATAGTCAGTTGGTTGCGAAAAGTATGGACTGAAGGATTGCTGCAACATTCAAGTATTGAATCATAAACATTATTGAATCAAATCTAAGCTAAATGTTAACCTTCTCAAAGCAATTTTAAAGATATACAAACAAGAACCATGCAAAATAGAAGAAAACAAGTATGGCACCAAATCACAATGTCATTTCTTGTATTCAAACTGTCCACTGTAGTAAAAATTCCATATTTTTGTTACAACATTTGCTTGAGAATACCTACTTGCTACTTGCTTCTAACTATTTCTATGTTCTAATTACAAATTCTAACTATCTTCTAATTTTCTAACCATCTAACCCTTTACAAAAGAGGCCAAATGCCCAATCTATAGAATTCTCCCAGAAAAACCGCCAGCCAGACAAGGGTTTCACAGTATTAATGGTGCAACAACTTAGTCAAGAGAAACCCACAGCCAGTCAAATAAGTATAAATGCACGTTCCATCGAAGTTGGCCTGAGATCCGCAATGCAGCTCAGACCAATCATGCAAGAAGATAATAGGGAAGAACAAATCATGCTGTAGCCTATCATTAGCTCCCTTCCCTACTATCTTTGCTCAGATTTGACCCTTCATGTACTTTCAAGAACGCCACATCCAAGTCCACCAGAGGTGACAGAGGCAAAACCCTAAGTCGACTCTTGATGGATGCAATCTCCTCCCTTAAGTGTTTGACTGACCTATCCTAGTCTACCTCATACATTAGGTATTTGTCAATAACTACAAGCTAGGTGGCCGCATCGTCTAGTTGGTGCTCAGAAACATAAACATCCTCAAGTGGTGCATATGAATCATGCCACCATTCTCTCAACTGTTCTAGGCTCAGGTAGTTGGGCACGATCTTCCTTATACCCATCATAATTTCAAAGAAGGCAATGGAACCATCATAAACCCCAACTAGGGTATCATCAATTTGCTTTGTTTGTTTATAAATCCTTTTCAACACTTTCTGCCTAATCTGCAACATCTCATACCATTCCCATGGTTCAGAAGCTCTAGAAGAAGGAAATATCTCGTCACCCACCAACTTGTCCTTGGTGTAATCCATTATAGTTCTAGTTTTCTACAGAAGGAGATCCGTATCCTCCTTATCTTGTGCCAATACCACCTTCAACCGCTTAGTTGTCATGACAACATCCTTTCCTATTGATAGGATCTCCTTGATAGCATCATCACCCTTTATTTTCACCCCTCGCAACCAACTCGTAGTGGTAAGGGTGGAAGCCTTCATCTTTTCTAGCTCAGTGATGGTCTCTTGAGGTAGAGGATTTGCAGTAGAGGAAGAAGGGTTAATGGACTGTAGTGGTTTCATTAATTCCTCCAAGCATTTCCTGATATTTTTATTTTCGCTCCTCAGCTCTTGCTTGGTCTTCATTTCCTTCCTCAATTGATCCACAATAACTGCACAAGAACCTTGGTAATCCTCAATATCCTGCTCAATTGATGTAGGCCGAAGATTGAAAGTCTGCACATTATAATCTTTTCCAGCCACATCATCTCTATTTTTATCAGGAGTGGGGGTTGCAACATGAACAACTCTATTATGTGCCTCATCTCTTTCAACTCTCGAGATTACTCTAGATTTCTTCTTACCTTTATCCTTTCCAATTTTGGCTAGCAGTGCATCCCAATTCGGTGGACCATCCTTCGCTACTACCTATTTTCTCTTTATTTCTCTGTCCAGCCATTCTGGAACAGTGGGCTCCAATTTCACCTCACTTTGCCCCATTTCTTCTTGTTGATCCTCTGTTATTTCCTCATTCAAATTCTGTTCATCAAGAGATTCATCTATCTTACCTTCTTTCTCTTCAACATGTTCCTCCTGTTGTTCAAGTGATGGATCTTTCACTGCCTCGGCCTCCCTCAGAGGAGATTCAACTACTTCAGTTCTAATAGGAGAGTCTGCATGTGCAACCATAGGGGATTGCATTATCTTTTCAACTTTGGTCTCTTCACTATGGAGATCACCCTCATGGAATTCCTCCCCTTTAGTATCCAGATGATCATCAACCTTTTCCTCCTCACCTGGTTCAGCCCGAGTTTCATGAGCGGCATGAACATCACCATGCTACACGTCATGAGAAACCACTGGAGGAAGGTCAGAATTAGGCACACTGTTCTTAGGAGAAGGACTCGACCTCCTTGTATATACTTTGGACTTCTACCCTGAACTGGAGCTAGCCTTCTCTGACAATTTTATAATTCTTCTCCTTTTGGGCACAGGATCACCAGCCTCAAGATTCTATCCTTCAGTTTCCTTCTGCTCAGACTTCTTAGTCCTTGTCCTCTCCTTGGCCTTTGGCCTTCTCTATTTCTCTATTTCTTGGACCTCTATTTCTTGTACACCTTTGATCTTGGCTTCGAGAGGAGAGTCTAGTTTACCTTTACCTTTAGGATCCTGCCACCACGTGGACTCCTTAGAGGTGGAGTGGGAATCTAAGTCTCCCATCAGGTTGTATGTGCACTTTACTCCCTTGTTTTCCAACTCCCATACCGTGTGCTTGAGCCACATCTTGGTAGCTTTGATAACTGGATCCATCAATTGTTTCAGTTCCGTTTGCTCCTCCTCTAACCAGTCTATATCACCAATCAGTCTATCTTTTACTATTTCATAGGCATGGTCCTGAATTAAGTTCCGATCATCCTCCAACTGATCAAGCACTGCCCTTACGTTATACAATCAGACTACATCCACTAGAAGCTGAGAGAATTTCTTCTTCCTAACCTCATATTCATCACCACAATTGGCCCAGTAGTCCTCTAAATTAACCTTATGACTATATTCTCTACTAGCCTTCTGTTGAGCCTCTCCTATGATGTCAAATCTGAATCTCTTGGAGTGAAAAGGAAAACCAGGAGTACTCATCTCTTCTTTTGAAGCTTGGGCAGAACCAATGGAAGGACATACCTCTCGAGTGACAATCCTTAGTGGGAAATCACTACCAAAACTTGTTTTATGCTTGTCCTTCTTAACAATGACATCAAAGTCACAGATCTTCCTAGTGACTTCCAACAATATAATGTGATCACTGGGATACCTTGGAAGTCTGTATGGGGGCCCCTGGCTGCCATCAATCCGAATGTAGGAGAAGGTTGGGAACTGAATAAACCATGCTCCATATTTCTTGATAAGTTCTTTAGCCTAGTCTGAAATCCTGACATGCTCTGCCTCTTGAAGCATTATGGTGATATGCATGGTAAATGCATCATTCTCCCTCCTATAGTTTGAGCTTCCTAAATATAGCTGAGGGAAAACTTCATAGATTATATCATGTTTGAAAATTCCTTTTGTATCCAATCCTCTGTAGGGATGGAATCTTGCAAGTGCATAGACCAAATATGAGGTCATTATGAAGGTCTTTTTCTACAACACATTGGACAATTGCTTGTGAATTAGTTGGCTAATGACCCCTAGCCAATGGTAATCAATATTTTCTTGCTCCATCCTTACAATTGCATGGCACATCCAATTCTTGAATGTCCCAGCACTCTTCAATCCAACCACCAGACTAAGAAGGGTGATGGCATCATAATACTCCTTCTTGAATTTTGCTCGTAACAGCTGCTTGGGCAGTTTAGAATAATTTGACTTGGGCTTCTCTAGCCAAGAATTGATTAGCTATTGTGACTTCACAGTTTTTTCATCGTAGAACTCCTGGGCTACCTCAATGGTGAATCCCACCACATAAGACCTGTCAGGCATACCAAAGGTTTGAGCGATAGAGACAGGGTTAAGATTTTCTATAACTCTCCCTTGTGGACCAATAATTCTTTGTGTATCCTGATCATAGTGCCTTGCACATTCAAGGACCAGGTCATAACACTGCACTGCATAAGGGAAACCAACAACATGTGACAATCCTGATTCCATCATCCTGCTAGTCACCAAAAGGGGATCCTTAGCTACCATCCTTGCTTTAAACTCCTCATAGTCCCAAAGGACAACATTTGTATCAGTGACTTCTGACCCGACATAAGTGATCTTACTCTCAGGGACCTTGCTCTTAATGTCCAGGTTAATCCTCTTTGCATTAGACAATGAAGACCTAGCTACTGCCTTTCTTGATTCAGCCTGCACTCAACACGGAAATCATATTAAAAGCTACAGGGAAGCAAGGTCAATCCATCAAAACACCATTAGAATGAATCTCATATAGTCAAGGTGTTAGTAAAACTCATTTAAAATGCCTTTGATAAACCTTGGGTTTCAGAACCATCTGGGGAATCCGAGTCAGGGAGGAATTTCAGGAAATTCTGGGCCAGACGGATTCCAATGGAATAGTCAATAAAACACCCATTTAACTATTAAATCAAATCATTTTTCAATCAATAAATCACACAGCAAATCATAAGATAGCATGAATAAATCATAAAATGAGTTGAAGATCACAAATACATCATATAATTCCATATTCCTTTACATTTCATCAACTTTTGGGAAAATCCACTAGAGACAGATACCCCCGAAGAACGAGCCAAAAAGGACCTTTGGAAAAATGGGGAGACGACCGATTTTAGAGAAATCCAGACCTGACGGACATCCACATAATTTGGAAAAGTTCTGAACCAATGGAGATTCCCGGAGCGAAGGCCTCAGCAAGAGTCAATCATTTTGGCAAGAAGTCTGGGCGACTTCTGGGAGTTATGCGGAAGATGTCATCAGACTAGGTTTCGCCAAGACCAGGTGGTATCGACGTAATGTCTCAGTGAAAAGGGACATAGAAAACATATTGGTATGAGCCAAGGGTGGTTGGGGTAAGGTCTTGGTGAATTCATCTTGCCTCACTGACCATCAGAGTTTAAATAATCACTTCGGCTAGACTCAAGTTTTTGATATTAGGTCCCAACGAAGCTGCGATGTGTTGTCGACTAGCGATATAACATAAGAGACCTTTGGTGAGAGAAAGATACTGTCATGGTGAACAAAAATGAACTTAGGAGGGCTTTCGATATAATGTCTTGAGTTTGGCCAGAGATCCCAGCGACTACGTAAGGTTTCACCGATGTAGAGTTCTATTAGTATAACCTCTGGCCGACAATATGCAGTCTCCCCGAAAAAGATCTAGGCTCTGGGAGAGAGGAAGGCTTCGCTGTGAAGTCCTAGCAAACATTAGGAGTTTCACCGAAGGCGAGGGTCTTGGCAAGAGTTGTGATCTTGCTGAAAGGTCTTAGCAAAGCATGAATTTCTTAGCGAAGCAAATGGATAGAGATCTCGACGAAAGCAAAATACGCCCAATAAGAGGTCACGCCGAAAGACCGATGTCTCAGTGAAGCGAAAGAATATTGGCACAACAAAATGAGCCCGCTATGACCTCCTGGCAACTATGGCATGTTTTTCTGAAAGTGAATATGAAAGTGCATGTCGATGAGAGATTTTCTTGTGGGGTGAGGTCTCAGCGAAACCTCTTTGTCTCACCGATAGAAATAGGAAACCTTATAAGTGTGAAATCGATCCTGTCACAGCGACGGAAAATTGAAAGGGACAGAGAGTAACGATTTCACCAGACACCAAACTAATGCAGAATTTTGAAAGGTTAACTTAGGATAAGTCAGGGGATGGACCTTTCACATGTTTTTCCTACGTTTCAGGCCCCTTTTAAGACAAAATAACCTAACATGACACTGCCCTAGGCTTGAAACCCTACTCATCCGCCATTAGCACATAGGAAAATTCAAAATTCAATTGCTTCAACTGTTGAGTCATCAGCAGCGTTCATTAATTACTCTCAAGCAAGATTCATCAAAATGCAGATAGACAAGTGAGTTCAGGACTTACCCAAGAGATGACAAATGACACAAAATTGAACAACCCTAGCATGAAATAAACAAATACGTAGGAATTCAAATCCCAGAGACTTACAAAACATCAATGTACCATTCATGATTCTCAACCAAAGATAGGGCAATAAGAACATACCATTGTGATGTGGGAATTGATCTCAGAAGCAGCAAATGCAAAGCCCAGGGATGCCCACAAAGAACGGAGACGAGAACACACAAGAAATAGCCACCAAATCAATCAATTCAAACCAAAACACCCAAATCAAAGCCAAAAGCCCAAAGCAAAAAACCTAAGAATGTAGCTCTCAACTCAGACAATGGCAAATAATGAGCATAAGGGCACAAAATATCTCAGAAGTCAAGCAAAATCTGGCCTTCAAAGCACGTACGAAGCCATTAATGTAACTGATAAGACAGTTAGAGAAGGAATTTAGGAATTCGACATCAGGGCAGAATCTGGGAGAATCCATCCCGTGTGAAAATCCATGAATATTGAAAATCCCCGAACAATAAGGTCCAACCAGAAACCAAGCACGATCCGGGAAAATCCGACCAAGGTGGAAAATCCTGAAATTCATCCAGAACTTAAGATTTCTCTTTTTATGAATAACCTAGGGAAAACTCTCAGGCAATAAAAATAAACATTTCAAGCACATGCCTAGGTAAGACAAAACCTCAAAAAGAAAGGGAAAGAACACCAAAACCGAAGCGAAAGAGGGTCATTACTTTTAGTAGGGCATGTGTGCAAAAACTGCACAACAAATGGTGACTTTTGCTGGGAAAATGCTCCAGAGTATTTAATGACGAACAAGAATCAAAAACCCATAATCTCTGGTTTCAATCTCACCATCAAACAAGCAAATTAGAATGCAAAGACTTAAAGAATCAGAACCAAAGGATAGATCAAACTGTCCATAAACTGAAAATCTAAGTGTGTGCACATGAGTTCATTTCCCTCCTTAAGTCACAACAGAAGACCAAGTTCAGTCAAGTTAGGCTACGTAAGGATTCTAACTTCAAAAGAAACCTAGATAGGGCCTCGCTGCCAGTCAGGCGTCTATAGCCCCGACAAGGTTATCGCTGTGATTCTCCTGAACATAGCTCTATTGCCAGCCATGCATCCATAGCCCCAGTAGAGATATCAGGTACCCCTGATAAGTTGAATTTATTCTTTGATATTCAATATTTCATTTTAGGTACCCTTGATAAGTTGAATTTATTCTTTGATATTCGATATTTCATTTTCTTTCTTTTGATATTCTTTATATGTCTCTTTCATTTCAACTTGTGAACAATGAAGCTCACACTCAGGACTGAGAACCACAGTGGCACTGAAGCAGAAATAGGATTTTTCACTTGAAAAGACTTCACAAGGATCCATATAGTGACATCAAGATTCTTAAGATATAAGATAGATATAAGATTTCAGAGTATTTCAAGTTCAAATCGGCACCAGTGACTCATCTTCAATAAATCAAACATTGAGACTGTTGGCAATAGCAAATACTTCGACGATCCTTTCAAGATGCAAGACTAGGGTCCACCAAGCAAATACTTAGAACAACTCCAGAGAAGATAGATTTACCATGTAGGTGCAACACACTCTAGTGAAAACAAAGAAAACCACAAAGAAAAAGCAAAGCAAAAACAACAAAAAAAACCAAAAGCAAACCTACACTAACCAAAACAAACAAAAACAAAGCAGAAAGGGAAACCTACTCTAACTATATACAAGAAAAGAGCTGAAAATAGCTCATGACTCGAAATAATGCTTCAAATACTGCCCGTTGACAGACAGTGGGATATCTTCTCTAGTGAGAGTTTTCAAACAAAAAGCATTATCTCCCAGAATTTCTGAGATTTGGTAAGGACCGAGCCAAAGTTTATCAAATTTTCCATGCTCTCCCTTACGGTCATGGGCTTTATCCCAGTAAAGAACCAAGTCAGAAATCCTAAAAGCTTTAAGCTTGGCTCTTTTATCAAACCATTTCTTGACAACCCCTTGATGTTTAGCAAAGTTTTCCAGGGCTTCGTCTCTCTTTTCCTCAAGGTGTAGTAATTTGGCAAGTCTAGACTCACATTTATCTCCCTCCTCATAATACTCATTAATGAGCTGAAGGGTAGGAATTTTCAATTGAATGGGGAACAAAGGCTCTAATCCATAAACCAAATGGTAAGGGGATATCCTTATGGAAGCTTTATGTCTAGTGCGATCTACCCAAAGAGAAAATCTAAGCTGGGTATGCCAATCCTTTGGGTTTCTTTCTAACAGTTTGCGAATAACGGTCAGGAGATTTTTGTTGGATGACTCAGCTAAACCATTACCCTGAGGGTAATAATTGGATGTAAATTGAATGATAATCCCTTGATCAAAATCCTAGTTAGAAAACTTTAACGATGAAAACGCGGGACCATTATCACAAACCAAAGACATGGGACATCCAAAATGATTAAGAATACCTGATTTGATGAAGTTAATTACTACATCAGAAGTACACTGTTTGCATGCAAGAGCTTCAGTCCATCGTGTAAAATAATCAGTGATGGGGAGAATATACCTGTGTCTAGCAGAGGAGGGTGGATTGATGGGGCCAATGAAGTCCATTACCCATTGTGCAAAAGGTTTTACCTCAACGATCGGCTGGAGTGGAAGTGCGACATACTTTTCTCTGGTGGCTACAGTATGGCACACATCTCATGTCCTAACATGGTTGTGTGTATCCTTGAATAGTGTAGGCCAATAGTAACCAGCTCTTAGAATCTGGTTCACTGTAGAAGGTGCTGACCCATGGCCTGTACCATATCTGTTTTGAAACTCAGAGATCACTCTTGCAGATTTTGCCTTTCCTAGGCATCTTAAATACACACCCTCATGATTCTTCTTATACAAGAAAACTCCTTTCAACATGAAACTATCACTCTTTAAGCGCAATGCCCTTCTTTGTATTGAACTGAGATGATCAGGCCATCTCTTGGTCAGGAGGTAATGAACAATATCGTCGTACCACTCTCCTGGAGAAACATCCTCTAAAGTATAAGCCTGAGCTGTAAGATCAGGGCCTGTCTCTACCATTATCTGTGTAAGCCCTTGCCCTCTTACCAACTTCATGGGCTAAATCTCAATATCATATTCTTGTAACATAGTCCCCCACTTAGCTCTTCATTCTCCCATCTCATTCTGCATTAATAACAACTTAACTGCAAGATCAGGATCTATAGCAAGAATTTTGTTTCTGAGGACATAATGCCTGAACTTCTTCACAGCTCTGACTAAGGCATAAGCCTGCTTTTCCACACTTGGGTATTTTAGTTCTGCATCATTCAACGGTGCACTCATGAACGCTATGGGATGCTTGTTCCTTTGGTCAAATTTCTAAGTTAATATAGTAGCATAGGAGTGGTCAGAAGCAAATGAATATATGTAGAATGGCTTGGAATAATCGAGACTTACTAAAATTGGAGCTTCAACAATAGCCTTCTTTATCTCTGTGAATGCTTCTTTTTCTTTTGCATTCCATTCCACCTTGGCCTCCTGCTTCAACATTGCATTCAGTGGCTTAACTATTTCTGCAAACCCAGTGATGAACTTCCTGACAAAATTGATCTTGCTAAAGAATGATTTCATTTCCTTCTTACTTGCAAGCGGGGGAATCTTTAGAATAGCCTCTATACATTCTGGATAAATGGAAATTCCTTTTTTAGAGATAATATGCCCTAATAACTTACCTTCTGTTACTCCAAAGATGCATTTCTTTGGGTTGAGGGATATCCCAAACTCTCTACATTTCTAAAAAACTTTGCATAAATCTGAAATATGATCATCTCTCTTTTTGGAAAAGACAGTTAGATCATCCATATAAATGATTATGCACTTACCAATGATGTCTTTGAAGGCTATGTCCATTGCTCTCTGGAATGTAGCTCCAGCATTAATTAAGCCAAAAGACATTCTTCTATAAGCAAAAGTCCCCCACTTAGTAGTGAAAGTAGTCTTGTGCTCGTCCTCGTATTGCACCATAACTTGGTTATACCCTGAATAACCATCCAAAAAGGACATTGTTGATCGTGTTTTCTACACAATAATAACAAGATAGAATATGATATCCTATCTCTCTTGAAAGGTAAATATCTATTGACAAGCCTCAACAGATAACCCCAAGGTCTCTAATGTCAGGTCTTGACAGTGCATAAACAACTCAGTAATGAAATGCGAAAATGTTGGTAATCACAATGGGACCTTACTACGAGCAAAACATTGAATCGATTTTATTAGATTTAACAACTGGTAATACTTCAACCCTAGTTCTAACCCAATAATCAAAGAAATAGAAAAAAAGACAAGGGTTTCAAAGAGACTTTAAATCTAATGCTACCCCTAAGATTAACAATGCAAATGATAAACACCAAAATGGACCAATCCCTCAAAAATTGATCTCTGTTTGACCTAGATAAATCTGGAATCTTATAGAAATAGTGCAATCTTCTAAGGTGTTAAGATTTTCAAATTATGAGCATTTATTCAACCAACCCTGTTGCAGTCGAAATGAATAAACCCTCACAATCGAACTTAAGCACAATGAATATGATAGCCCAGACTAACTTTGCAAAGCAACTAACAATTAGTTGGTTGCGAAAAGTATGGACTAAGGGATTGCTACAACATTCAAGTACCAAACCATAAACATTATTGAATCTAATCTAATCTAAGTATTAACCAACTCAAAGCAACTTTAAAGATGAGATAACAGGAACCATGCAAGACAAGAGAAAACAAGTATGGCACCAAATCACAATGTCATTTCTTGTATTCAAATTATCCACTGTCGCAACAATTTAAGCTTTTTGTTTACAATATTTGTTTGAGAACACCTACTTGCTAGCTTGCTGCTAACTACTTTGCTCTACTCTACTTCTATCTTCTAATTACAAGTTCTTAACTATCTAGCTAATCAACCCTTCACAAAGAGGTGAAATTCCCAATATATAGAATTTTCCTAGAAACCCGTCGGCCAAACAAGGGTTTCGCAGCAATAACTCAGCACAACAACCCGGCCAAGAGAGTCTCACAGCTGGTCAAATAAGCATTGAATGTGCATCCCGTCGAAGTCGGCCTGAGATCTGCAATGTAGTTCAGACTGATGCACAAGATGATATTAGGGAAGCACGAATCACGCTGCAGCCTATCATTAGCTCCCTTCCCTATTATCCTTGTTTTGATCTGGCTCTTCATGTACTTTCAAGAATGCCCCATCCAACTCAGCTACTGGTGGCAGGGGTAGAACCCTATGTCATCTTTCGATGGACGCAATCTCGTCCCTTGAGTGTTTGACCGACTTATCCCAATCTACCTTATACACCAAATACTTGTTAATAATTGCAAGGTAGGTGGCTGCATCATCTAGCTAGTGCTCAGACACAAAATCATCATTACTTGGTACATAGATGTCCTGCCACCATTCTCTCAACTGCTCCAGACTCAAATACTTGGGCGCGATCTTCCTTCTTCTAGTCACTATTTCAAAAAAAGCAATGCAACCATTGTAGACACCAGCTAGGGTGTCATCAATGTGTCTTCTCTGTTTGTAAATCCTCTTCAATACTTTCTACCTGATTTTCAATACCTCAAACCATTCCCATGGCTCGACAGCTCCAGAAGAAGGAAGGATCCCATCACTCACCAACTGGTCCCGAGTGTACTCCATAATAGTCCTGGTTTTCTGTAGTAGGAGGTCAGTGTCTTCTTTATCTTGTACCATTACCTGCTTCAACCATTCAGTGGCTCTTGCAGCATCCTTCCCAGTCGAAAGGATTTCTTCAATAGCTTCATCACCTTTTACTTGCACCCCTTTCAACCAATTCATAGTGGCGACAATGGAGGCTTTCATCTTTTCTAGCTCGGTGATGGTCTCCTGAGGTAGAGGATTTGTGGCAGAGGAAGAAGGATTAATGGACTACAGTGGCTTCATTAATTCCTCCAAGCACTTCCTGAGATTCTCATTTTCTCTCTTTAGCTCCTGCTTGGTCTTCATCTCCTTCCTTAATCTACCCACAATAATTACTCTAGATCCCTCATAATCCTCAATGTCCTGCTCAACTGATGTAGGCCCAAGATTGAAAGTCTGCACATTATAATCCTTTCCAGCCACATCATTTTTGCTCTTATCAGGAGCGGGGGTTGCAACATGAACAACTTTATTATGCGCCTCATCCCTTTCAACTCTCGAGATCACTCTAGCCCTATTCTTACCTTTATCTTTTCCAATTTTGGCTAGCAATGCATCCCAATTTGGTGGACTGTCCTCTGCAATAACTTGCTCTCTTTATCTCTTTGTCCAGCCAACCAGGGACAACGGATTCCAATTGCATCTTAGCCTTCTTTTCTTCCTGCTAATCCTTAGGTGCCTCCTTACTCAAATTCTGTTCATCTGGAATTTCATCTGCTTCACTTTCTTCCTCTTCAACATGTTCCTCCTCTTGCTCAGGCGATGGATCTTTCATTGTATCTACCTCCCTCGGAGGAGATTCAACTTCTTTAGTTCTAACAGGAGAGTCTGTATGTGAAACCATGGGGGACTGCATTATCTTCTCAATTTCTACCTCTGCACTATGAAGATCACCCTCATGGAATTCTTCACCTTTAGTATTTGGATGGTTCTCAACATTCTCCTCCTCACCTGGTTTGTCTTGAGATTTGTGAGCGGGTGGCACATGACCATGCTGCTTCTCATGAGAAACAACCAGAGGTAGGTCAGTACCAGGCACATCGTCCCTAGGAGAAGGAGTCCTAGAATTCCTTGCATACACCTCGACCTTCTCCTCTAAGCTTTCAACATTTATTATTGGTGGGGCAACTATTTCCTCCCTAGCCTTGGAGATTACTTTCTAGGACAATTTAATAATTCTTTTCCTCTTAGGCATAGAAGCATCAACCTCATGACTGTGCTCGAAATTCTTAGTCCTTGTCCTTTTCTTGGCCTTTGGCCTCCTCTATTTTTTTGTTTCCCAGACCTCTGTTTCTTGAACACTTTTACTCTTGACCTTGGATGGGGAGTCCAACCTACCTTTACCCTTAGGATCTTGCTGCCCCATGGACTCCTTTGAAGAAGAATGGGAATCTAAGTCTCCCATCAGGTTGTACATGCATTTCCCTCCTTTGTTATCCAATTCCCACATAGTGTGTTTGAGCCACATCTTGGTAACCTTGAGAACTGGATCCACTAGTTGCTTCAGTTTTGTTTGCTCCTCCTCTAACTAGTCGGCCTATCTTTTATTGCCTCATAGGCACGATCCTGAATTAAGTTCCCATTATCCTTCAATTGATCAGGCACTGCCCTTACGTTATACAATCGGACTGTATCCACTGGAAGTCGAGAGAATTTCTTCTTCCTAACCTCATATTCATCCCCACAATTGGACTAGTAGTCCTCTAAATTAAATTTATGACTATATTCTCTACTGGCCTTCTTTTGAGCCTCTCCTATGATGTAAAATCTGGATCTCTTGGAGTGAAAAGGAAAACCAAGAGTACTCATCTCTCCTTCTGAAGCTTAGGCAGAACCAATGGAAGGACATACCTCTCCAGTGCCAATCCTTAGTGGGAAATCTCCACCAAAACTGGTTTTATGCTTGTCCTTCTTGACAATGGCATCAAAATCACAGATCTACCTAGTGAATTCCAACAATATAATGTGATCAGTGGGATACCTTGGAAGTCTATACGAGGGCCCCTGGCAGCCATCAATCTGAATGTAGGAGAAGGTTGGGAACTGAATAAACCATGCTCCATATTTCTTGATAAGTTCCTTAGCTTGGTCTGAAATCCTGACATACTCTGCTTCTTGAAGCATTCTGGTGATATGCATGGTAAATGCATCATTTCCCCTTCTATAGTCTGAGCTTCCTAAATACAACTGAGGGAAAACTTCATAAATGATATCGTGTCCGAAAATTCCCTTTGTGTCCAATCCTCTATAGGGATGGAATCTAGCAAGTGCATAGACCAAATATGAGGTGATTGTGAAGGTCTTTGTTTGCAACACATTGGACAATTGCTTGTTAATTACTTGGCTAATGACCCCTGCCCAATGGCAGTCAGTCTTCTCTTGCTCCATTCTCACAATCACATGGCACATACAATTCTCAAATGTACTAGCACTCTTCAATCCAACCACCCTGCTTAAAAAGGTGATGGCATCATAGTATTCCTTCTTGAATTTTTCTTTGTACA
Organism: Sequoia sempervirens; assembly: GCA_007258455.2. NCBI lineage: Eukaryota > Viridiplantae > Streptophyta > Pinopsida > Cupressales > Cupressaceae > Sequoia > Sequoia sempervirens. Next base: position 145,580,138 of record VDFB02256132.1, read on the forward strand.
GTTGCTTGGGCAATTTGGAGTAGTGGGACTTGGGCTTCTCTAGCCAAGAGTTGATCAACTACTGTGACTTCACAGTCTGGTCATCGTAGAACTCCTGGGCTGCCTCAATGGTGAATCCCACCACATGAGATCTGTCCGACATATCAAATGTTTGGGCAATGGAAACCGGGTTGAGATTTGCAACAACTCTCCCTTAAGGCCCAATAGTCCTCTATGTATCCTGATCATAGTACCTAGCGAACTCAAGGACCATCTCATAGCATTGCACTATAGAAGGGAAACCGGCTAAATGGGACAAGCCCGATTCCATCATCCTTCTAGTCACCAAAGGAGGATCCTTGGCTTCCATCCTTGATTTAAATTCCTCATAGTCCCAAAGGCCAACGTTTGTATCAGTGACTTCTGACCAGATAGAAGTGATCTTACTCTTAGGGACCTTGCTCTTAATGTCCAGCTTCATCCTTTTTGCATCAAACAATGAAGACCTAATTGCTACCTTGCTTGATTTAGCCTGCACTCAACAAGAAGACCATAATGAAAACCATAGGAAAGAGGGAGTTAATTCATCAAAACACCATTAGAATGCATCTTATATAGTCGACGTGTTATTAAATCTCATATGAAATGACCATAATAAATTTTGGGTTTCAAGACCATCCACATAATCTGAGCTAGAGAGGAATTTCAAGAAATTCTAGATAGATCAGATTCCAATGGAATAACTAGGAAACGCCTACTTAACCATGAAACCTGATCATTTTCCATCAATAAATTCACCTGGGGGGATCTCAAGATAGCATGAAATAATCATCAAATGCATTAGAAATCACCAACACATCATGCTATCCAATACTCCCCTACATCTCATTCACTTTCAGGAAAATCTACCAGAGATGGATTCCAGTGAAGAACGGGCCAAAGAAGACTTTCGAGAAATCAGGGGAACATTGGATTTTGGTGAAATCCGACCTCGACAGAAATCCGCGGTCACGGCACAATTCTGAACCAATGGAGATTCCCGAAATGAAGGTTTCGGCTAGAATTGGTCATCCCGCTAAGAAGTCTGGGCCACTTTCAGGAGTTACGCCGAAGATGTCATCAAAGTAAGTTTCGGCAAGAATTGGTAGTTTCGGTGTAACATCTCGCCGAACGGCGATATAGGAAACAATATCGATAGGATCACTGGGTAGTTGGGGTAAGGTCTCAGCGACTTCTCCTGGTCTCGTCGACTAGCGATGGCATGTGAGAGGTATTCGGTGTGAGAAAGACACTGTCACAACAAACGCATGGATTTAGGAGGGCTTTCGGTGAAGCATTTGAGTTCAGCCAGAGGTCCCAACGACTATGTTATGTCTCGCCGATGAAAAGTTCCATCGACATAACCTCCTACTGACATTAAAAAGTCATTTCGATAGAAGATCAAGGCTCGCCAAGAGAAAAGATCTCGCTATGAAGTCCTAGTGATTGTTAGGAGTCTCACCAAAAGTGAAGGACTTGATGAAATTGGGGAGCTCACGGTAAGCTCTTAGCGACTCATGAATGTCTCCCTGACAGAAGGTCACTCGACAAGAGCAGGATACGTTCGGTGAAAGGTCTCGCTGAACGGGGAGGTCTCAACGAACTTACAGAAGATCGGCAAGACGAAAGGAGCCTGATATGAGCTCTTGGCGATGAGGTTTGTCTTGTCGAAAGTGAGTATGAATAAGCATGTCAATGAGAGATCTTCTCGCGGGGTGACGTTTTGGCAAAAGCGAAGGTGTCGTCGACTGATATGCATACAAGATTTCATCAGTGTAAAAATGATAGTGTCATGGCGATCCAAGATGAACCTAGGAAGACCACTTTGGTGAACCTCAAGGTGGTTAATATGACATCCCAGCGACCTCAAATGGTCACAGCGAAGGGAATCCGGAAGTGATGGAGAGTCCTGATTTCAACCAGACACTGAACCAACTATGGATTTCAGAAAGTTTAACTTAGGGCAAGTCAGGGACGGACCTTTCATGAATTTTCTTTGCATTATAGGTCAATCTTAAGATAAAATCACCTGATATGGCACTGCCCTAGGTCCAAACCCTATTCATCCGCCATTAGCACATAGGCAAGCTCAGAATTTAGTTGTTTCAACCACTAAGTTATCACTAGGGTTTACTAATTACTTCCCAGGAAAGATGCATCGAAATGCAAACAAACAAAGAAGTTGAAAACTCCCCTGGAAAATGACAAAGGTTGTAATACTGAACAACCCTAGCACAGGATAAACAGATACGCAAAAATTCAAATCCCATAGACTTTCATAATACCAACGTGCCATTCATAATTCAATTCAATTCAAAGCAAAGCAATCAAACACATACCATTATAAAGCAGGAATTGATCTCAGAAGCAGCAAACGCGAAGCTCAATGGTGTCCAATATGAATATAGGTGATAATGCACAAGAAATCACTACCAAATGAGGCCAACTCAAACCCAAACGCTTGAATCAAAGCCAAAAGCAAAGCCAACAGTTCAACGGACAAATTCTAAGGATGCAATTCTTGACTCAAACAACAACAAATATAAGAAAAATGGCACAAAGTTCTCAGTAATCGAGTAAAAACTAGCCTTCAAAGCACGTACGAAGCCATTAATGCAACCAAAAAGACAGCTAGAGAAGGAATTCATGAATTCGACAACAGGGCAGAATTCATGGAAATCTAGCCTACGGAGAAATCCGCAAACACTGGAAATCTCCAAACAACAAGGTCCAATCGATAACCAAGCAAGATCCAGGAAAATCCGGATAGGGTGGAAAATCTCGGATCAGGGAAAAAGCCCATAATTCATCCAGAACTTAAGATTTTGAATGAATAACTTGGGGGAAACACCTAGGCAATCAAAATAAACAACTAAGCACATGCCTAAGTAAGAAAAAAACCGCAAAAGAAAGGGCCAAAATACCAAAACTGAAGAGAAAGAGGGTCCCTGCTTCCAATGGGGTGTGTGTGCGAAAACTACACAACATACATCATCTAAGATCCGTTGACAATCTAGAGGACTTCATCCAGTGAGGGAACTGGATAATTATCCTTATCTGATGCTCGATTTAGGATCCTAAAATCTACACACAATCTGATTTCACCATTTTTCTTCCACACCGAAACCAGATTTGCAACCCAAGTAGAGTGTCTGACTGGAAATATTATCCTGGAAGACAACAGTTTCTGTACTTCCTTTTGTATTATGGGTTCTAGCAATACATTGATGGGCCTTTGTCTCTGTCTAAAGGGCTTCATTCCTGGATTGAGAGGAATGGTATGGGTTATGATTGATGTATCATAAATTTTTAAGTCTTCATAACTCCAAGCTATCACATCTGGATATCTATGTAATGCATCAATGATTCCTTGTCTTTCTTCTGGAGTGCACACCTTACCAATGAGAACATTTTTGACATCCTCTTGGGATCCCACATTATGCTTGTTACACTGTCCACTGATGGACTCCTTCCTAGTATCCTGATCTTGATCCTTGATCTTGCCCAGATCAAAAATCCTCTCTAATTGCACCATTCCCCTAGGGATTGTGTTGGTTTTCAGATTAATTATCCCTTCCAAGTCCATCTCAGCTTCTTGAAGTTTAGTTTCATCAATGATTTGTGAAGCAAAGACATCAGTACTAGTAATAAAATCTAAGATATGCTTGTCATCCTCAAATACTTGGAAGTTGGTGATATTATCAGGTACTGAGGGTGCTGGGGTCAGCTCCACAGTAAATTTATTCAACCTAAAAAGAGATAAAGGCTGTAGAGTACTGGCTACTTGGGCCAAGGAATCAGCTGAATGTTGAAGGCATCAAATCCTTCAATAAGGTCCCATACCCTATGTCTGTAGTTAGTCATCCTTCTGTCATGACAAGAATATTGTCTTCTAACCTACTTGACTACTAACTCAGAATCTCAATACACTTGCAAGATCTTAACTTTTTTCTTTAATGCCATTAACAACCCATGCACTAAGGCTTCATATTCTACTATATTATTTGTACAGTGGAATTGGAATCTATGAGCAGCAAAAAATGTCTTACCTCTTGGAATAATTAGCTCGAAACCAGCTCCAGCCCCTTGCTTTGATTTGGACCCATCGAATCTCAAAGTCCAATAACTAGCAGCTGCAGAGCTCCCTACTTTTTTACTTGCACTGTTACCACTAGATAGCTCTTCAGAAGGCATTATTCTGTCCTTTTTGGGATCTTCTTGGACATTCATGTTATCAAATTTGACTGCAGGAGTGGGGTCGATATGTTTCTGTATTTGTTCCACTGCAGCTTGGCATAAGCAGTAATCCAATTTTGAATGTGAAGCATTATGCACCCTGCACCAATTGGGAAAAAGTAACTCTCCAAAGTTCATTGTTCTTCCTAACTTAATCTGATCTTCAATACATTTTTGAATGAACTCTTGAAATCTGTCCAACAAGGCCAGTTGATTATCTTCTGGATCATCATTACTTTCAGCTGGTTTACCATTATTTTTAACTGGTTCCACTAGGGCTTCAACATCATGAGACTCTGTCGTGAGGCCATGAGACATTGTGTGCAACATGAGGACCTCCTCCAAATCCAGTTCTTCAAGGGGAGCAGCAAGCATATAGTTACCCATGCTTACTTCTAATATCAGAATTTTAGAAGAGGTTTTCTGATATTCCATAATCATATACTTCATTCTGGGTTCTCGTTCAATTCTAATCTGGTTTGGCACACCTTTCCAAGGAAGCCACATATGGGAGTGATTAGTTGAAACATATCCATTCAAATCTTTGGTAAAGTCCCTTCCTAGGATTAGGCCATAAGCATCAGGTATGTCAGCCACTTGTATATTGATAACTTGTTGGATCCTAGGATCGGAAGCAATCTGCATATGAATCATATTTAACTCTCCTACAACATTAACTTCAGTCCTATCCAGCTATGTAACTTTCTTTTGAGAATCGGCAGGGGTGATACCCATAGCTCTACAGACACCAAGGGGCATAACATTGGTCGAGGCACCCGAATCCAATAGACAATTATGTAAATTCTTGCCAAATACCCGAACAGAAATTAAGAATGGGGGTGTGTATGTTTTCCCTTAAAACAAAGTTAAGGGAGTATCTACCTGAGCAACCTGAGATTTATCCTTTTCTTTCCCAGTATCTCTAGGGGGGATATAGTCTTGATTATGAGATCGATTTTTCCCTCCTAGAAAGCTAGATACTTTATTGACATTCTTGCTAACTGACCTATCTTGTGTCATGGAACTAGCATTATAAGAACCTAAGACTGCATTCCTAATGGATGAAAATCTTAATAGCTCAAATGCAGATAGATTTACCTTTAATTTTTGGAGTTCTTCAGCAACATACGTGGCCAACTGTTCTTCATTTAAATCCATAGGAGTCTCCCTTGAGTATTCCACCATCTTTTCTTTATTTGCATCAGTATTTCTTGCTTTTGGTATATCAGCATGTCCTGGATCCTGAGACAAATATTACCTAGAAACCAGGGGCAATGAGGGATTGTTACTAGCATTAGGGTCTAGAGGTGTGTTGAAATTATTCGGTGGGATGGACGTAGTAAAGGGGCCTCCAGCCTGTGGGCACCTGTGTGGTAGCTCTCTCAAGTCATACTTCTTGATAGGCCTCTAGAAGGTATGTACTTCTTCAATGTAAGCTTCTTCTTTGACATAAGCCTCTCCCTCATCCCTGGGACCATTATCATTCACTGGATTCTTAGCAAATAATTGTGTCATTTCATCTCCATTGCACACCTGGTCTGCCTTGTCCTCCAACTGATCAGATTCTTCTTCAGGTGCATTCTCCTCACTTTGTGGAAAAGGAGCATGGTTTAATACCAACACTGGTGAATCATAAGGAATAAAGGGTACTATCTCCTGACAGCTTGTATTGTTCTCCACTTCATATTGAAAGATTGAGGCTGCTGTTTGGAATTCTTGACAGTCCAGCTTAGAATGTTGACTAGTCTTGTGGAGCCTACACCACCCTGATCAAGTAGCCTCAACTAGATATACACCACTAGGAGGCTTCTCTTGATTAACTGGTTGACTGGCAGACTGATTGATAGTTTGACTAATTGGTTGATCCAATGGGGTGGGGACTCCTCCATTATTGGGGCCTATGTTCCAAGTCTTGTTGTGTCCTGATGGCTGCCTTCTTTTGAATCCTTGTCCACCACCTCTGTCAAGGTTCTAGCCTGAGGGTTGTCCTTTATCATAGCTCTGTCTTCTATCATTGTTATATGCTCTGTCATTATTAAATCCCCTATTATTTTTGTAACCTCTGTCATGGTTATATCCTCTGTCATTATTATATCCTCGGTCTTGACGTTGCCCTCTATCAAAGTTCTATCCTTGTAGATTGTCTCTGTTCTGATTGGAATGCATATTTCTTTGAGGAGCTTGCAATTGACTGTTCTGGTTCCTCAAGTAAGTCACCTCCATATTCAACTTCTTTATTTGTTCAAATAAATTCATCCAGTCTATCCTTGTCAAGATTACTGTATGGAGGCCGATTCACATTATTTTGGGAATACCTTGCCAAAGCATTGGCATTTAATGATTGGTTCAAGACTTCAGAATTCTGTAGGTAGGAAGGATAACTAGTCTGAGGTTGGGTGTGCAGGGGTTGATTCACATTTTTCTGGTGGTAACTCATCGTGGATAACACTTGTCCCATAGGGGGTCCTAGGTGAGGGACCAGAGGCAACTGAGGAACCAGATTCATGATTGGAGTATGGTTCTCTAGAGCCTAGTTAAGAGCTAGAACTTGTCCAGGGTGAGCAATGGGTCCTAGTGAGGGTAAAGGCCCAGACAGATGTTGCCTCAAATTAGTGCTAACTTTCACAGCTTCTGCATATGCATCGAGTAGACTAGCAAGAGAGTTATGACTCCACTTCATAAAGGTAGCGGTCAAACTATCAAGTTCCTCATAATAAACTTCTAGAGCAGTGGGTTCATCAATAGCATAAGGGGCCTATAGTCTGGTGTAAGCACGATGAAACCTATTATTGAATGACCCTATAGGCTCATTGACCTCCCTTTTAACATTAGTAAAATGATGATAAAGCTCATTAGAACTAATGGGAATTCAAAACTTTTGCAAGAAAGTAGCCTCTAGCTCAGTCCAATGATGGATAGAGCCACCAGGCAGATGATTGTACCAATAGAATTCATCTTCTCCTAGTAAATAAGGAAATAATCTGCAAGCTACATCCTCATGGTTTATCCCTCTATCTTTCAGACCAGTCTGAAAGATCCTGATGTGCTCCTCAGTGGTCCTATTGGGACCATTGACATGGAACTTTGAACAAAAGTGCTCAGGGTTTTTGGGCATTACATTGTAGATGGAAAAAATTAATGGAGATGGGTTCGTTGCTAGGAAAGCCATTGGTGGAGGCGGGGGTGGTAATGGCTGATTTATGAATGGTTGAGGTTGTGGACTGGGAATGGCCTCAGATCCATATGAACTTGATGAAAATGGAGATGATGGAGATGTGGGAGGTGGATGAGATGATGATGAATCTCCCCTTCTGTTGGTCCTTCTTGACCTAATAGGGTCTGGTAATTCCTGGAGATCTTCCTCCCCTGGAGCAGATCTTGTTCTTCTTCTAAATCTCTCAGGAGAGATGGCATTCAAAAATTGATCCAGCTTGCTTGTTCGGGCCCTCCTTCTAGCGCCAGTTCCTGTTGATCATTTTTTCTACACAATAACAACCAGATAGAATATGATATCCTATCTCTCTTGAAAGGTAAATCTCTATCGGCAAGCCTCAAGAGATAACCCCAAGGTCTCTAATGTCAGGTCTTGACAGTGCATAAACAACTCAGTAACGAAATGTGAAAATGATGGTAATCACAATGGGATCTTACTATGAGCAAAATATTGAATCGATTTTATCAGATCTAATAGTCTGATGATACTTCATTACTAGTTGTAACCCAATAATCAAAGAAATGGAAAAAGAATAAGGGTTTCGAAGAGATCTTAAATCTAATATTACTCCTAAGATTAACAATGAAAACAACCAACACTCAAAATGGACTAATCCTTCAAAACTGATCTCTGCTTGACCAAGATAAATCTGCAACCTCACATAAAGCAGTGCAATCTTCTGAGGTGTTAATATTTTCAAATCATGAACAATCATTCAACAACCCTATTGCAGTTGAATTGAACAAATCCTCACAATCGAACTTAGGCACACAAAATATGAAGTCCAGGCTAACTTTGCAAGGCAACTAACAGTCAGTTGGTTGCGAAAAGTATGGACTGAAGGATTGCTGCAACATTCAAGTATTGAATCATAAACATTATTGAATCAAATCTAATCTAAACGTCAACCTTCTCAAAGCAATTTTAAAGATATACAAACGAGAACCATGCAAAACAAAAGAAAACAAGTATGGCACCAAATCACAATGTCGTTTCTTGTATTCAAACTGTCCATTGTAGCAACAATTCCAAATTTTTGTTACAACATTTGCTTGAGAATAACTACTTGCTACTTGCTTCTAACTATTTCTATGTTCTAATTACAAATTCTAACTATCTTCTAATTTTCTAACCATCTAACCCTTTACAAAAGAGGTCAAATGCCCAATATATAGAATTCTCCCAGAAAAATAGTTGGCCAGGTAAGGGTTTCACAGTATTAATGGCGCAACAACTCGGTCAAGAGAAACCCATGGCCATTCAAATAAGCATAAATGCATGTTCCATCCAAGTCAGCCTGAGATCCATAATGCAGCTCGTACCAATCACGTGGGAAGATAATAGGGAAGCACAAATCTCCCTACAGCCTATCATTAGCTCCCTTCCCTATTATCTTTGCTCAGATCTAGCCCTTCATGTACTTTCAAGAACGCTGCATCCAAGTCCACCAGAGGTGGAAGAGGAAAAACCCTAAGTCGACTCTCAATGGATGCAATCTCCTCCCTTGAGTGTTTGACCGACCTATCCCAGTCTACCTTATACGTTAGGTATTTGTCAATAACTGCAAGGTAGGTGGCCACATTGTCCAGTTGGTGCTCAAAAATAGAAACATCCTTAAGTGGCAGATACACATCATGCCACCATTCTCTCAACTGTTCCAGGCTCAGGTACTTGGGCGCGATCTTCCTTCTACCCATCATAATTTCAAAGAAGGCAATGGAACCATCGTAAACCGCACCTAGGGTATCATCAATCTTCTTTGTTTGTTTATAAATCTTTTTGAACACTTTCTGCCTAATCTGCAACATCTCATACCATTCCCATGGTTTGGCAGCTCTAGAAGAAGGAAAGATCTCATCATCCACCAACCTGTCCCTGGTGTAATCCATTATAGTTCTGGTTTTCTACAGAAGGAGATCCGTATCCTCCTTATCTTGTGCCAATACCGCCTTCAACCGCTCGATTTTCATGACAACATCTTTTCCTATTGATAGGATCTCCTTGATAGCCTCATGACCCTTTATTTGCACCCCTCGCAACCAACTCATAGTGGTAAGGGTGGAAGCCCTCATCTTTTCTAGCTCAGTGATGGTCTCTTGAGGTAGAGGATTTGTAGCAGAGGAAGAAGGATTAATGGACTGCAGTGGTTTCATTAATTCCTCCAAGCATTTCCTAATATTTTCATTTTCTCTCCTTAGCTCTTGCTTGGTTTTCATTTCCTTCCTCAATCGATCCACAATAACTGCACTAGAACCCTGGTAGTCCTCAATATCCTGCTCAACTAATGTAGGCCCAAGATTTAATGTCTGCACATTATAATATTTTCCAGCCACATCATCTCTGTTTTTATCAGGGGCGGGGGTTGCAACGTGAACAACTCTGTTATGCGCCTCATCTCTTTCAACTCTCGAGATTACTCTAGCCTTCTTCTTACCTTTATCCTTTCCAATTTTGGCTAGAAGTGCATCCCAATTTAGTGGACTATCCTCCACTACTACCTGTTTTCTCTTTATTTCTCTGTCCAACCATTCTGGAACAATGGGCTCCAATTGTACCTCACTCTACCCCATTTCGTCTTGTTGATCCTCTATTATTTCCTGATTCAAATTATGTTCATCAAGAGATTCATCTGTCTTACCTTCTTTCTCTTCAACATGTTCCTCCTCTTGTTCAAGTGATGGATCTTTCACTACCTCTGCCTCGCTCAGAGGAGATTCAACTGCTTCAGTTCTAATAGGAGAGTTTTCATATGCAACCATAGGGGACTGCATTATCTTTTCAATTTCAGTCTCTACACTGTGGAGATCACCCTCATGGAATTCCTCCCCTTCATTATTCGGATGATCATCAACCTTTTCCTCCTCACCTGGTTCACCCCGTGTTTCATGAGTGGTAGGAACATCACCATGCTGCACGTCATGAGAAACCACCGGAGGAAGGTCAGCCTTAGGCACACTGTTCTTGGGAGGAGTCCTTGACCTCCTTGTATATACTTTGGACTTCTCCCCTGAACTTTCAACATCCACCACTGGTGGAGTAGCTTTTTCCTCCCTAGCCTTGGAGCTAGCCTTCTCTGACAATTTTATAATTCTTCTCCTTTTGGGGATAGGATCACCAGCCTCAAAATTCTATCCTTCAGTTTCCTTCTACTTAGACTTCTTAGTCCTTGTCCTCTCCTTGGCCTTTGGCCTTCTCTTTTTCTCTATTTCCTGGACCTCTGTTTCTTGTACAGCTTTGATCTTGGCTTCGAGAGGAGAGTCTAGTTTACCTTTACCTTTAGTATCTTGCTGCCCCATAGACTCCTCAGAGGTGGAGTGGGAATCTAAGTTTCCCATCAGGTTGTATGTGCACTTTACTCCCTTGTTTTCCAACTCCCATACCGTGTGCTTGAGCCACATCTTGGTAACTTTGATAACTGGATCCATCAATTGTTTCAGTTCCGTTTGCTCCTCCTAAAACCAGTCTATATCACCAATTGGTCTATCTTTTATTGCTTCATAGGCATGGTCTTGAATTAAGTTCCCATCATCCTCCAACTGATCAGGAACTGCCCTTACGTTATACAATCGGACTGCATCCACTGGAAGCCAAGAGAATTTCTTCATCCTAACCTCATATTCATCACCACAATTGGCCCAATAGTCCTCTAAATTAACCTTATGACTATATTCTCTATTGGCCTTCTTTTGAGCCTCTCATGTGATGTCAAATCTGAATCTCTTGGAGTGAAAAGGAAAACCAAGAGTACTCATCTCTTCTTCTAAAGCTTGGGCAGAACCAATGGAAGGACATACCTCTCCAGTGCCAATCCTTAGTGGGAAATCTCCACCAAAACTGGTTTTATGCTTGTCCTTCTTGATAACGACATCAAACTCACAAATCTGCCTAGTGACTTCCAACAATATAATGTGATCAATGGGATACCTTGGAAGTCTGTATGGGGGCCCCTAGCAGCCATCAATCTGAATGTAGAAGGTTGGGAACTGAATAAACCATGCTCCATATTTCTTGATAAGTTCTTTAGCCTGGTCTGAAATCTAGACATGCTCTGCCTCCTGAAGCATTCTGGTGATATGCATGGTAAATGCATCATTCGCCCTCCTATAGTCTGAGCTTCCTAAATATAGCTGAGGGAAAACTTCATAGATGATATCCTGTCTGAAAATTCCTTTTGTATCCAATCCTCTGTAGGTATGGAATCTTGCAAGTGCATAGACCAAATATGAGGTCATTTGTAAGGTCTTTGTCTGCAACACATTGGACAATTGCTTGTGAATTAGTTGGCTAATGACCCCTAGCCAATGGTAATCAATCTTTTCTTGCTCCATCCTCACAATTGCATGGCACATCCAATTCTCGAACGTTCCAGCACTCTTCAATCCAATGACCCTACTTCGATGGGTGATGGCATCATAATACTCCTTTGAATTTTGCTCGAAATAGTTGCTTGGGCAGTTTAGATTAATGTGACTTGGGCTTCTCCAGCCAGGAATTGATTAGCTATTGTGACTTCACAGTTTGTTCATCTTAGAACTCCTGGGCTACCTCAATGGTGAATCCCACCACATAAGACCTATCGGGCATGCCAAAGGTTGGAGTAATAGAGACAGGGTTAAGATTTGCTATAACTCTCCCTTGTAGACCAATAATTCTTTGTGTATCCTGATCATAGTGCCTTGCACATTCAAGGACCAGATCGTAACACTACATTGCAGAAGGGAAACCAGCAACATGTGACAATCCTGATTCCATCATCCTCCTAGTCACGAAAGGGGGATCCTTAGCTATCATCCTTAGCTACCTTAAATGTGTCAGAATCCGAAACCGTCTACACCACTATCTTTTTGCTCATCAAATTGACTTATCGGGAACCTTTCCAAAATTTTCTATCATCAGCCCAAAATTTGAAAAATTTATTGAGGGGGCATTAATATTTTGTAGCTTCACTTGGGCATGGCTTTGACTTATCTTCTTTGTCACAACGCGACATGCTATGTTGGTGAAATTAATATTTAATTATACTTTGCATAAGTTTACTTAGGCTTTATTTAATTCCTAAGTTTTAGGTTCTTATCTTTATCTTTTGAGCTATCTTGTTGCTCAAGATAAGATTAGGGTTTGCATCTTTGCTTTTATAAAGCAAATCATATCTTGTAATTTATTAATTCTCAAATATTAATATTGCACATCTTTTTGCAATAGCTCTTGCTTTTTTGTTTTTCTCTTCTGTGGAAGGTCTTTCTGGTTTGCAAATCTGATCATGGGTTTCTAACATGGTATCAGAGCCTTGATTTGTAACCCCTTCTCAAATTTTTGAGAAAATCTTTGTAGAGTTTGTTCGGGATTCCTTGAGGTTTTTCATACCTCAAGTTTGTCTCTCTATTTGGGTGCTCTTTCATGGTCACTTTTGGCGTATGTTGGAGGAAATCTGAGCTCATATTTGAGTTTAGGGCTATCAAAAAAGTGAAGATCAACTTTTTTTTTCCTGAATCCGACATTTTATGCCAGAGTTTAAGGGTTTGAAGATATGCCAGATCTGGGAGTTGCGACACTTCTAGTACATTTTGAGGCAGATCAGACCTTGCCATCAAACTAGAGCATCCGAGAGATGAAAATCGACATATAATTTTCCCTATTTTGCCTTCAGTTGTTTGTGAAGCAAATTTTTTTTACCCTGGGTGACCGTATGGCCTACCCGGGTATAGGGTATGATTATTTGTTCATAGAATAAAAAATATATATTCATTTTTTTCTATGTTCTGCGTTAAATATTTTTTAAATCGGGCTATTTTTATTTGAGCAATCACTATATTTTGTGGGTTTATTCAAAAAAAACTAGCAAAGATTTATTTTTTGTAGGGGCCGTATTATTCTGTCAGCCCACTTTTGTTGGTTGGTACACCCTATCGGCGTTGGTCGGCCTTGTCAGCATCTCCGCCGCCCCCCGTACTTCGTTTCGCTAGCTGTTGGTTTCCCGACCTCTCTCGCCGGCTCCCGTGGTTTCTTTCGCTAGTCTCCAATCTCTGGCCTCCGTTTTTTTTTTTTCTAAATGTTGCTTTTTCCCTGGACACCACTGCCGGCCATCTCCCACTCCGCCAACCCCTCTTGCTTCATGTGGGGTTCTATGAGCGCCCAAGGGCTCCACTTTGGGAGCGGCGCCGCTATCTTCTGCCATTGCGGCCCCACCCGCCCACCACCTACCTGGTGAGGGGTTTATTTTTTGCAAATGTTTGACCCCTGGTCATATGGTAGACTAGGGGCTAACCGAAAGGTGCTTATCTTTTGCACCCAACTAGCCTTTGAAAACCCTGATTTGCTCCCATACAACTATTTTTTTCATTTTGGCATAACTTTTGATCCCGGAGGCATTTTTTTGAAACGAGATATCGCCGAAAAGCTGGCGAGCCCAATTTTCTGATGGTGTAGTTTTTTTCCAGATATTTTACTGTTTGATGGGAGTTTTTTTCTAGTTGAAGTTAGATGTTTAGATTTCACTTCAGACGACATATCTTTTGACTTGGTGATCCTTTTTTCGTCATTCTTGCGGCATCAGAAAGCTAATTCTATCCTCTACACAGATCTAACATCAATTTATATTTTTTGTTTATGCATGTTTCATATGCTATCCTTTTACAATTGTCAGATTATTGTAATAAAATAACTATGATAAAGTTTCATTTAGGGGATTTCTTGCATAATAAATTTGATTAGAGTGTGCATGCACTTTTTTTTTTTATAAAAAGAGGGGTAAAAACTTTATTGAAATCGAAAGAAGATCAGTACATAAGAATAAGGGAGCTCATCAGCTCCCACAAATGAAAACCCAGAACAACAAGAGCATACAAAAGCACCAACCAGCCAGCCACCACTAACTTATCCCTCCATATCATCAGCAATAACCTTCTCAAGGTCAAGAACATATTCAGGAGATAACTGTCCCCACCCCTCAATCCACCAATCATCCTCATGCTCTGAAGCCCACTTGGCCAAACAATCAGCCGCCCTGTTCCATTCACGTGGGATGTGGACAAATGACACCACTTCCAATGTAGAGCACCTCTGCAAATTCTGTCTAACCACTATAGCAATCTGCCAATCAACATCAGCAACCCTTTTCTCAAGCAGCAAATTAACAATAATCTATGAATCAGATTCACAGATCACCTTTCACCAACCCAAGGCGCACGCACGTTCAATAGCCCAAAGAATAGCCAGCCCTTCCATAAGGTTGTTAGAATTCCACCCCTTATGGATGGAGAAAAGAAAAATGACAGAACCAGTACAGTCCCTACCAAGTCCACCAATACCCGCAGGCCCTGGGTTACCTCTAGAGGAACCATCAGTATTAATCTTCAGAAACTCCGTCGGAGGAGGCATCCATCTTCCAACCCTTTGAACCTTCTTTTTCACTCTCCTACCTCTTCTAACACAGACCGAGACAGGAGTCAACTCTTGTAACCACAATCTATTCACAATCTCATCATCTCTTTTCTCCAACGGAAGAGTCACTTCACATTTGGCTTCCACTGTCTCTTGGAGCATCCCAATAATTCTGTACCAAACCTGCTGAGCCATCAACTTTTCTTCGCGAAAAATCCTACGATTCCTTTCCATCCAGATTTGCCAAAGGATGAAAGTAGGACCAATGCTCCACAAAATCTGGAGAAAAGAGGCCTGGGAGGGGGGCCTTCCCAAATTACTCCAGAATTCAACAAGAGAAGAAGCATGAACACAAGGATGTTTCCAAACTCCCCACCACCAATGCCAGAGCAACAAAGAATAGGAACACCGGAAAAATAAATGGGAAGAATCCTCCTCACTGAACCCACACAAAACACACATAGAGGGACCTTGGAACCCGCGTTTATGGAGATTCTCCCAAGTCAAGCATCTATTCCAAGCAAGAGTCCAAACAAAACAATTACACTTAGGCCATGAAAACTTGTTCCACACCTGTTTCCACCAAGGGACCTCCACCCCCCCAAACTTATGAGAGAGAAACTCCTGATAGCCGCTAGCAACCGTATATACACCCTTAGGGTTCGGGCTCCAAGCAAGAATATCCTTATCCCTAAGGGAGTTGCATTGTCTGCTAGCCAAGATATTCTGAAGCACAATACCATCCTCCTCCAACCTGGGAACAGGCCACTCACCAGGGTCCTTCCACCTAGCCACCTCCACCTGTCCACCAAAGTCAAACTTCTTAAAATCACTCACTCTAGACCAGCCGGCCTCCAAAAATCTCTGCGACAGATCCATCAAATTAGGGTACTGACAAAGAATGGGTGTGTAACCATCCCAAGAATCAGACCAAAACATAGCTTCAGCCCCTTTATTACAAATCCAGAAAAGGCCCTCCTTGATTAGCGCAGCCCCTTTCTTAAGCGTTCCCCAAATCACCGAGCCTTTCCCCATCAGAGGAAATCGGGGAAGCTCCTCCTTACAAATCCCAAGAAGATACTTGTGGGATAAGATCCTAGCCCAACTATGATCCTGTTCCACACACCACCTCCAGTAGAGCTTTGTAGCCAAAGCTAACCCGGACCACTTCGCCTTCCGTAAACCAAGACCCCCCACCTGCCTTGGGCTACAGACAACATCCCACTTAACCAAGCTCCATTTAGATGAGGACAGGCTACCCGCCCATAAGAATTGTCTAGCCAGAGAGTCCATCTCCTTCACAAACCCAGAAGGAGCAACCTGTAACATGCACCTATAAATAGGAAGAGCCTGCACCACAGACTTAAGCAAAAGCACCCGTCTAGCAAACGACAACCATCTGTGAGTCCAATGACTAACCTTAGCATGAAACTTGTCCAAGATATTCTACCATGATTCCCTGGGAAGTCTACCAAAAGAGATAGGAATCCCCTGATAGGTTAAAGGGAGAGAATCAATCTGGAACCTCAAGATATGAGAAATCCTTTGCTGTATTGGTCGAGGAGTATTAAAAAAGAAAATGGAGGACTTGTCCTCATTAATCCTTTGCCCAGCAGCAGCAAGATAGATATCCAAGGCCTTGCGGAGATAGGAAGCTTCGCTGATCTTGGCAAGACCCATCAAAGCTGTATCATCCACAAATTGCAGGTGTGACTGAGGAGGCAAGGCATTTCCCCACTTCCACCCCTGAATTAAACCCAACTCCACATTGCGCTTCACCAGCCTACCTAGACCTTCCGCCAGAAGAATAAATAAGTAGGGAGAGACAGGATCCCCCTGACGAAGACCCCTGGAAGCACTAAAAAGAGCAGTAGGCTCCCCATTAATCAACACCGAGAATGAAGTGGAAGTAACACAGCTCATCACCCACTGGATCCATTCCCCAGCAAATCCAAAAGCTGAAAGAATTTTCCGCAAAAAGGACCACCTCACTCTATCATAAGCCTTTGCCATGTCAAGCTTGATGAACATAGCCTTTTCTTTTGAGGATGCCATCGAATGAATGGTTTCCGTTGCAATGACCACCCCATCCAATATTTGGCGATCCTCCACAAAACCACTTTGTTCCTCAGAGATAAGACCTCTGAGCCATTTCTTCAACCTTTCAGCAATTATCTTGGAGATGATTTTATACACCACATTACAAAGAGAAATGGGACGAAATTGATTCAAACGATCCGCCCCTTCACATTTGGGAATGAGAGCAAGGAAAGTAGAGTTTAAAGCTCGAAGCATCTGCTTGTTTTCCTGAGACTCCCGCACCACCTCCAACAGGTCCAACTTAATGATGTCCCAAAATTCTTGATAAAATTCCACTGGAAACCCATCAGGACCTGGGGCTTTCCCTTTCTTCATCTGAAAAACGGTGGCCTCTAATTCCTCCATCAAGATATCCTGCAAAAGATGCTCATTCATCTCCCTAGTGACCAAAGAGGGGATACAAGCCAGAACTTGGTTTTCTTCCTCCGAAACATCTTGAGAGTCTTCCCGAAATAAAGAAGCATAGAACTCAGAAGCTTCTCTAGAAATATCCTGTGAGGAAGATAGTTGCTCACCCCTATCATTCACCAGAACAGGTATAGAATTACCATGCCTCCTAGCCTTCACCGAGTTGAAGAAAAAAGCAGTGTTCTTATCCCCCTCTCGTAACCACTCCACTCTAGCCTTCTGCTTCCAAAAAATTTCCTCACGCAGCTCGCACTCCTCCAAAGCTTTCCGGGCCCTGGTCTCTTCCCTGAGTAAGTCTTCAGAAAGACCACACTCCCTTATCTCCCGAGTGATGACATCCAAGATAGCTTGAGCATCAGCCTTAGCGTGAAAAATATTGCCAAAGTAATGCCTATTCCATCTTTTAAGTTGATATTTTACATACTGTAGCTGCTTAGAAAAGGAATACATGGCAGTGCCAAAAGCAGGTCTTCCCCTCCGCCACCAATCAGCCATATGCACCTGCAAAGAAGAATCTCTTAACCACATAAGTTGAAACTTGAAAGCAGGGGACCGAGCCACCCGAGCAGAAGAAGCAGAAAACTTAATAGGCCAATGGTCCGAACCCCTCCAGTCAAGAATCTCAGAGTCAGAAGCCAGCCCTCCGCCAACCCAGAAACAGGACACCAAGAATCGATCAAGTCTCTCCGCAATACAATTCTCCCCCAATCTCCTATTGTTCCAAGTAAACTTCCCATTTCGAGGCTTAATGTCAACCAGGTTCAAAGTAGAGATGCTATCACGAAAAAGGAAAGCAGAAGGTTCTAGTCTCGCAATACCACCCTTCTTCTCATCTATCTCAACAATAGCATTGAAATCCCCTGCAACAATCCAAGGGAACAAAGGAGCTAGGCTCCGAACATAACTAATATGAGACCACAATAACTGCTTACCAGGAAAATCAGTAGGCGCATAAATGTTAGAGAGAAGAATAGTTTCCCCCAACTCCAGACTTGAAACAACCACATAGATCGAGGACTTGGAGGACAGCCACCAAAGCGGGCGAATCTTCAATGGATTCCACATGCAAGCCACCCCACCTGCATTACCATGAGCCCCAATACACTTGCAACTACCCCACACCCAAAGTTTAGACATCAACCCCATCATACCTTCAACAGTTAACTTCGTCTCCTGAAGAAAAAGAACATCAGGAGAATGAGAACGCAACAAATCCCTAACAGCTTTTTGTCGAGGGCCACTGTTCAAGCCCCTTACATTCCAAGAGAGAACAATCATTTTGGAGGATTAGAGAAATTTGAATCCAGAGTCTTTACAGACCCAGCCTCCACCAGAGACTCCCCCATCAACTTTAATTTCTCCAAATCCTTCTTTCTCCCTGCTTTAGAAGACTTCTCTACAACCCCTTTCTTTAGGTCCTTCTGAAGAATTCCTAGTGAAGGAGAAGCCTTATTTCCTTTTACCAAGCCTGCTCCCGATTTCACCAGAGGGCTGGAGAGCCCTCCTTCCCCAGACACCAGCTCCACAGAAGGCTTAGGCCCCCCAAGTACCACCAAATTCAAGTTCGGATCCAGCTGGGTATCCCCAACTTCCGGCGGAGATTGGATGTGCTCTAGGAAACTGCCTTCTTGAACCCCTTCTGAGATACCGTGATCCACACTCAACAATCCCGGATTCACCTCCTGATGACCAAGGTCATCAAGCACCTCAAATATATTATAGGAATCTCCATCCTGGCGCTCCTTAAAGGTCCTCTTTTGGCCTCGATTCCTGTTGTGGGCCTTGGCGGGAATGAAACCCTCAGCATCCATAGCCTCAGTTGGCACTGTCTCCTTACCCTTGCCACCCTTTGGGGGGTTACGAGGAGGTTGAGTTGACTGCATCCCTGGAGGTTTAAACTTTGGACATCGTCTCTGCAAATGCCCATATTCATGACAGAGACGGCAACGAAAAGGCAAAGTTTCATAGTCAAGCTGTTGCAACCAAGAGCACGAGCCAACCATGTATTTCCAAAGAGTCTGGGATAAGGTTATTCAAATCCATTTCAACACATATACGAGCAAAAGTCATTACCTTTCTGTCCAGAGTTTGTTGAGAAGACCCACTGGTTTTCCCAGTAATGAAGCAACTTGATGCAATATGTCATTGCGCCAAAATTCCACTAGAAATCTAGGGAGACGAACCCAAACCGGCACCCTATTCGGAAGCTCCTCCGAAGGATTAAAGCCTACATGCCATGGCTTAATGAATAGACCAACTTGGTTGTGAAAGTAAGGCCCACCTTCAAAAACTCTATTGCGATCCGTCATGCAATTAAATGTCACCATGAAATAGTTGTTGGCTAACAACATTATTTCCATCTCACCCTCGGGGGACCAAGAGCGATGCGCCCATGAATCCAAAAATTGGAGCAAAACCCTCATTCCCAAAAATTTGCATAGCAAAGCATGCTTTGAGAAATACTCGATGTCCTCCGCAATCGATTCAGGTTGGATAACCAGCACTGGCCTTTCCTTGGAACGTTCAAGGCACCCATTTGTCTTCGGAATACGAGAACCACCCGCCTGAACAAATCCATCAGTACTTGAGTCATTTGAAAACAAAGTATTATTAAAAACTTTTGGAGAGCAAAATGGGGTCGAAGACCCAAGAGCAGCTCGAAAATCCAAAGGGGATTTGACCCCAGATGACTCCCCCTGAGCCATGCAAAAGCGGATCTCCAAACTTTGAGCAAGAAAACTGAAAAACCCACCCACAGATCCCGAACGAGGTAAAGATCGGACCAAAGGAGAACCAAAAACCACTAAAAAGAGGCAGCCGAAAGAGAAGAATGCAGCAAGTTGAAACCCTAGGAGAAAAGCTTCTGCCCCAGCGACAGCCCACACGCCAGGAGAAGAGAGCACACCGTAAAAAAGAACACCACCCTAGCAACCTCAACACACCCCACCCACCAGCAAAGACTCCCCAAACGCAGATAGAGGGCAGAAAATAAGCATGCAGAGAGGGCGAAGCCCTCATGCATGGCGCGGCCACACACAGGAAGCCGCTTCACTCAGCGCCATCGTTGAAAGCTCGGGAACCATGTGAAATTCGAGTGTGCATGCACTTTGATCTCCATATCCATTTTGATTTGTTGACAACTCGTATGAGTATATCTGGTTTCTTAGTTTCTTTTGGCCACATTTTTTCTCTTGCTTGACACATATGAGATTCACATTTGGTTCACACTTTAGATTGAGAGCCTATGGTTAATGATCCACATTGGATCCATCTGAGTTTGAGGGCCATGTTTTTATGGTTAATGTTCTAGAGTATTCATGGTACTCCTTCCCATGGAAGAGTTTCAGTCACAGTTTGGCATCGGCATCGAGATACACGGCTTCCAGATTATGTCATCATCTCATCTCCTATTGCTTCACAGATTCTAGGGTTGTTCCACTTTGTGAGTTTTCCAGTGTTCTGTGGCATCGGGTCTGTTGTTACTTTATCATGATTCCTTGAGTCAATCAACGACTCTCATCTAGTTTTAGTAGTAATTAGAAATATCTTTCCTTGCTTGCCAGAATCAGGTTCCAGTGTTACTCCATAGTGTTCTTCCAATGCTTCTTTGTAGCAGCCATCTCATTGTAGGGGGGTTTTGTCCCACTGGGTTTTCCTTCTCTACCTCATCTTTGCATAATAATTTTGCTTCTCCCTAAGTTGCACTTATGGGGGGTGTTGGTGTAATTAATATTTAATTACACTTTGCATAAGTTTACTTAGGCTTTATTTAATTCCTAAGTTTTAGGTTCTTATCTTTATCTTTTGAGCTATCTTGTTGCTCAAGATAATATTAGGGTTTGCATCTTTTCTTTTATAAAGAAAATCATATCTTGTAATTTATTAATTCTCGAATATTAATGTTGCACATCTTTTTGCAATAGCTCCTACTTTTTTGTTTTTCTCTTCTGTGGAAGGTCTATTCTGGTTTGCAAATCTGATAATGGGTTTCTAACATGCTACATTATGACAAAGACGGGAAAAATGTAGACACTTAAAATTGACCTAGGCTTGCAAGCTCTATTTTTACCACTTTTGTCCTAGCATAATTATGACATTTAATTATGTCCTTGGTCCACATTCAACTATTAATTAAATACTAAATTATTATTTAATTAATTCATGTCTCTTGTATTCTTCATGATTACTAAATAAATAAATTTTATTTATTAAATATGTCATTTAATTACCTTTGTTCATTTATTCTTCTCGATTATTAAATAAATGAATTTTATTTATTTATTTAATATGTCACTAATCCTCATAATTAAATGAATTTATTAATTTATTTAATTATTAATCATATCTTCTAAATTAAATAATTATCTTTAATTATTTAATTATCAAAATTAAAATTTCCCTCATTTTAAATAAATGAAATTATTTAAAATGATATCATATTCTTAACTCATAGTTCATTTTAGTAAATAATCTAAAAATCGGTTATTTATTATCTCACAAAATCCATATTTTGAATTAATTTAATTCAAAATGGTAATATTCCTCCAAAAATCAAGCAATCGAGCAGATTCTTGATTTTCCAAATCTGATCTTTAGTTCAATTCTTATCTTCTTGATTTTTTGAATCTCACAAATCAGGCAGTCTTTATCTTCTTGATTTTTGAAAATCTTTATTTTTCTAATTAATTATCTCATCCATTCTCCACCGCCGATTTCATTTTCTCAGATGACATCTCGACCACTCATTTAGTGATTTTTCCCTAACCTTGATTAGGGATTATCACATTAAATCTTGTCCTCTGATTTTAGGTTTCTATCGAAAGTTGATCTCATCCTTCCATTCAAAATTGCATTTTCTATAAAATGCTATTTTGCTCACATTTTTAGATGGGACACATGACTTTTGTTATTCTGATGCATTAATGCTTAGAGTTATTTGGAATTTTAGAGTCATTTTGTCATTGGCATAGGCATAGTATTTATTTAAATCCTTCAAAGCTTATGTAGGACTTAGTCTTTGTTTTCAAATTGCTCATAGGTTCGATCTAAGGGCAACCATTAGCAAGTTAGAATGTGCTATGAAGGTAAATCATGGAAGATTCGATGAACAACATGTATAATTGTTCTTGTTTTTAAATTCCTTTGTTCTTGATAGCTTCTTTGGGTTTTGTGCTTTTAATTCATGCTAATCTAACATACCTAAAATTAACCCTTAGATACATCAAGTAAAGAATTTGTATGACAAGAGGGCAACTGCTAGGAGTTTCAAAGATGGAGATTTGGTTTTAATGTGGAATGCTAGACTGGAAGATAAAGGGAAACATGGGAAATTTGATGCAATCTAGTTGGGTCCATTTTTGATAAATGGTAAGTGGGGTGAAGATTCATACTTCCTCCAAGATATGACAGGGGATATTCTTGAACTGTGAGTTCATGGACAGTTCTTGAAGTTATACTTCACTTGAAGTATTCTTCTCCATGAGCAGTAGTTTAGGTTTGTATATTTTGTATATATTTTGTACATAGTTGGGTTGTTTTGTCCGAACAGTCCCTTTTTGGTCGTCTCTGCATCTTGTTCTGCTCTTCCTGAGATTCTGAATTCTCCCTTCATTCCAGTGGAATGAACATCCCCAACTGGAGCCACTGATGGAACTTCATTAATTTTTTTCCTTGTGTTCTGCTCATTCGCTGCCTGGTGTTACTGGTCTCTCATGGTGTCAAAATTTTCCCTGGGTTGGGGGTTTTAGCCTTATTTTCATGTAAAACCCTTGTGTTTATTTTATGCCTTGGTTGGGATCTATTTTGCTGTTACTTTTTTAGGGGTTTTAAAATGACTTATGTTCTATTGTTTCATCTAGGCTTGGCCCTTTGGTCTTAATTTTTATTTCCTCTGTGGATTTTATTTTCCTAAGTCTTGGTTGGCCACGTGTTGCATCATTTAAAAACACCTTATGGTGTTGTTTATCATCTTCCTAGTAATGTCCCCTTGTCCTTTTAATAAATGTTTTATTTTGTAGAAGGATGAAATTCGCGTGACCATTGATCAATTGTCGTTTGATCTCAGCCATTCCCCGCCATCCTGTGATGACCCCATCACAGTGCTTTGGTTGATCATGATATCACGGGTGGGTGCCACATGGCCTTTTGGTGTGGCCGAAGGAGATAAGTTTGGTTGACCGTCGATCAATTATCATCAAATCTCAATGGTTTCTTGCCATCTCGTGATCGGGAGTTACAATGTTTTTACTGATCTCGATATCACGGGTAGACGCCATGTGTCTCATCTAATGAAGCTGAAAGAATAAAGGAAATATTGTCTAGCCTTAATACATTAAAAGGCAGGTTACTAAAGTGTTCTTGAAATGCACATGTTATAAATCAATAGATCTGTTATAATCTAGGTGGGAAAGTTGCTTGATGGTTAATAATAGTGTTGTGACTATGTTGAATGCACAAGATCACTGATGCTCAAGATCTACGGTTGCCCGCCATCGTGTGATCCAAAGTTGCAAGATCTTTACTGATTGCGATATTGTGGGTGACTGCCACGTGGACTTCCTTGGTAGCATATGGTATGGTGGCCCCTAATTGCCATGTTGGAAATTATGTTATCTTGTTTTGAAGATGGTTGTTCGATGATTTGATCTAACTAAAGGATCAACGGCTAGAATTTAAGGGATGCAAATCATGTAGCGGTAAAATACACACCTTATAATGCTAAGGTGAATGAGGTATTTAATTTTGACTAGCCGACTAATGAAGAATACCATAAATGGGTAACAAAATATTTGAATGAGGAAGAATAAAGGAATGGAGTGCTAACAGGTGGTAAATTAGATGTTGCGGTTACAATGATTTCCAGTTTTTCTTTGATGGCAGTCTTGGCACGGGTTTCTTGTGGTTTTTTATTGTTTCATCAACTTTTCTCAGCTAGCATGATGACCAAGAATATTCTCCAAGGTGATGGTTTTTGTAAAATATTTTTGTAATATCACCAGGTGCTCCAATTGGCTGGTGACATGTGTACTTTCTAGCCCAATGCTTGTTTTCTCCTTCATTTTCTATAAGAAGGATTTCAAGGCCAAAAGTACGGGTTAGGAAGTTAGATAATTTTTTGTCGAGTCTAGCTGAAGTTGCAGAGAAAATTGTAAATTCTGATGGTTTTAGAGAGAAATGCAATTTAGGTTTTGAGTTCATGGGGATTTAATGTTGTATAACAATACTAGCATTTGAGTTGAAATGATAAATTCAAGCTCATGTCTCTCCATTGTACATGCATATATGAACTTTGAATAAAATAACTAAGGGTTGTTTTATCCATGTCACTGTTGTGGTGTGTATGATTCTATTTTAGCTTTAATTCAAGGAATTAATTAAAATGCTTGAATGGGATTGTAGGAAGATGTGTTTTTTATAAGGATTTGATAAGTAGTATTGGGTTAGAATGCATACTGATAAATTTGTAATGCAATATTGTTAGGGATCTTATATGTTATGTATTAAATCTATCATAAACCTCTAGATGCTTATGAATTTGACTCCTGCAATGGATATATGGCACTGATCTAAGTTGTAATTACCCATATGGTTCAATAATTGTTTGTCTTTTACTAGAGCTTGCTACAAATTGCAAATCAATGACTATCTTATACTATGGATTGTGTTTAGTTATCTCATGCTCTAGGTAGTTGATATTATCGATGAACAACCGATTCTATTCGATATTATCCTATCATGTTGAGCTATTAAGTGAGATCATCTGCTATTGTTAATGTCATTTATAATAATGGTGTAGAGGTTGTAAACACATTAAGTGATCACCCTCATGGGTCTTGCAGAGCCCGAAGTGTAGGAGGATTTTTAAAGTCCTCGTCAGTTGGTTTAGGTCCTTCGAGCTACCCTTGATTGGAATTGGAAATTCCATAGGTAGATTAGAAGAAAAACTTGGTTATAGTGTAAAAAATGCAACCAACAAAGTGCCTTTGGTTGAGGGTGGTATTTTTCCCTTACTCATACTTTGTCGTTGGATTTGAGTAGCATTGTGCCTCTCATAGTGTTTGGTTTTATTTTTATTCCAACATTGTTTTCTTTATCATATTTCTAGATATCTATCTATTTGGCTATCCATGGAGGTGGAAACACCAAAATGGGGGTTTGACTGTGGCAAGCCCTGAAATAGCTCTTACATTTTTCCCCTCTTGGATGTGTGTAGGTACAAATTCATGTGGAGCTTGCTGGCAAACTGGACCCTTCATGAGTTAAATCTTCACCACCTTTATTCTTATCATCTTTCATGCTATTTCAACTATTTAATCATTTATCATTCTAGTTATCATCTTTAAACCTCAACCACTAAGCTATCAGTAGGTCCCTCATACTTTTCACTATCTTTTTTCACTTTTTGTTCATATGGGCATCAGTGCACTGGTGAGATGCTAGCATGCCAAGTTGTCATCCCTATTTTTTGCTATTTTCCTATAGCAAAGACCTATCTGAGGTATATTCTAGGTTCAAATAATCTACTCATTTATCCCCATTAAAATTCTTGGGTCAGTAGAGTGATAGAAACACTGAGAGTGCTCTTCATTCTTTGTCCTTAACATCCAACACTTGTTCAACTTGAGGTAGATTAGAGAAACCTTTCGCTCTCAGATCTTCATGATCTAGGGCCTTGGTGTGGTTAGTCCCCCTCCTCTAGAGTAAGTTTGGTATTAAATATTTATCTACACATGATCAATAGTGGAGGTTAAGAAATTAATGATCGGGTGGCTTTTGCATGCCTGCACTGCTCATAAGGTGTCATCAATAGTTGTTCATGAAAGTATGGAAATGTGACACCTATCTAGGAAGTACCAATATTATGATGCTATGTAATGTGTGCTAGGATTAAGATCTAACAATGAATTATGGAGATTGGAGATCAGACATTGTCCACTATTTTGTAGAGATGATAGTGGGTCCCTATTGTGATGTGGCATAAATGTGCTATGGTGACGCGTCCCAGATGGCCTCTGAAAAGTTGTAATCCCATCAAAAGAAGAATATTCACCTGATATATGTGATGGTAATCAATGGAATAGGTTTCAATAGAATTTGATCTTATGGTCATATTTTAAAGTGAGAGATTAATCGATAATCATCAGATCATGGAACGAAATAAGAAGATCAATGACCATAATTTAAAGTTGCATTCTTCTAATGGCTAGGCAATGAAAAATGGTAGAAGACTTGGTTAGATGGTGGAAATAGAAATATAGGATGAAATTAAATGTTGTAATTGTTGAAAGGATGAAGAAGAAATCATTTGATGTGTTTTCATTGATTCCAAGATTATGTGTTGGCAATTTTGTCTAATCCGGTAAATAGTTTTGGTGACATATTAATCCAATTTTTTTTTCTAGAATTTCTTGTGTTATAAGATCAAATTATGAGATTATAGTATGTTATTTAGGACTACTAAATGCACCTATGATCAAGATATCATAAATTTTTGATGAACGGGCTAAAAGTTACAAGTAATAGAAGTTCGAAATAAAATTTTAAGCTTTATAAAGTGTAAATGGGTATGTGCAATTTGGTCTGCATTGCTGCAGCATTTTGATTTAGACTCTACAATTTTGAGAGATGGTTTATAGATTTTTGTACACTATATATTCTAGATGGTGCATGTTTACTTGTTCAGATGGATTGTTGGTGTGTGATTAGTTGGTTTATTTTGTGATTAGGTCTAATTCCTAGCCAACCTAATACACGATATGTGTTGAAAAGATTAAATATGTATTGCGGATGTTAAGGGGATCTATTTTAGATATATGCTAACTTAAACTATGTGTTGCATAGTTTATTTGAGTTTGAAGAAGCATTTGAATCAAGTATGAAGCCAACAAAGTGATTTTGAATTAAATAGGGCTACATCTAATTAGGTCGACCTAATTGATGTATGCAAATGTAATAAGGTATATATGTAGGAAATTTTTGAGTTGTAGGATGATATGATGAGATGAAATGTAATATGAAGTGTAAGAGATGAATTTGTGTGAACATGTGAATTTAGAATTGAGAGATCAAAATAAGTGTAGAATTGTTGTAAATTGTTGAGAAACTTGTTGATGGTGTTTTCTACACAACAAAAAATTAGACAAGATACAAGTATCCTATCTCTCTTGAAAGGTAAATCTCTATCAGCAAGCCTCAAGAGATAACCCCAAGGTCTCTAGTGTCAGGTCTTGACAATACATAAACAACTCAGTGATAATGTGAAAATGATGGTAATCACAAAGGGACCTTACTACAAGCAAATACTGAATCTCAAAGCTTATCAAGTTTTTCAATATGATGATACTTTTAATCTTAAATCTAACTCAGATTCAAAATAAACAACAGAAGATATAAGGGTTTCAAAGAGATTCTTAAATTTAACATTGATCCTAGGATTAACAATGCAAATGATGAAACACTTGAAATGGACCAATCTGTCAGAAACTAATTCTTGCTTGACCTAGATGAATCTGCAATCTTATAGAAATAGTGAAATATTCTAAGGCATTAAATATTTTCAGATTATTAACATTCATCCAAAACGATCCTATTCCAATCAAAATGAACAAATAATCCAAAATTGAATTGAGCACAATGAATTTAAAGTCTAGGCTAACTTTGCAAAGCAACTAACAATCAGCTAGCTGCAAAAAGTATGGACTAGAGATTGCTTCAACACCTCAAGTATCAAATCATACAAACTATTAATTCTTATAACATTAAAATTATCAAATATATTAAATAAACTTAAGAAATTTCAAAGATAGAATCACAAGAACCATGCTAGATAAAATTCAACACAAGAAAGGCACCAAATCACAATGCCTTCACTTGCATTAAATCACCCAAAGTAGCAACAATTCTAGTATTTTGTTACAACACTTGCTTGAAAATGATGCTAACTCCTAACTCTAGCTCTTGCTATATTGCTTAATTCTCTCTAACATAAAACTATCTAGCCCTTAGAAATGAGGCAGAATGCCATGTTTATAGAAACCATAAAAATATGTCTGCCCAATTAGGGTTTACAATAATAAATGACCACAAAACAAGTTGGCTAGGAGGAATTAAAAATAAAACAAAGTGGGTATTAAATGTGTGCACTCCATCTTGGTCAGCCTGGGTCTCCAACATAGCCTTCTCCAATGCATGTGGAGGAGAGGAGAAATAATGGGGAAGCACAAATTTCGATGAGGCATTGCATTAACTGCTCCCCCCTTTATCCTCATCTCACACCACCTTATTCTACACCATCAAAAATATCTTGTCCAAGTCAGCCATAGGTGGCAAAGCTAAAACCCTAATTCTCCTTTCAATGGACTTAATGTCCTCTCTTGACTGCTCTATAACTTTATCCCAATCCACCTTACTAGTTTTATATTTATCCATTACTACTATGTATGTAGCTACATCATCTAACTGATGTTCAGTGACTGGGTTCTCATTACTTGGACAATATATATCTCGCCACCATTTTCTCAACTGTTCCAAGCTCAAGTGCTTCGGTGCAAACCTTTTTCTTCTTGTCATAACCTCGAAGAAGGAAATACATTTGTTATAGATCTTAGTCAAGGTGTTCTCAATTTGTTTCCTCTATTTGTATGCCTTCTTCAAAACCCTTTTCCTTATTTGCAGAACCTCAAACCATTCCCAAGGTTCTGCAACTTTGGAGGAAGGAAGAATGCCATCACTTACCAATTTATCTTCAGTGTATTCCATGATGATTTTGGTTTTCTACAACAAGAGATCCACATCCTGCTTATCCTAAGCTAATACATCCCTTAACCAATCTATTGACCTCATAGCATCTCCACCAGTTGAAAGGATGTCCTTGATAGCATTATCTCATTTAATTTGCAATCCCTGTAACCGACTCGTTGTGGCAAGTGTAGTGGTCTTCGTCTTCTCCAACTCAGTTATTGTTTCTTGTGGTAGGAAACTTGCAGTAGATGATGAGGAGCTGATGGATTGCAAGGGTTTCATCAAATCTTGTAGATATCTCTTGAGTTTATCATTCTCCTTCTTCAATTCTTGCTTGGTCTGCACTTCCTTTGTCAATCTACCCAAGATTACAACACTAGATCCCTCATATTCTTTAATCTCTTGTTCCATGGAAGTAGGCCCTAAATTGATAGTGTGCACATGGTAGTCACTACTAGTCACATCATCTTTATTCTTTTTAGGAGTAGAAGTAGCAATGTGGACCACCCTATTATTTTCTTCATCTCTCTCAATCTTGGAGATAACTTTGGCTTTCTTCTTTGCTTTACCCTTTCCTATATTTTCGAATAATTCATCCCAATTGGGAGGAGTATCATCTAGAACAATTTTTTTACTCTTTAATTCCTTGTCCAGCTAACCTGGAACAGTAGAATCAGATTGTGCATTACTTTTTCTCGCTTCATCCTGTTGATCCTTGGGTATACCTTCATCCAAATCTTGTTTCTTAGGAATCTCCTTAACTTTATCTTCTCTTTCTTTATCGTGTTCTTCTTCTTCATGTACTAGTGAAGGAGTCCTAACTGGCTCTTCCTCTCTATAAGGAGGTTTATCTTCTTCACTTCTTATAGGTGAATCCTCATAAGTCACTAGAGGAGACTCTAACACCTTCTCTATTTCTGCCTCAATATTGTAGAGCTCACTTTCTTGAAATTCTTCTTCTTCTGGATCTTGGTGACTCTCTTCCTCCTTAAATTCACCTATTTTACTCGGTGCACTATGAGACTCACAAGAAGGAGGAATATTATCACATTTTTTTGTAACAAGGGTAACTAAAGGAGTATGCTTCCTTGGCACACTATCCTTGGGAGAAAGGGTTCTTTATCTTCTTATGTATACTTGTGTCCTTTCTCCCAAACTCTCCACATTTATTACTAGTGGGTCAACTTCATCCCCTGCCTTAGAGGATTCCTTCTCCTTTTGTGAAAATCTTACTATCCTTCTTCTCTTTGGTATAGAAGCACCAACCTCTTTGTCTTCCTTTTCAGCTTCATCCTTTGCTGACTTATTTGTCCTTGAAATGTGTTTTCTTTCCTTTTCAATAGGCTTTCTTTGTTTCTCTGCCTCTTGGACTTCCTCCGCTTGAACATCTTTAAGCTTTATCTTGAAAGGAGAGCTCACCTTGCCCTTACCCTTAGGATATTGCTCAATTGACTCCTTAGAAGTGGAATGAGACTCCAAGTCTCCCATTAGATCATAGGTGCATTGCACACCTTCACTTTCCAACTCCCACATCTTGTGCTTGAGCCATAGCTTAGTATACTTTATCACTGGAGTCATGATCTATTCTAATTTTGTTTTCTCTTCCTCCAGCTAGTCTATTTCTCCAACTGGTTTATCCTTCACAACTTCATAGTCATAGCCTTGAATCAAATCTCCATCATCTTCAACCTGATCTAGAATGGCCTTCACATTATATAGCCAGACTAAGTTCACTGATAGCCTAGAGAACTTCTTCCTTCTAATCTCAAATTCATCACTGCAGTTGGCCCAGTAATCCTCTATATCATCCTTATGACCATATTCCCTGTCAGCCTTCTTTTGTGCCTCACCAATCCTATCAAATCTATATCTCTTTGAATGGAAAGATAAACCTAGAGTACTCATTTCTTCTTTAGAAGCATAGGCCGAATTAATAGAGGGGCATGTCTCACTACTGCCTACCCTCAAAGGAAAATCACCACCAAATCTAGTTTTATGTTTATCCTTCTTCACTATGGTATTGAAATCATAGATCTACCTTGTGACCTCTAGAAGTATAATGTGATATGTGGGATATCTAGGAAGTCTATATGGAGCCCTCTGACAACCATCTATCCTTATGTAAGAAAAGGCAGGAAACTAGATAAACCAAGCCCCATACCTTTTGATTAACTCCTTAGCATTGTAAAATATTCTAATATGCTTTGCACCTTGGAGCAACCTAGTGATGTACATAGTGAATGCATCATTTACCCTCCTATAGCTTGAGTTACCTAGGTGTAGTTGTGGATAGACCTCATAAATTACATCCTACCCAAACACACGCCTTGTACTTAGTCCTTTGTATGGATGGAACCTTGCAAGCACATAAACCAAGTAGTAGGTCATTGTGAAGGTCTTCGTCTGTAGGACATTAAACATTTGTTCATGAATCATGGCACTTATAATGCCTTCCCAATGGTAGTCAACATTTTACTCCATCCTTACAATGACATGGAACATCCTATTTTCAAACACTCCTACACTCTTCAATCCTACCACCCTGCTAAGAAGGGTGATAACATCATAGTAGTCCCTCTTAAATTTAGCTCTAAATAGTTGCTTCAGTAACTTGGAAAAGTGGGACTTAGGTTTCTCTAGCTAGGAATTGATGACCTGTTGGTACTTGATGGTATCTTCATCATAGTACTTATTTGGCACATCCATATCAAAACCCACCACATGAGACTTGTCAGGCATGACAAAGGTCTGGGCTATAGACACATGATTAAGATTTGCCACAATTCTTCCTTGAGGACCAACTATCCTTTGCGTACCCTTATCATAGTGTCTAGCACACTCAAGAATCAACTCATAACACTCAACTATAGGATGGAATCCAACTACATGTGCCAACCCTGATTCCATTATCCTCCTGGCCAACAAAGGGAGGTCATGTGTTGCCATCCTTGTCTTGAACTCTTCATAATCCCACAATCCAACATTTGTATCAGTGACCTCTGACCAGATGGAAGTTAGCTTGCTTTCTGGGATTCTACTCTTTATATCCATTTTGATTCTTTCTACCTCAGAAATAGTAGACCCTTCAACACTTGGATCCATTACTCTACCCTTGGTCCTGCCAACAACCTCTTGACTTGATTTAGCCTACATTCAACAAAGAAACCATAATAAAGATCACATGAAACCTAAGAAAATTGATCACAAATGATATATTCATCTTCAATATAAGTTCCATGATGAGAAAAATTCCCCAAAACCTCATAAGAATTACTCATTTCAAAGTTCGGGCTTTTAGTCCTCCCGCGGAATTCAAGCCAGGGAAGAATTTCAGAAAATTCCCAGCCAGACAGATTTCTACGAAATAAACACAAAAAGCTTCCAATAATCATTTAATCGGCCACCACTAACTAAGAAACAACATGGCACATCTTTAAATAACTCAAATCGATCATATAATGTGTAATCACTAGCTAATAACCATGTTACCTCTCAGTTTTTCATTTTCAGCAAAGTTTTGAAGAAATCCACTAAGGACCAAAATCTACAAAAATAACAATAATCTACGAACTCTGGGAAAATGAAGGGACAAAGGAATTTTAGAAAATTCTCAAGGGAATGGAATTCCGTGAAGCCAATGTAATTTTCATCTTTAAAGTAAATTTTTGGGGGAATGGTGAAGCGATGGAAAAACAAAAGAAATCCCAAGGTGAAGGAAATTTGCGACGTGCCCGAAAACTTGAAATATTTTACTTTGTCAGGATTTCACTTAGATCAATTAAATGATTAAGGAGTTGGGGATTCAGCCCTAGATTCAACTCATTCGAAGTGCAAGATGAACAACCCATGTTTCCAACCCATCCAAATGAGGTTCAATCAAACTAAGGAATAATTTCCTAACTTTCCATGTTCACTTCCATTATTCCTCACACAAAATATCCCATGACCCAACTAAGATAGGGTGACTAGCAAATTTAATAATGGATAACGAGCTTCATTTCACCCCAGATGTGATTTTATCGAAGGTCAGAGATTTCTAGGTCAAACCTGAGCTCAACATGGGGAAAACACAAAATCAAATTAGAGAATAAAATAAAGAAATGGCTAACCTCATTGAATCATAGGTATGCAGAAGGAAGGGAAATGTGAGCCATTGGGAAAAGCATTGAACTCAGAACCAAAAACCCTAGCCCATTACTAGACTCTTACCACTTCAAAATCCTGACTCAAGGCATACACACGCGCAAACCCTGAAGTAAATTCAATTCGTTCATTAAAAGGAGGACAACATGTACATACCATGAGGTTAAATAAATTGAAATAGTAGTAGCCGACAAAACCCCGAAGCTCAAGCAAAAGCAAGTGATCACCAAAAAGTTCCACTGTAATGACCAATTACAATCTCAAATGCAAAATACAGCAAGAGCAACCCAAAACCCAGCTCCTCAAATCTCAACAAGGAAAATGACACAAAATGCTCATCACAAATCATAATTAAATCCAATAAAAGATGCACTGCAAGATCGTACTAAAGCCATAAATGTGCTGAAAAGACAATAGGCTCGGGAACTCAAAGGCATGACAGAATTTCAAAAAAATCTAGACCAAATGGAATTCCATGAAGTCCTAGAATTTCCAAAAATAGTGCAAACAACCTTTGTTAGGTTTTCAAAGCATTTGGAGAATTCCACCCAGATGGAATTTTCCCGAAAACAAAGAAAAACCTGAGATGAGTTCCAGAACACAGGATTTCCAAGTACTTCCTCAAAAGGAAAAATTTACACGAGTAGAATAATCATTAATGCACATGCCCAAACAACTAAATCCTCAAAATCAAAGAGCCAAGACACCAAGAACGAAAGCAAAAGAGGGTCCTTGCTTTCAACGGGGCATGTGTGCGAAAAACTGCAGAACAAAACTGAGCACTAAGCAGAGAAATATTTTGTATTCAAAGGTTCAAAGGAACTAAATTTTGCACAAGGAAGGTGCACATTGTACCAGTTCACATTTTTGATATATAGCCCTTTTTATTTTGTATGTAATTTTAGTTGTGAGCCTTATAAGGACAATGTGTCTTGGTAGTGAGCCCCTGTAATATCTTATAACCAGTTATATTATATTATGAGCTAATCCTCACTGTGGTTTTTCCCTTTTTGGTTTTTCAACGTAAAAATCCTGGTGTTCATGTGTAATGTGATCTTGTGATTCGTTTCATGCTTTCATTCTTAGTTGTAGTTAGACGTATTTTGATTATTGGATGGATTATAATTAAATCATTTAATAGAATACTGATTCACCCCCCCTCTTAGTATTTTGGGTGTTCAACAATAACTGCTCCAACTACAATTTTTGATTGATGATGTGATGCGTAGATGAGGAAACAAAAGAAAAGATAATTAGAAAATAAGATATGGATATGTCATGCAAGGAATTGTATTTAATGAAATCAAATCTAGGGTTTTTTTAATGCTAAAAATGGAAAATTCTAGAGATTAGGTTTGTGGTGCATGGATCGAGGTATGTATGCTTGTCGATGAAGAAAAAAATATATGAATCTATAAAAAGATAGAAGTTTGTGTTATTGTGTAATTATGTGTAAGTGAATGCTATAGAAATATATTGAGACTATAACATAGAAAACATCATCTAGGGTTTGCATTATATTTAGTACAGGTGTGGTATAGAGAAGGGAAAGGGGGGAAGAGCAGAGTAGAGGTATGAATTGCTAAGATAGCAGAGAGCTATATAATAGAGGATGTTCTAAACATAAAAGTATGAGCAGTTAAAAATTAAGTTTTTAATAGTGAAGTTGATTCAATTGAATCAATTATAATATGGAGTTGTTGCTCCACATAAATCTCATTATAGTTCTAATTGGTTGGTGCCATAAAAAAATTTGAGTGGGTGGTTAGTTAGGGAGTGAGTTCTTCCTTAGAGTTGGTGCTCTTAAATCAGGGGATTGGTGTCTCCTTAGGGTTGGTTCCATCAAACATTGTAACTAGTAAGGTTATATTGTGATGTTGGATTAGAACAATAGATCCTAGCATGTATTCTCATCGTGGTTTTTCCCATATTGGGTTTTCCATGTATATCTAGTTTTATGCATATTTGTGTGCATGTGTGATCTCTACATGTTTATTTTTATACATATACCTTTTTATTGTTTTAAAAGTATTAAATAACTTGTTTAAATTAATATACTCATTCACGCCTCCTCTCAGTATATATTTAAATTCCAACAATTGGTATAAGAGAACTAGTTCTTTTGGACAATCTTAATCAACTTGGATAGATCTTGGACAGTGAACATAATGGTTAGTCAAGAAGGTTCCTCCTCAAATAAAGCACCTCTCTTTGATGGATCAAAATGAAAGAATATTTATCTTCATTAGGGTTTGATATGTGGTTGTCTATTGTGAATGGATATACAATTCTTGCTACACCTCCTACTAATCAAGCTGACAAGAAAGCACATGAGAACAATGCCAAGGAAAAGAATGATATTCTTTGTGGATTATCTAACTCAGAGTTTATCAAAGTAATGCATTGTAAAATTTCACATGATGT
Organism: Sequoia sempervirens; assembly: GCA_007258455.2. Classification (NCBI taxonomy): domain Eukaryota; kingdom Viridiplantae; phylum Streptophyta; class Pinopsida; order Cupressales; family Cupressaceae; genus Sequoia; species Sequoia sempervirens. The sequence goes on from VDFB02256132.1 coordinate 145,615,800, forward strand.
TTGGGGAAAGCTAAAGAGCATATATGAAGGTGATGATTAGGTAAAGTAGGCCATGATACAAACTCACAAAGGCAAGTTTAAATGTCTTAAGATGAATGAAGAAGAGAAAATTGTAGACTACCTCCTTAGGGTAGATGAAATTGTTAATGCAATCAAAGGCCTTGGAGAAGAAATGAAAGAGTCTGTTATTGCTAAAAATGTTCTAAGATCCTTACCATCTAGATATGATTCTAAAATATTGCAATAGAGGAAGCAAGATATCTAGAAAAACTCACCATTGATGAGTTGCATGGCACCTTTAGTTCCTATGAGATGAGAATGGGATATTTAGATACATCTAAGAGAGGAGATGCATTCAAAGTAGCTAAAAAGGAAAAGGTAGAAGCATCAACATCCATATTTTAGGATACTGATGAAGAAGAAAGATTTTTTTTTTTAGAATATTGAGAAGAGGCTCTAAAAAATACAAAGGTAAGTTACCCTTTAAATTCTTTAACCATGGTAAAATAAGACATTTTATTACTAAATTCCCTTATAATGAAAATGATAAATCTAAGCAAGAAGAGAATAGTAGAAATAAGAAACCCTTCTTCCCTAAGAAGAAGAAATTTTCAAAGAAGAAGAAGAGTCTATACACACAAGAAGAAAGTGAGTCATCTAATTTTAGTGATAGCTCAGATGATGAACATGATTGTGCCTTTGTGGTTAAGAAAGATGAATTCCTATTCATGCCAAAAGACTTTGTAGATTAATAAATTGGATAAGTTGAAGCCTCTGATGAAGAAGAAGAAGGAGAAGTTGATCTAGAAGGTGAACTCATCTGTGCTCTAGATGAGATTGACAACTTAAGAGAGGAGAAAAAAAAAAAAAATTAGTTTGCATAAAAGAAGTTGGAAATATAACAAAAATTATTGAAGAATCTAATCAGATGATGGTAAGCTTGAATACACAAGTTGAAGAAGCTAAGAGAATAGAAGATGTAGTAAAATTTGAACTAAAATTTAAATCTAATGAATGCATGAAGTTGGAAGCATAAATAGTGGCTCTAAGAAAAGACCTTGAAAAGGATAGAGAAAAAATAGAAAAAAGGTTTGAATCTAAAGGGAGGCTTAGAGATCCTTGAAGAGTTGATTAACTCAAAAAATCCTTCAAAAGATAAATTATGCCTTGGGTTTTAGAAAGGAAAGAGTCATACTACCAGTCCATCTAAAAATTTATATGATAAGTTTGAAGAAGAAGAAAATCCTACAACTAAGAATGAGAAATAATGCAAGAAGAATGCCTTTGGAGATGAGAAAATAAATGAATGCACTACTGAGAGGAAGAAGAAAAGGTGAAAATAAGCTTTCATAAGACAAGAAGAATAACCAATCAGTCCTTGAAAAGTTGAAGAAGAAGTAGAACTCAAAGGAAGTTGATGCAGATGGATTCATAAGGGTGAGAGATTTGAAGAAGAAAAAGAAAAGAATAGCTCCTCATCCTACATAGAGATATTTTATGGCTAGGTATTCCTCATATTTCTATGGTTATTTCTATACTTGTAATCAGTTTGGTCATAGGGCTAGTGAATGTAGAGTTGTACCTACGAGGAGAACAATTTTTTTTAGTAGAAATCCATTTGATCCTTTGGTAGAAATGAATGTAATATGCTATAACTACCATAATTTTGGTCACATAGCTAATCAATATAGAGAAATATTTGTAAGACCAAAATTGAAGACTAAAAGGAAAACGATGCCTCCTAGTGTGAACAAAGGATCAAAAGACCTTGAAAAGGAGAAGGATAAGACAAAAAAGAAACCCAAGAAGTTCTGGAAAGAGAAAGAGTAGAAGTTTACACAATCTATGATTACACAAACTACACTACATGTCAAAAACTAGAATTTGTGGGTAATAGTTAGTGGTTTCTCTAAGCATATGAATGGAAATAAGAGAAAGTTAATTAAACTAAAGAAATGAAAAGAAGTATCTATAAGTTTGGGAGGTAACACTGTAGTTAAGATTTTTGGTAAAGGATCTCTAAGCATAAATAGAAAACTACCTACCCATGATGTTCTTTATGTTGAATGATTAAAACATAATCTTCTAAGTTTCAGTCAAATGTGTGACAATGGATACAAAGTTACATTTAATTCAGAAGGATGCAAGATAAGGAAATCAAGAAGATTAGTTGTAGAAGGGAAAAGGACTAAAAGAAAGCTTTATAATCTCAGTGAAGTGAAAGGTCAAAGCTGCATGATTGGAAAAGTTGATGGAAGTTGGTTGTGGGATAGGAGAATGGGCCATATAAATTTTAATAACCTAGTTAAAGTAAGATCAAAAGGACTTGTAAGGCACATTCCTAAGATAAAAAAACCAACAAAAACCACTTGCAAGGAATGCCAAATAGGCAAGAAAACAAGGGTCAAATTTCAAGAAAAAGAGTATGCAACTACAAAGCCTTTGGACTTGGTTCATACTAATCTTTGTGGCCTCACAAGGAAAAAAGGATTAAAAGGTGAGAGGTAATTCATGTTGCTAATAGATGGTTACTAAAGAATGGCATGGGTAACCTTTTTGAAGGATAAGTCACAAGAATTTAAAAGATTCAAAATATTTAGAGCCATGGTTGAGAAAGATATTGGATGAAGGATCAAATTCTTAAGATTTGATAGAGGTGGAGAATTCACATCAAATGAGTTCATTGAATATTGTGAGAAGAATGAAATCAAAAGACAATATTTTGTAGCAAAGACTCTATAGTAGAATGGAGTAGTCGAAAAAAATTAAAGAATAGGGAAGGAGATAGCTAGAAAAATGCTTAAAATGAGGCCAAATTACTTGATGTATGATGGAGAGAAGTAGTACATACAATAGTATATACCCTAAACAAAGTTCAATTAAGGGTGAATAGTAGAAGGACCCCCTATGAATTGTGGTATGGTAGATTTCCATCAGTCAAGTACTTCAAAGTGTTTGGTAGCAAGTGCTACATCAGGGGAGAAGAAGATAACTTGGAAATCATTGAATCAAGATGTGATGAAGGAATATCTCTTGTATATTCCACTCAAAGAAAAGCCTACAAATGTTACAAAAAAAGGCTCTATAGAATTATGGGGAGTATCAATGTCAAGGTTGATGAAGATTTGACATAGATTAAACTTGACAAAGATAGTTATGATGTTGAATCAAAGCCTGAAGAGGAAGTGCTAATGAAGATCTTGAAGAAGAGAATGAGAAAACAACTACAAGCAATTTTCAAAAGGATCATCCTGTAGAACATATTATTGGCAATATAGATGGAGTCTAGAAAAGGAGAAGGGTTGTAAAGAAAAAAGAGCAAGTAAATTTTTCTCTCATGTCTCAAATAGAGCCCAAGAGCTATGTTGAAGCCAATGAGAATGAGAGTTGGATAAAATAAATGGAAGAAGAGTTGAGACAAATGGAAAAGAATAATACTTGGGAATTAGTTATGAGACCCTTAAATAAGAATATCATAGGTACAAAATGGTTCTTTAGAAACAAGCTCAATGAAGATTGATCTATTTTAAAGAATAAGGCAAGGTTGGTGTGTAAAGGATATGGACAAGTGGATGGTATAGATTTTGAGGAAACATTGCTCCTATGGCTAGATTGGAAGCCATAAGAATGTTTCTAGCATTCTCTATTTATAAAGGATTCAAATTCTATCAAATGGATGTCAAGTTTTCTTTCCTGAATGGAAACCTAGAAGAGGAAGTCTAAATAGAACAACTTAAAGGTTTTCTATTGATAGAAGAAGAAGACTATGTTTATAGATTGAAGAAAGCATTGTATGGTCTAAAACAGGCACTGAGAGCATGGTATTCAAGATTAGACCAGTACCTTCAAACAAGGATTCAAGAAAGGATGTGAAGACAATAATCTATACTTCAAATTAGAAGGTGAGCATATGTTAATTATTGTTGTATATGTGAATGAGATCATTTTTGGTGATAGAAATGATAAAATGTGTAAAGATTTTTCTACTCAAATGCAAAATAAATTTGAGATGTCAATGCTTGGAGAAATTTATTTCTTCCTATGAGATAAGGGGGGTTTGTTGCTCATGAGTCTCTTTGTTCTCGAATCCTAGGGAGAAAATTGTCCTTAACTACCTCAAATTTTGTTGGATGAAGAAATTGCAAAGAAAATATACACAGACTAATTATCTAGATAGACTGCTTCAGAATCTGAGAGAGCAATATTTCTAGATATTTTCCTCAAAAAGAAGAGCTCTCATGAAATGGACTACAGTGAGGAATTAGGATGCTAGTGTGGCATGTTGGAGTCTGAAGGATGCATTGGCGTCCCCAGTAATAGATAACTCACAAATTGGGAAGAACTACTAAAAACCTCACTATCTAACATAGGTATGAGGTTTGTTTAATAGAGTAACTAGACAAAGAACAAAAAATGAGACAACATACAAGGAAGAGCTAAGAAGGGACTTACAAATGGCTATTGGTGTAATTAATATTTAATTACACATTTGCATAAGTTTACTTAGGTAATTATTTAATTCCTAGGTTAATTAGTTGTCATCCTTATCTTGTTGAGCTATCTTGTTGCTCAAGATAAGATTAGGGTTATGCAACTTTGCTTTTATAAAGAAAATCATATCTTGTAATTAAGAATTCTTGAATAATAATATTTGCACATCTTCTTGCAAATCTCTGCTTTTTCTATTTTTCTCTTCTATGGAAGGATATTCTAGTTTACAAATCTGATCTTGGTTTCTAACATGGTATCAAAGCCTTGATTTGCAGCCCCTTCTCAGATTTTTGAGAAAATCATTGCAAGGTTCGTTTGGGATTCCTAGAAGATATCATGCCTTGAGTTCATCTATGAGGCGTTTTGGATCAGATCGGGCTTCACCATTCGATTTAGAACACTAGAAAAATTTAGGATTGACTTTTGTTTTGTAGATTTTGGCCATCATTTGCCAAATCTGTGAGGGTTTGAAGTTCAAATATTTTTTGCAAGATCTAGGGGTAGCCAAAATTTTGGAGCATTTTGGGCACAAATGGAGGTCACCATCGTGTTTGTAGTGGCCAAAAACCCTAAGATTTCCTTTTGTTTCGTCGATTTCAGAGAAAGTTGTTTCTAAGGCAAAAAAAATTTGTCAGGGAGGCCGTACAGCCTCCCCAGCTCGCTTCCTGAGGCACAAAAATTAAAAAAATGAAAAAAAGGTGTTTTTGATTTCCACGCCGTCGTTCATAGTGCATAAGGTTTTGGCCACCCGGTGGCCAGCCATCAACCACCGTTGGCCATCCCAGCCCCCATGGGCTTCTCTGCCGTCATCCCCGGTCACATCGAGAATCGCGAGCCCTGTGTTCAGCTAGCCGGCCAAAAGAATATTCTGCTGTCAAAGACTATTTCAGACATCGTCTCAGAAATTGGGCAATGTAGGGAATATTCTAAGAATATTCCAATCTTGCATGGAATATACCGACGACTGCCAAATTTTTCCAGTAGAGGGGGATTTTTTTCCCTCGACGGCTAGATGGCAATCAATTTTAACCCAGTGAAGTGCTGATGTTAGCATGACATCATTGGTTGTACGACCTCTTTGCCCCCTCCTAGCCCTAATTTTTCCTAAAGGAGTTGTTTTTTTTTCTTTTGGCCATAACTTGGGCATACGGTATCGAAATCGGGAAAACAAGATATCGTCGGAAAGATGGTTCCAAGAAATTTCCTGTGGTATAGTTTATTTTTTAGTATTTTTCTGTTTATCTTCAGTTATTTCTATTTGAAGTCAGATGTTCATTTTGGACTTTTGAGCTCATAACTTTTTACCACGATCTCCAATTTTAGTCTTCTTTGCGGTGTTGGAAAGGTATTGAGGAGCCCTATCTTGCTGTCCATGTACTTTTTTTTGTATCTATCCCAAGTTTTTCCTTATTCCAGATTTGTCCCGATGGGTCTTTTGGAGATTACTTGGATGTTTTGGCAGTTGGAAAAGTGAAACCTGAATATTTGCACTTCATTTTAGTACCACTTCATCATATTTTATGTTTATGCATGTTTAGTATTCTATCCTTTTACAATCGTTGGGTTATTGTAATAAATGAACTGAGATAAAGTTCCATTAGGGGGGTTTCTTGCATAATAATTTGATTAGAGTGTGCATGCACTTTGATATCCATATCCATCTTGATTTTTTGGCAACTCGTATGGGTTATTTGGTTTCCTAGTTTCTTTTGGCCACATTTTTTCTATAGCTTGACACATATCAGATTCATCGGTTCACACTTCAGTTGAGAGATTATGTTTCTTGATCCTCATTGGTTCAGATTCTTCTCAGTTTGAGGGCTATGTTTTTATGGTTATTGTTCCAGATTTTTTTTGGTACTCCTTCCCATGGAAGAGTTTTAGTCACAATTTGGCATCGACATCGAGATACACGGTTTCCAGATTTTGTCATCATCTCATCTACTGTTGCTTCACAGATTCTAGGGTTGTTCTAGTTTGTGAGTTTTCCAGTGTTCCATGGCATCGAGTCTACTATCACATTATCATGATTCCGGTTTTGGTTTCAGTTGTAGAAAGAAATATCTTTCCTTGCTTATCGGATTGTGGTTCCAATGTTACTCCACAATGTTCTTCTGGTGCTTCTTTGTAGTAGTCATCTCATTGTAGGGGGGTTTTGTCCCTTTGGTTTTTCCTTCTCTACCTCATCATTGCATTTGTAAATGAGTACCTGATCAGGCCTTGTTGTCGGGACTCATATTTGCATAATAATTTGCTTCTCCCTAAGTTACACTTATGGGGGGGGGGGTGTTGGTGTAATTAATATTTAATTACACATTTTCATAAGTTTACTTAGGTAATTATTTAATTCCTAGGTTAATTAGTTGTCATCCTTATCTTGTTGAGCTATCTTGTTGCTCAAGATAAGATTAGGGTTATGCATCTTTTCTTTTATAAAGAAAATCATATCTTGTAATTAAGAATTCTAGAATAATAATATTTGCACATCTTCTTGCAAATCTCTACTTTTTCTGTTTTTCTCTTCTGTGGAAGGATATTCTAGTTTGCAAATCTGATCTTGGTTTCTAACAATGGCTACACATCCTAAACCTTCCTCCAAGATCCTCTTTGGTAACCTACACACAAAACAAATAAAATGGAGAAACAAAAGGGAGTTTTGTTGCATGCAAAGGAAAAAAGAGCCATTACACCCAAGAATCTGACTACAAAGACATGTGTCCTAAGTCAAGAATTCAAAATTTCTCATTTCAAAATTGAAACAAAGAGAACCACCCCAAAATGAGTGAAAAAGGGAGTTTTGTTGCATGCAAAGGCAGAAAGAGCCATTACACCCAAGAATCTAACTATAAAGATGCATGTCTTGAGTCAAGATTCTGAGATTTCTCATTTCAAACTTTGAAAATTGCTAGGATGCTAGTGTGTCATGTAGACATCCACATGCCATGCAAGTGTCCAGAATGTTAGTTTTTGGGAAATGAGGTAGTATAATATTGTTGCTTCATCATTGGACCTCATGGATTTGGAATCACAAAATTTTGATCCATGAGGATCTTATCACAAATGTGTTTAGGTGTCATCAATTATAGGCAAAGTGCTAAAATGTGAAATTTCCCCTAGGTGCAATTTTGTGACATTACATTTTTCCCCCACTTTAGTGGACTCAATTTTTGAAAAAATTGAGCACAATAAAGTAGAAAATAAAAAGTCAACTTAAAACTTGAAATTTTACCAATTTACGTGCCAAAAAGGATACTGTAGAGGCCACATAGGTTGAGCCAATAGGTATTGAGGATTCCCCCAAAGATTTAACTTAGTGAAAAACACAACGTTCTTTGTGAAAAATTGCACAAAATTTTATTTTGAAAAACTTTGAATTTTAAGATAACTCAAAAATTGGAAGAAGCTACCATGGTGAGAAGAATGATCAAGAAAATTTTTGGTGGTTCAGTAGAAAAAAATTGATGAGGAAGTGACTATATGCCCCCTCCTAGTTTTTCCCTTACTTCAGTGGGGAAAAAGCAGGAGGAATGGAGGGACCAAGAGCACTGGGATAAATAAGCCTCAGGGGGCCTACATATATATCCACGTGGGCCCCTAGAAGGTCATTTTCACTATTCACTACTAGAGTTTTGTTGACTTTTGTGAGAGAAAAGTCAACAAAACTCCATGTAGATGAGATTATCTCGAGCCCAGGTTGGACCAACTATGAGAGGATGTGTGTGAGGGACTCAAGGTGGACCAGGTGAGTCCATAAACCTCCCTTTGATACATTTTAAAAATATTTTTAGTGATTTTTGAAAGATTTGAAGCATAGACATCCTGATGGTGAACTTGTGTCCTCTTCACATGTTGGCATCCCTCAGACATGATGGGGACATCAACATGCATTGGTGTCTATCTAGGCATGCTGGTGTCTTTCCTACTTTAGTGGTGGTCTCAAATGCTTGCATGGTGTGTAGAATTTTGTACAGAGCACATGTATCTCAGAGAGCTTAGTAATTTTTTTTAGAATTTTCACACATTAGATATTTTGACTCCAATATTTTTTGCATATGCAAAATTATCTAGAGATGAGGGAGCATCCCAGTGGGTAGGTGCTTTTCCTTGTTTGGGGCCAACATTAGTGACTATCTAATGCAGAGGAGATGCTTCTATGATGAGTGGGTCTCTAACAATTTTATTGAGTGCCAAATATGATTTACCATGATCACATGCTAATGGCACTAATAGAGTGGTGGGACTCAACCACATCAAATTTTCACCTTCCGACAAATGAGATGATGATCACCCTAGATGATTTGTATTACATCCTCGACCTTCCCATTCGTGGATGGTGGGTCATGATCGATGACACACGCTCAGCCTAGGAGTGATGCGATGGAGTTGCATATTGCTTAAGTCACACTAATGGTGGCGATGACACCGACCTGATCCCAACATTATACCACCCCCTAATCTGCACTAGTAGCTAGAGGACCTAGGTATAGCAGTTACATTACACCATTTCATTTAAATATTTCTAGTTTTCACATCATGTGTACATGTTTTACTTTAGTTTTATATCCATATTTCTCATGATACTAATATATTTCTTATTCATATGGTTATAGTGGACACATAGGGATGGAATAAGCTCTTTTCTTAGTGCATATCAGAGGTAGCCTATGATGTTCCTGTCTAGGGTCCCATTATGGAGTCCTATCAACTAGCATCATCAGGGTGATATACCCCACTTTTTGAGCTAGTGGTGTGTCTGAAGATGGTGTACGAGGAGGCATGAGAAGAGGTAGTGTAGAGGAGAACTAATGCCACCACTACCCAAGGACAGAGGGATTAGGTGTCTGTAGAGCTACAGGTTTTCTTGACTGAGCGAGATGTAGTTGTGACGAGGGTAGATGGTGTTGAGCAAGCATGTGACGCCCTTTAGAGCCAACTCGATGACCTCGATGGGAAATATACAAGAGACCAATAGCTCTGGGATGCACTCAGAGGAGCAATGATCCAGATAGCCTCCCTCCAAGGAGAGATCAAAGGATTCTATGTGGCGATGTCCATTTCTCAATCATAGAGGACCTTCTCTATGTTGAATTTTCAGCCTCATCACCAATTGTAGTCATAACAACCACAAGAGCCACATGCGTAGGGTGTAAAGATCCTATTTTGTATATAAGTTTTGTAACAATGTTATATATTTTTTAGGCTATTTTTGATGTATAGACACTAATACATATATACAACAACCACTCATTTTTTGATGACAATGGTATGATACATGTACATGACATTGATATTTATATATATACATGAGGTGTCGATCCTAATATCATGGTGTTCTTTATTTGTTGTGTATGCTCCTTTCTTTCATGTATGTTGATGCTATGGATTTTATATGTATGGATGTATGTTTAGATTATATGCTATCATGATTTAATAAAAACACATGGATGTATGTTAACTAAATACAATGATTATCTAATTTCCTAACCAAAAGATGTAATGTAATGCATGAATACATAACATAGTAAAACACACCTATGTACATCTCTCACACACACATGGTTAATTCATAACATAATTTTTTTCCTAATTTGTACATGAAGGAATGCCAAAATGTGCTACGTTACAACCCTGAAGAGTGAGCATTACACATAGTATCAATGAAAATGCATTGCATTAATAGGTTCTTTTAGAGGCATCCCATCCATGGATGACAATCCATATGCTCCAGAACCATACAAAGAGATGAAAATGTAAGGGCCTAACCAATTATGATTGAACTTCCCCTTTTGATCAGGCGGTGCATATACATTTCTTTGATTCTTATAGAGGACCAAGTCACTTACCTTGAAAGTTCTAGGAAGAACACCTTGATTATACTATTTAGATAGTGGTCATTGATAAGCTTTAAGATGGTTGAGGGCCTACAATTAGTTCTCAACGAGCATCTCAAGTTGATGCAAATGATTAGATTGGTAAGTTTTGTCATCAATTAACACTTTATGGGAAACCTGCAAGGATGGGATCTCCAACTCCAAAGGCATGATAACTTTGGTGTTGTACATGAGGTTGTAAGATGTTGCTCCTGTCAGCATACAAAAACTTGTGCAATAGACCCACAAATCGTATGTCAATTGAATGTGCCAATCCTTATTGTGCGTATTCACTATTTTATGAAGAATGAGCTCAAGATTCTTATTAGATGTTTCCACTTGGCCATTAGATTGAGGATAGTATGGTGTAGAGAATCTATGTTGAATATGAAACTTCTCCCAGAATTGCTTCACTTCCTTGTTCTTAAATGGTGTACCATTATTAGAAACTAAGGTGGAAGGAAATTTGAAGTGAGAAACGATATTATTTGGAAGAAAGCTACAAATAGCTTCAATAGTTGTGGATCAGAGTAGAACGACTTCAACCCACTCTATGAAGTAATTGGTAATAGCGATGATAAAGAAATTTCCTTTAGAAGAAGGAGGTGATATCTTTCCAACAATATCCAACCCCCTTTTTGAAAATGGCCAAGGAGAGGTATGATTTTGTAGCTCTTATGTAGGAGCATGAATAAGATGACTATGTTGTTGACATTGTGGGAACTTCTTACAAAAATCAAAGGAATCTTGTTCCATTGTTTTCCAAAAGTATCCCATGTGAGTCAATTTTTGCACCAAGGATTTACCTCCAAAATGTCCACCCCCAAAACCTGAATGATCTTTCTTAAGGGCAAGGGGTATTTTTGTTTTAGTGAGACATCGAAGAAGTAGACCATTGTAAATTTTTTGATAAAGAACATTTGATAAGATGACATAATGGATTGAAAGCTTCCCTATACGAGTGTGATCATTCTTTGTCACATCATCGGGAAAGTTTCCAGTCTCTAGATAGTTATAGATGTTGGAATATCATTCTACTGAGTCTATGTGAGAAAACATAGGAATATCATATTTAGGTTGGTCAGATACGGCAGGAGATCGAAGAATATGAACCACAAAGTGGTATTCTTTTGTATCCCTTTTTGAAGGTACCAGGGAGGCAGCACTCACCATGACATTTGCATGTCATTTTTCTCTCCTAGGGACACTATCTATTGTGAAAGAGGAGAACCAATTAACCAAAGACAAAGTGAGGTCTCGATATTGAGACAACTTACTTTGCTTAGCTTGATAGGTTCTTGTAATTTACTTCACAATAAGATCAGAGTCACCATGCATACAAAGATGTTTTATCTTCAACATGATCATGACACAAAAGACAACAATAAGGGATGTGTACTCAGTTATGTTGGTGTGCAAGTGAATTCCAATTGAAAGGAGAGATTGACCAGCTTACCTTCAAGAAAGATTAGGACCATGCCCACTCTGGATCTAGTCTGACATCTTGACCCATCAAAATACATCTTCCACACAAGATCATGGTTAATTACAAAAATATCCTCATCAAGGAACAAGTCCAAACCTGAGAAGGATCAAGATGAGGGAGCATTTTCTAATTGATCGACAATTGTTTGTCCTTTTATCAATTTATGAGTAACAAACTTTATGTCAAAATATGAAAGAAACATTACACATTTTGCTAGCATCCCAACAAGGTTGGCACTAGAAAAAAAATCTTTAGAAGGTAACTTTTCACAATAAAACGCATTTTGGCATGAAGAAGATAGTGCCTTAACTTCTACTTCATGAAGAAGAGAGCAAGACATTGCTCTCCATGGAAGAATAATGAGTTTCATAATCAACTAGGATGCGACTAGTGTAGTAGGCCACTCTTTCTCTCCCAACATCATACTAGGTGAGTAAAGCTGCCAAAGCGTACGATGATGTGGCAAGGTAAAGCAAAAAGGGTCTATCCTACATAGCTAGCATTAACATGGGAGGATGGGCCAAATAATTTTTTATTGAATCAAAAGATTTATGGCACTCTTCATCCCATATAAAGTGAAAAACCTTATTTAATAAATAAGTGAAAGGAAGGGTATGATCAACCAACTGAGATATAAATCTACAAATTACTTGAATCTTCCCTTACAAACTCTGCAACTTAGTGATGTTCCTAGGTGGAGGTATGTTAACAATTGTGTCAATCTTATTCATGTCAACTTTGATTCCACAATGAGAAACTATAAATCCCAAAAGTTTTCTCATGTCCACATCAAAGACATACTTAAGAGGATTAAGTTTCATCTTATAGAGTCAAAGTATTTTAAAAATGAGACGAAATTCCCTATGTGATCCTAACGAGTTATGCATTTCGCCAAGATATTATCAACATAGTCTTTTAAGATCTTATGAATGAAATCATGAAAGATTAAGCTCATTTCCCACTAGTAAGTTTCTCTTGCATTCTTTAATGAAAATGGCATGACCACATAGCAAAAGGTACCACAAGAGGTATTAAAGGCTATCTTATACTAATCTTTTGGGTTAATACGAATCTAGTTGTAGTGCAAAAATAAATCCATGAAAGATAAAAGAGCATGGTGTGTAGTTCAGTCCACAATCATATCAATATTAGGAAACAAAAAATCATCCTTAAGAGAAGCTTTATTGATTTTGTGAAAGTCAATGCATATACAAATACGACCATCAAGTTTTCTAATGGCAACAATATTCAAAATCCCAAGGTGAGTAGTCGATTGAATGGATAAATCTTGCTTTTAATAGCTTGTTTATCTCAGTCTTAACCAACAAGGTGACCTTGGCATTAAAATTTCAATTTTTTACTTAATAGGCTTGGCATCAGGACATAAAACAATATTGAGAACCACTATAGGCTCATCAATATCAGTCATGTCATCATATGACCAAGAAAAGATATTAGGATGAGAATGTAGGAGGTCAGAAAGCTCCTTAGCTTCTTCAAAAGAAAGGAACTTCCTGATCTTAATCACCTTTTTGTAAGGTTTAGGATCCATGAAAACTTCAGTAGTATCCCCCTTGAGGAGGAGACTATGTTCTTTAGGATGTGGTATTGGGACACCATTGTCTATATTAAATAGAGGGGCCTCCTCATCCATATTCAAAATGGATTCTCCAATGTACATCTGTTTACTTAGATGATATGAGAATCATCATTTATGGTGAAAGGAGGGTAGACAGTAGTAGGAACCTAAGAATTCCTCTAGTGCTTCCTCCGAGGAGAAAACTTCTATGTGGAATTCTTTTTCCCCTACCTCATACTCTATCAATTCGAGATGGACTAGATTAAGTGGTTCACCTGAAATCATGTTAACACTCCACCAAGGTTTTTTCTTAGATTGTTCAACGAAGCATCCCAAACCTAGATAGCACTTGTGAGGCTTAAACTGGATAGGGACCTAAATTACTTGTTCAATATGCCCAAGGCCTTTACATTCATAACCATATTGAGAAATGAGTTTATATCTAGGACCATAGCATGTTTGCAAAGCTTCAGAAGGTGGTTGTTCCATGTAGAGAGAATCACTCCACCAATGGACATCATATGCATCTACAAGGCCACAACCATATCCTTTATTTTATTTGCAAACGTTAACCTCCTTAGCCAGAGTAGGACTATCATTCCCAGTAGGGTAATGACTCATTTCCTGAATAGGATCATATATTTCCTTCTCAACAAGAGTCTGATCCACTTCCTTAACAAAGGTGTTTGAGGTTATCAAAATTTAAAGATGAGCAGGATTCACTTTGTATTCTCCAATGAATAATTCAAAGAATTCCAAGGATCCACAATCATCACCAAGAAATGCATTTGATTTAGAACAAGTAGACATAGAAGACTTAGGACTTTTTTCTTTAGGTTGCTCTTCTTTAGTGACATCCACTTCAGGGACAACGTCTATGGAGGGTATCATAGAGGAACATGTTATTGCATCAAATTTTAGAGATGGAATACAATTATTAAGAGTGGAGACAATCGAAGCTTGACCGACAACCATTAGTTCAAAAAGGTGAATAGCTTCTAGATCAACTTTAACCATGACCACTTGATTGCTTGCAAAAAATTTAGAGAACAATGTAGAGTGGAAGTTACAACACCCATAGTATGAATCCAAGGTCTCCCCAGAATAATTTTTTAATGTAAGGGACAAGGAATCACGTAAACCAAGGTGGGTAAGGTGATGGGGCCCAATTTCAAAGGAAATATTATCATGCCTAGGACTTGTCGGCTAGTGTTATCAAATCCACGAATATTGGTGCAGGAGCACTTTGCTCTCTAGATGCCTTTAATTGGAATTTTTTAAAAAAATTGAAATTTCTATTGTAAAAACATTATAAAGAGGCCTAGGAGGTCATAAATGATGTATTTGAAGTCTCCAATAGGTCATTAGGGGGTTGATTAAGTCAAATTGCAAATAATGTGGTTTTATTACACAAATTGCAAAAATGGCAAAACTTGAAAAATACAAAAATACAAAGGAATGTGAGAGGTCATGAGGGAAAAGAAAGGATTGGTCATTTTAGATGAGGGGGAAGTTGCTTTAAATTTCTAAAAACACCTTTTAAAGTCATGGAAGACATCAGACTTTGTAATCTTGATCCAAATTTTGCAATAAAGTTCCCTATTTTGTTATTTTTCTGAGTTTTCTATCATTTACCAGTTCTATATGGACTATACATCAATTTTTGGGTTGTAATATTGTTATGATTTCCTAAAAGAGTGTGTGAGCCTTTAAAACAAGTTGATTTTGAGAGGTTCTACTTGTGTTTAGTGCCATTTTTTTGTTAATTTTGTAGAACTAGTTTTAAAAACTAGTTAAGGGTTTGAGAGTCTTGTGAGGGTTATAATATTGGTAGGTTGGATTGTTTAGGGTGATAATATAATGAATTAAGTGTTTTTTGTGTGTGTAGGAATAGGGAAGTCAAGAAATTAGAGTTTGGTCGCTGCCCCATAGGGGAAATATAGAGTTTTCTCTTGAAGAAGGATGGCTACAAGTTGGAAATTGAGGAAAGATCATTCAAGGAGGTTGGAAAGTTGTTTCTAAAGAATGGAAATTTTTTTCTAAACATGATTCAAGCAGTGGAAGAGTATGTGAAGATTTGGAATACACTAAACTATTAAACCCTCAAATGTGAAGCATGTTTAGTGCATAAAATAAGGGTTTTGTTGATTAGCATTTTATTGATCCTTTCACTTCTTGAAGGTTGATGAATCCTAAGTTTTGTGGCATGATAAAAGTTTATTTGAAGTCCTTTGGTGTTTTGGGGGTAATATGAGAGAACATTCTTTGTAAATTAGGCCTAATTTTAAGGCTTTTTCCAGCGTACAGACCACAATTCTAGTAATTTGTTAAAAAAAAACTACTTGAAGCTTTTGGTATGTTGTGTTATATTACAATGGGCTTATGAAGGTTCAGATAGCTTGGATTTTTCAACATAGATTGGAGGAAATACCTGACTTAGGGTATGAAGGCCTAATTGACAATTAGTACCTTGAATGCCTAGTAAGTAGAAGTTTGTTTAATAGTGATTTGTGTGTTTGGTTTTGGATTAAGGTTGTCTAATTGATGGTATCAAGGATGTATAAATGCCTGGATAGAGTCTAGAAAGCATAATATGTTGTTTTTTAATGCTTGGACTGTGAGGAAATCAATGGAGCGTCTCATAGATAGTACCTTCGGTAACTTTCATTTTGATTAGTAACTCAAAGACATGTACAACTATGTCCTAAAGCGGAAACAGACACAGTTTATTTCCCACATTAATCCTTCTGAGAAAAATACATGTAAATTCGACAACAAGCAACAACATAGATGAAAGATACTACAGAAAATAGAACACAAATATTTTACATGGGGAAAACCCTTTCGGGTGAAAAACCCCACTCTCCAAAGTTTGAGCCATTGTATTATTCAGTAACAGAAAGTTACAATATAGTTTCAGGCTCTTAGCCTTTTCAGAGATTACATCTTGTTCATTATGGATACAACTGGTAGCACACTATCCCTGAGAGATCAGGATAGATTCCAGCATAACACTGCCTGATCTCTTCCTCTGCTTTGACCTCATGGCCTCAGCCTTTCAGCCAACCACTCGGTCCTCACTCTATCGCTCTCTCACTGGCTCTCGGCTCTTCAGCTCCTTGGCTTATTAGCCCCCTCTTTAGCTTCAAAATGTCTAATGCATACATATATGCATTCATTCTCTACAAGCTCTATGAAATCATTCTTTTCCAACTCTCAGATTAGAACTAACGAATCATCTAGCCCAACATCATTAGATGTTTCCATTTCCTCGTGTTTTAGTTTTCCAACTTCCACACTGAAACGGTTTAGCAAATGGTTCACATCCTGCTTTCTATAATTGGTCCAAATCGTACCACGTTGAATAGTCATCTAAACGGTCAAGGGCGATCAACCTATGTTGTCATGTCAATGAGACACTAACCGTGTCTCCCCGATGCCAACACAACCAGCATTCAATATTGCCAAGAGTCATCCCTATCGGCAAGAGGTTACATCGAGTCCAAAGAGCTATCGCTAAGACTTCACCATGTCACCAAGACCTCACATTGAAGATCACAAGGTATTCTGAAGAGTTCATCAGTCGGAAAGACTATCGCTCTTTGCCCAGACATTACACCGAAGTTTTCAAGTCACATCGACCTCAACAATCCCATCGACAAGACTATCACAGTTTTCCAAGACCTCATACTGAAGTCTTCAAGTCATGCCGACATGAGTATTCCATTCGGTGAGACTATTGTCTTTCGCCAAGACATCACACCAAGCTCATCATGTTATACCGAAGCATCCAAACAACAGTCGAAAAGACATATCGCTTTCGCTGAGAGGTCATAACGATGTTCCAAGTTACCCTGAAGTCTTATGTTGGCTAGACATTTCATGTTCGCTAAGACTTCATACCAAGCTTAGGAGTCAGATCAAAAAGTCCTTCCGTCAGCCATAAATTCCACATTCGCTGAGACTTCATACCAAAGTCCTTGTGTTTCTTCGATGACTCCATTTGCTAAGAGTCTCACTGAAAACACCCGATCACATGTGGCTTTGTTGGCCAAACTTACCGGTGTCGCCAAGAGGTCATAGCGAACCCCTTTTGTTACCCTGATGACTCCAATTGGCGAGACATCTCCTGGTCGCCAAGAATTCATGTCGATAGGAACAAGTCATACTGATTTCCACATCGACAAGACTTCCTATCATCACTGAGACATCATTCTGACACATATGAGTTACACTAGTGACCACAAGCAGGTGCTATTGGCAAGACTTCACATATCGCCAAGACTTCTCACCGAGACCCTCGAGTTACCCCGATAGCCATATACTATCGGCGAGACTCTCCATCGGTCGCCAAGACTTCATACTGAAGTCTTTGAGTCACCGTGAAGACCCCAAGTGTATCCCCGATGCCCGATAAGAGCATTATGTCAGCCAGATGTCTCCATTCGACAAAAGGTCACAGTGAATGCTTCTTGTCACAATGATAGTTCATTCGGCAAGACACCAACCTTTTCTCAATGACATGAGCAATACACAATGTTAAATTTCTAGTTAGCCAGACAATAAGAATGTCACACCGACTTTTCTCTTCCAGAGGTTACAGCCTGTGAGATTAAGGCACATGATTCCAACAATCTCCCACTTGATGAAGATTACACATGCACCTTCAAAGCAACCAGGAACTAAGATCACACTAGCTCCACCAGTTCAAACCCTAAAACACTCAAGACACCTGATCAACGTGATTCCATAGATAACAGTTGACTCGACAATCTACAACTCTGACCAGACATCTAACTGCAACTCTGTCAACAAGGAAATCAATCATAGCCCTCCAGGAAACCACATAGATCTCAATATGCTCTCATGCTCCATCAATAATTCTGCTCCAACATCCAAGATGTTCACCATTCAGGCAACAATCTTGTCATCTTCCAACATGCCACCTGTGGAAGAAGGATACAAAGCCAAGGTGTATAAGCACCATTCCAACAAACACAAGCAAAAGATCCCAGTGATATCACCAACAAGATACTGCTACCACTTCACTATGCTCAAAATGCTATACATAAGCAATATCAACTTCAAAGCTTCAAACATAACACAACAGTGAAGTCATTCTTCATAAACAAGATAAACAACACCAGTTAGAACAACAATCAGACTGATTGCTTCCATCCAACTGATAAACCCACATGACTAAAAATAGCACCCACAGCTCGTGCTATACCATCCAATCTCACATACCTCAAAAGGTATCAACATTAGTAAACTTATGCCAAATCAGAACCAACTCATCAACAACAAATACAAGCTCCAAGTGCCAACTAGTCTAAGATGACAAGAAACATACAGAAACTTCCACTGCCTGAGTAATCCAGATCTGAAAGATAAAAAAAAATCACAAGTCTACCAATAATAGCACATAGAAAATGTAGCCATGTAGTACCAAGGAAATATCCACAATGACATGCACGACCTGCAACAAACTGCTACAAGAAACATTTCTCTCACCACAAACCTTCACGGCCACAAAGAGAAACTTTGCACATCATCTTCCTATAGAACATCCTCCTACATACACTTTTAATAGCTAGTTGTGTCAAGAATGATCTTCTTCACATCCTAAAAGAAAAGCCTTAACTACATCCATCTAGTCAATCACCAAGATCAAACTGACTTTAAAACCAACATGGATGTAAGCATCTCAAAGAAGATCAAGCCACTTCATTCCCCATTTTAGGAAATCAGCCCATACAACATCTCCTACCAATTCTCATTAGTAACAAGGAGATAAAACAAAACTATACATCTTTCACTATGAATCTTCTGGAACCATTAGACAACAATTCAAGATCCATATTGTGAAAGTGAACTTAATAAAACACATCTAAAAAATATAATGGGCCAAATATCTTTTAGATAAATTGATGAGTAGACCAAGAGTGGGAATGAGAATACTCCTTCAAGATATACAAGTCATCATGACTAATTCAAGAGCAATCTCCTCATAGGTCTCTTATTGAACTCATGTTCAACTAGGGTGTAGGCTTCTCAAACTTTCTACTGAAAAACTTTAACAAGAGTAACAAGAAGCAACACTTCTCTCACAAGAGAAAGACAGCCTCACCTTATTCTTCATGTATCCATGAGTACTAGCAATCGATCATCTCATGCTAAACTTCAACTGCATTACTACACTATCACAAAGTATCAAGCAAATAATCAAAGAACTCAATACACAAAGAATTACCAGACCACTGTCAAAGCTCCAATCATCTGAATCATGAACTTATCATGACACCATGATCTACACATCTCCTTAGGAGATCCCATGCTTCAAGTGACTTCTCCATTGTCTCAAGTACAATGCACAATGCCAAAACTCCAGTGAGCAAACAAGAGTATACCATGACATACAATAAATAGACTCAAAACCAACATCACCTGTCAAGCACCACCAACACCTTAGCCAAATACTCCAAGAGTCCTCCATGGTTCCAAGATGTTGCACATCTTCAAATGATGTCCATGCAAATGCGAAAGAACCCTTTTGTAGCAATAGGATCTAAAAGTTCTCCCTAGAAACATCTACAACACCAAAGAAGACCATTCACCACCATGTGATGAATCCACAGTCACTGCTAGAGCTCCCACTGAAATGTGACACCCGAGCTCTCCAAGCATCATGATCACCTACTTTAGGTTCCTATAACCGACTATTTAGGTACTCAACAATATCCATCCTCTCATCTCAAAATAGTCCCACCAATGCACAAGTGACCAACGACAAGGTCAGCAAACAAGTTTGCACCAGCAATGAATCAACCTCATGGATAAAGATAGTCTACATCCAAGTTATCTCACTGCAACCAATGGGTAGCTAATCCACCAACCGCATAACTTGAAGATCACAAACATCGAACATGCAAACCCATCATTGTATTGGAAACTGCAACACTAAGATATCAAAGAGAAACACTACATAGACAACATGAATCAAGCACCAGATTATGCCAAATCTGATTTTCCAATCATGTCCACAACGAGCACCATAATCAAGGAACCCACAAGCACCACCTCAAGAATGCTAAGTGACAAATCACGTACCAACACTCCCTTGCAGAGAATAAAACACACCTCCTCAAAACCATGCACCAAGCATGCATGCAAAACTACAACTATCTCATCTAGCACTACGCCAAAAGCCAGGGTCTAGAGAATAGCTTAACAACTCCACAAAACCACAAGTTTTTCTTAACCATGTAAAACCTGCAAAACCACAGAGCCATGCGAGTACAAATCATCCTTAAAAAAGGAAACAACATTTCAAGAAATCCAAGCCCCTTATAGGCCAAATTTGCACCACCAACATGTACATGCATTCGAGAAAGAGAGAAAGGCTATTTCAGAAGCTTGCAAATCATCTTAATGATTAACTCCATAGCCTTCAAGCAATCGAGGTTAACAGGAAATAGTGCCTTCCAACACCAGGAACTACCACCTAGCATAAGCCCTCTCTTCCATGGCTGAGAAACAACCTAAGCTTCTCCATATTACCCAGGAGCCTATCACATAGACACCCAATATGAAAGATTTACTGCTACACCTCCATGAAGCATAGAAATCCACCTCATACTCCAAGGTTAAACTTCTACCAGCCATGAGACACAGATCACAACATGATCAACTCCCTTTTCCATCTTGACCATCCTTCAAGCTGCATGTTGTCTCAGAATACCACATGGTTTCTACTCACCAAAGGATCAATACATCATTCCATTCCTACAGATCTCTTCCAACCTAACAAATTGAGAAATCTTCACAAGAGAAATACCCAGAACCAGCAACCAGAAGAAGGCTCTGATACCACTTGTGAGGAAATCAATGGAGCATCTCATAGATAGTTCCTTTGGTAACTTTCATTTCGATTAGTACCTCAAAGACCCATACAACTATGTCCTAAAGTGGAAACAGACACAGTTTATTTCCCACATTAATCCTTCTGAGAAAAACACATGTAAATTCAACAACAAGCAACAATACAGATGAAAGATATACAGAAAACATTACACAAAGATTTTACATGGGGAAAACCCTTTCGGGTGAAAAACCCCACTCTCCAAAGTTTGAGCCATTGTATTATTCAGCAACAAAAAGTTACAATATAGTTTCAGGCTCTTAGCCTTTTCAAAGATTACATCTTGTTCATTCTGGATATAATTGATAGCACACTATCCCTGAGAGATTAGGAGAGATTCTAGCATAACACTGCCTGATCTCTTCCTCTGCTTCGACCTCAAGGCCTTGGCCTTTCGGCCAGCCACTCGGTCCTCACTCTATCACTCTCTCACTAGCTCTCGGCACTTCAGCTCCTTTGCTTATCATCCCCCTCTTCAGCTTTAGAATGTCCAATGCATATGTATATGCATTTGTTCTCTGCAGGCTCTATGAAATCATTCTTTTCCAACTGTCAGATTAGAACAAATGAATCATCCAGCCCAACATCATTAGATGTTTCCACTTCCTCATGTTTTAGTTTTCCAACTTCCACATAGAAACAGTTTAGCAAACGGTTCACATCTTGCTTTCTCTAATTGGTCCAAATCGCACCACTTCAGACAGTCATCTAAACGGTCAAGGGAAATCAACCTGTGTTGTCATGTTAGTGAGACACTAACTGTGTCTCCCTGATGCCAACACAACTAGCATTCGATATCGCCAAGAGTCATCCCTATCGGAAAGAGGTTACATTGAGTCCAAAGAGATATCACTAAGACTTTGCCATGTCGCCAAGACCTCACACCGAAGATCACAAGGTATTCCGAAGAGTTCATCAGTCGAAAAGACTATCGCTCTTCACCCAGACATTACACCAAAGTCTTCAAGTCACATCAACCTCAGCAATCCCATCGGAAATACTATCGTAGTTCACCAAGACCTCATATTCAAGTCTTCAAGTCATGTCGATGTGAGTATTCTATTCGGTGAGACTATCGTCTTTCACCAAGACATCACACTGAGCTCTTCATGTTATATCAAAGCATCCAAACAACAGTCGGCAAGACATATCACTTTCGCTGAGAGGTCATAACGATGTTCCAAGTTACCCTGAAGTCTTCTATTGGCTAGACATTTGTTTGCTAAGACTTCATACCGAGCTCATGAGTCATATCGAAAAGTCCTTCCATCGGCCAAACATTCCACATTCACTGAGACTTCATACCGAAGTCCTTGTGTTTCTCCGATGACTCCATTTGCTAAGAGTCTCATTGAAAACACCTGATCACATGTGGCTTTCTTGGCCAGACTTGCCACTGTCACCAAGAGGTCATAGCAAACCCCTTTCGTTACCTTGATGACTCCAAATGGTGAGACATCTCCTGGTCGCCAAGACTTCATGCCGATAGGAACAAGTCATACTGATTTCCACATTGGCCAGATAGACCAAAGGTCATGCCAATATTGGCAAAACTTCCTATCGTCACCGAGACATCATTCTGACACATATGAGTTACATCGATGACCACAAGAAGATGCTATTGGCATGACTTCACATATCACCAAGACTTCTCACCGAGACCCTCGAGTTACCCCGATAGCCATATACTATCGGCGAGACTCTCCATCGGTCGCCAAGACTTCATACCGAAGTCTTTGAGTCACCACGAAGACCCCAAGTGTATCCCTGATGCCCGATAAGAGCATTCTATCTGCCAGAGGTCTCCATTTGATAAAAGGTCATAGTGAATGCTTCTTTTCACAGTGATAGTTCATTCAGAAAGACACCAACCTTGTCTCAATGTCATGATCAATACACAAGGTTGAACTTCCATTCAGCCAGACAATAGGAATGTCACACTGACTTTGCTCTTCTAGAGGGTACAGCCTGTGAGATTGAGGCACATGATTCCAACATGGACAATGAGGAATCTTTGTGTAAAGTAGTGATTTGAGTACATGAAATTGTAGTCCTGATATGATAGATTTATGTAGCAGTATAAATGGTTTGTTTTGTCAAATAATGATGTTGATAGGGTGTACAAGAGAAGTCTAATAATAGTTTGAAATCAGGTGTGATGGTTTGTGGTCCTTTTGCCTCATTGAAGCAAATTGAAATAAAGAGTGACATGTTGCATGTGTTGGTGAATTAGTTCAAAGTTTATTATTGCTTTGTTTTTGTCAATTTGGTGTTGTTGATGGTTTGAAATATGGTTTTGGTGAATTGGAATACTGACATGTTGTTGTGAAGTCTTGTAGTGATGTGGAAACTAGTGAAATTGATAAAATTTGATAAAGGAATTTTTGGTGCTTGTTCAATTTGATCTTCTCCAAATTGAGTTGGGTAGGAAGTACCCTAATGAGTTGTGGTTTTGGTAGATTCCCTTGCATCAATTGGTATAAGAGTTGGCTGATTTGTTGGTTGGTTGTCGGTGCTTGATTCATCTAAGCTGCAAAGAAAAAGTGTTGGTGTTTGTGCAGGTTAAGAGAGAACCTAGTTGTTGGTTGCCAAGATACTAGGTAGAGAAAAGAGGAGACGCCTAGGTGAGGAAAATATGTTTGTTGAGTTAGTGTGGTGGAGCAATAAAGAAGATGGATACCTATTTGAAGAAGCACTAAGGTTGAAACCTGAAGAGTACTCCACTGATGGGAGTAGATGACAAGATGATTGGTTAGAGAAGGTCAAGGATGAATTGTGAAAAAAGAGGAAAAAATAGCTTGGAAAAAGGAAATGAGAAAGGAAAGTCCTATTCCCTTTGGTAGAGAAAGAGTTAGAGGAAAGATGAGAGTTGTGAGGAGAATGATTGTGAACCTGATAGGCAGGGAATGAGAATGGAAAAAAGGAAAAGGAAAAGACAAAGCGAAGGAATAAAGACAAAATTGAAGACAAATATTAGAATCCAGATAGAGAAAGATCTAGAAGCAGTCCAAGGATGATTTGAATTTGTTTTGTAGGTACAAGCAAGGTTGAAGCAATATGTTTCCAAGGGACTTGGAATTTTTTTTTGGTTGGTTGTATGGTGCAGTAGCACCTTGCTCTCTAGATGCATTTAATTGGAAAATTTGTAAAAAAAATGAACTTTCTATTGTAAAAACATTATAAATTGGTCTAGGAGGTCATAAATGATGTATTTTAAGTCTCCAATAGGTCATTAGGGGGTTGGTTAAGTCAAATTGCAAATAATGTGGTTTTATTGCACAAATTGCAAAAATGGCAAAACTTGAAAAATAAAAAAATACAAAGGAATGTGAAGGGTCATGAGGGAAAATAAAGGATTGGTCATTGTAGATGAGGGGGAAGTTGCTTTAACTATCTAAAAACACCTTTAAAAGGCATGTAAAAGGTGTGGAAGACATTAGACTTTGTAATCTTGGTCCAAATTTTGCAATAAAATTCCTTGTTTTGTTATTTTTTTGAGTTTTCTGTCATTTACTAGTCCTGTATGGACTGTATATCAATTTTGGGTTGTAATATTGTTATGATTTCCTAAAATAGTGTGTGAGCCTTTAAAACAAGTTGATTTTGAGAGGTTCTACTTGCATTTAGTGCCATTTTTTTTGTCAATTTTGCATAATTGTTTTAAAAACCCAGTTAAGGGTTTGAGAGTCTTGTGAGGGTGGAACTCACCATCCCACCAATGTAGGGTTACAATATTGGTGGGGTGGATTTTTTAGGGTGTTACTAGAATTCATTGAGTTTTTTTTGTGTGTGTAGGAATAGGGAAGAAAAGAAATTAGAGTTTGGTCACTTCCCCGTAGGGGAAATACAAAGTTTTCTCATGATGAAGGATGGCTACAAGTTGAAAATTGAGGAAAGATCATTCAAGGAGGCTGGAAAGTTTTTTCTAAATCATGGATAGAAATTTGTAAACATGATTCAAGAAGTGGCAGAGTATGGGAAGATTTGGAATACACTAAACTATTAAACCCTCAAATGTGAATCATGTTTGGTGCATAAAATAAGGGTTTTGAAGATTAGCATTTTATTGAGCCTTTCACTTCTTAAAGGTTGATGAATCTTGAGTTTTGTGGCATGATAAAAGTATTTTTGAAGTCCTTTGGTGTTTTTGGGATGATATGAGAGCACTTTCTTTATAAATTAGGCCTAATTTTAAGGCTTTTTCCAGCGTCCATACCACAATTTTGGTAATTTCTTCAAAACAAACTACTTGAAGCTTTTGGTATGTTGTGGTATATAACAATGGGTTTATGAAGATGCATATAACTTGGATTTTTTCAACATAGATTGGAGGAAATACTTGACTTAGGGTATGAAGGCCTAATTGACAATTAGTACCTTGAATGCCTAATAAGTAGAAGTCTGTTTAACAGTGATTTGTGTGTTTGGTTTTGGATAAAGGCTATCTAATTTATCATATCAAGGATGTATAAATGCCTGGATAGATTCTAGAAATCATAGTATGTTGTTTTGATGCTTGGAAAATGAGGAATCTTGGTGTAAAGTAGTGATTTGAGTACATGAATTTGTAGTCTTGATATGATAGAGTTATGTAGCAGCATAAATGGTTTGTTTTGTCAAATAATGATGTTGAAAGGGTGTACAAGAGAAGTATGATAATAGGTTGAAAGCAAGTGTGATGGTATGTGATCCTTTTTCCTCATTGAAGCAAATTGAAATAAAGAGTGATATGGTGCACATGTTGGTGAATTGGTTCAAAGTTTATTAGTGCTTTGTTTCTATCAATTTGATGTTGTTGATGGTATAAAATATGGTTTTGGTGAATTGGAATACTGACATGTTGTGAAGTCTTGTAGTGATGTGGAAACTAGTGAAAAATTGATGAAGTTTGATAAAGGAATTTTTGGTGCTTGTTCAATTTGATCTTCTCCAAATTGAGTTGGGTCGAAAGTACCCTGATGAGTTGTGGTTTTGGTAGATGCCCTTGCATCAAATATACAAAGAAGAAGCAGCTAAGGAAGAAGAATCAACTTTAATCTTAGGTAGTAGATCTATACTACAAACATTGAGGGTTGAACTGGTATTGATGAGGGTACACCTAATACTGATATTATTAACATTAACTATAATCATTAATGGATCCACTTGTTTCTACACATCTAGGGGAAAAATTTATTGTAGATAGAACTTGATGTTACACAAATCCACAGGAATATGAGCCATCAACACACTAAAATTGATTAGCCTAGTGGAGGCAGGAAAGAGGATCTTTTGCGAGGCTACCTGAAGCATTCTTTCATAAACTAGAGCGGTCTAGAGAAAATCCCAAAGTGAGATCTTAGCTGGAGTAACAAGAGGTTGCTTGACAAGATCATAATCTCTAGGTACTTTAGTTTTAAGTTTAGGTGTTGAACGAAGACTTGGTTGGGAAGGTGGTAAAGAAGTAGGAACTTGAGTAGGTTGAGGTGTAGGAACAAAAGGTTGTTGATCCAGATTCTACTTATTTCTTCTTGTGTTATACGTGTTCCCAACAACATTATAAGAAATAAAATCTATATCTTTTACAAACCTTGAATATAAATTTGGCTAATCATTATGATATGTAACTCTACGTATAGAATGAATCATCTTGGGAGAGGGGCTAGATGGAGTCAAGTAAAAAATGGGTCTCTTAGGACTTGGGGAAGCCATGAAGACTACAACAACATTCACCAACTCTTCAACTTGTGAATAGAAAGTTTGTTCAGAAGATCTACAAGTAGAGGAGGATGCTTCCAAGAAATCATCTAGAACATCACCCAACATAGTGAAATCTTCCTTAGTGAAAGTATTATTGTAAACACTAAAATATTATAGAAAAAGATATGACATGTTCATGTTGGGTTCACCAAAATGTGAGATAAGGGGGATTCACTGCTCATGAGTCTCTTCATTCTCAAGAGAATCCTAGGGATCAAACTTCCCTTAACCAACTCAAATGTTGTTGAATAAAGAAATTTCAAAGAAACCATACAAAACTAATTATCTCAAATGACTACTTCAGAATTAGAGAGAGAAATATTTGTAGATCTTTTCCTCAAAAATAAGAGCTCTCAGAAACTACAGTGTGGAATTAGGATGCTAGTGTGGCATGTTGGAGTCTGAAGGATGAGATGGCATCCCTAGTAATAGAGAACTCGCAACTTGGGTAGAACAACAAAAAATGTCACTCTCTAACATATGTACTAGGTCTGTTGAATAGAGTAACTAGATAGAGAACAAAAAATGAGACAAAGCACAAGGATGAGCTAAGAGGGGACTTACAAATGACCACATGTCCTAAACCTTCCTCCAAGCTCCCATTCGGTATCCTGCACACAAAACGAATGGGGAAAATGTTGGGCTTGTTTTGGGGCTTGTCATAGTCAAACCCCCATTTTGGTGCTTCCACCTCCGTGGATAGTCAGATAAATATACAGAGTAAAGAAAATAGACAAATGAAAGTGGTGAAAACAATCCCCACTTGATGAAGAGAACCTACACCACCAAATAGTAAATGAACAACGAGATCTAATCTATTAGCAAATAGATAAGAGCAAGAGAGTGTTACCAACAATCCTCAACCCCCTATTGAACACACAGATGCACCATTGAATTCTTGCTAGAGAGCTTTGGTTGTTGGAGGGACCTCAATCCGATATAGCTTCACTTATAGAAGTGTTATTGCAAAGAGTAGAATAGGTTGAGATTGAGAAAAGAAGTCCTCAAATAATCGAGAACCCCCCAAAAATGAGAGAAAAAGGGAGTTTTGTTGCACATAAAGGTGGAAAGAGCCGCTACACCCAATAATTTGACTACAAAGACACATGTCTTGAGTCAAGATTTTGTGATTTCTTATTTCAAACCTGGAAAACCACCAAGACACTAGTGCATCGTGTAGATGTCCACATGCAACACAGGCATCTAAAATGTTAGTTTTTAGGAAATGGGGTAGAATATTTTTGTTGCTTCATCATTGTACCTCGTGGAGTTGGAATCAAAAAATTTTGACCAATGAGGCTCTTATAAAAAATGTTCTTAGGCATCATAAATGCTAGGAAAAGTGCTAAAATGTGAAATTGCCCCTAGGTACAATTTTGCAACATTACACTTCCTTGGTCTATAGATAGTAGAAACTGATAAAGGGATATTTATATTTCAAACCAAGTATTCCAAGGAAATTCTCAAGAAGTTTGGGATGGAAGATAGCAAACTAGTTGGTACCCTTATGATAATTGAATGTAAATTGGGAAAGATAGATGAACCCCTTGATGAAAATTAGACCATGTGTAGATCAGTGAAAAGCATCTTGCTTTAATTAATTTCATCAAGGCTTGATATCATGTAAGAAGTATGCATGGTTGCAATATTCCATGCTACTCCTAAAGAGTCTCATGTCAATGCAGTAAAAATAATTTTTAGATACATCAAATTACTATTGACTATGGACTGTGGTATCCCAAAGGTGAATATTTCACTTTGACAACATAGATAGATATTTATTGGGTAGGAAGTGTTGATGATAGAAGACACACTAGTGGTGGTGCATTCTTCCTTGGAAAAAAATTGTTTCATGGTTGAGCAAGAAGCAAGAGTTAGTTACTCTTTCAACAACTAAATCAAAGCATGTGGCAGTAGTGGCATGTTGTAATCAAGTGTTGTGAATGAAGAAAATACTTAAAGGAATCAAGATAGAGTACACATAACCTATCTCTATTCTCTATGATAATTCAATTACTATAAACATATCAAAGAATATAATGATGCATTTTAGGACTAAGCATATATCAATCAAGTATCAATTTTTGAGAGAAAAAGTAGAAAATATAGAAGTCATCATGGAATATGTGCCAACTATGGATTAGATTGATGACATATTCACAAAACCTCTTCCCAAAGAGTAATTTAAATACTTGAGGAAAAAATTGGGAGTGGTTGATCCTACCTTACAACACTAAATATTAGTTATAGGGCATGAGTCCATGGGGAGTTTCACAGAAAAATTATTTGTCCCTAGAAGAGAAGAATAATTCAAGTTAGGAATGATAGGTTTTACAAATTTCTAACGAATTGATGGTTGTAGATATCATGGATACACTTCTTTATCTAATAAAGGGGGATTAAAGGTTGAACAAAAATGAGAGCACAATTGGTATAAGTAGATGTATGGCATCTTGAAGAGTCCCTTTGCCATTGATGTCAAATGGGGAGAGAATCTTCAAATGCTCTGATAAGGAAGCTTGTCTACCCCAAAAGGGGAGATGAAGTAAAAGTGCTCTAGTAGTTGGATTCTAACTACTAAGTGGGAGAGAATCATAAAATTCTCATTGTTTATCAAAGGGGGAGATATGCAACTAAAGGGGAGATTGAAAAGGTTACTACACAAAATGATCAAAGTAGACCATGCATTTATTTGTGCAAAGCATTGGTGCAAAGCATTTAGTTTTTCCATTAATGAAAAAGGGGGAGGTTGTTGGTGATATGATTGTCATTTATGTCAAAAGGAAATTGATATGATTTCAAATGAGATATCATTGGAAGTATGGATGTCATTGATGTTAGTGGATCAGTCTCAGGCTCATTGGTGAAGTATGATGGAGAAAAGAAAATGTTTTTAAAAGTTGCAAAGTTACTCAAAATGTTGCAATGTAGCTATGCAGTATTAACATGTTATTGCAGAGATTCTTTTAGAAGGTCTGTAGAGAAAACTAATGGTAGATCTGATGGGAATTTTTCATGCTCATTTTAGTGATTGTAATAGCCCAACTAGATTTAATTAAAAAATAAATAAATATTGACATCATGAATATCACTTTTAATGCCACAATTCCATAGCTATTTCCATTTAGCAATTTTATGTCATAATTCACTATAAATCTGAAATAAAAATATATATTCACTTCCATATGTCAATAGTTACATACAAGTTTGACTAGGAATTCAACACCTCAAAGTTAAATATGATTACATAGTTTTTTAAAAAAAATCATCTTTTGGTCCTTTACATCAATGATACAATATATAATAGAATTATGATATGATTCCTTCATGACATCTTGCCTCCACTGGTGGACAAGAATGTGATTGAGGTGATTTTCTACTCAACCATGAAGTAATGCTTCCTTGAAATTATTCAGTTAGTTGAAGAATACCTGCCCCTACATGGAACACTTAGCAAGAGATATAGTTTGCAAGGTGAAATATGTGCATGCCTAACTACATGAATTTCTATCTATTCTATTAGAATATGCAAGTTCCATGTTAGGTAAATTCAATATAACATATATAAAAAAATGACTGCAAAGCTTGGCCAAGTTTGTGATGTATGAAATATAGTTCTGGTAAGATTTGGAAAAGCGAATCTACTCTCTTTGGCACCCATTCCCAGAAATAAAGCTTATCATATGAAGGGGTATCCCTCCCTTTAGACCATCCATTAGAAAAATTCTATTGTTCTATAGTCTACCAAGAATTCTTGTATCATTCCATTCAACAAAAAACAAACAATATTCATTCACACTTGGTATCTCTATTCATCTAATATCATATGTATTTGCAACTCAATACTGTTCTAGATTTATAGTTTTATTACATTTGCACATCTATAACTTTCTCAATGAGTATAGTAAATCAAGATGAATCAAAAGGTATACTGCATGTATGTGGGAATGTATATATGAATTCTTTATGTACGATCACATATATGCCTAGAAATGAATAAATTAAGAATTTGCGTATACATTCTGAAATTTAAATGAAGATCTATTTTACAGAAGTGTACTTTGATATTCAAAGAAGAAATATAACATCATTTCATTTAGAATGTTTATTCAAATAAAAATATCATCTAATTCTAGTTTTAGATGCAAAGTAATCTATTTTTCACTTTCATAGACTTATATAAAAACGGGTCGATAAATTTGAATAGAAAAGCATCACCCATTAAAAAAATGTAAGATAATTCATTCTATTTCAAAACTAAGTGTTTATACTTGTTTTCCTTGTTCAAAATATTCCCTAAAAACAAATGTAGGCCCTATCCATCGAACCATTTCTTCTAGAGGATATGATACAAATGTTATCAACCCTTGATTACATGATATCATATGCCTTTTTGGTTGTTCTACTTTGGCCAATATCTTCAAGCCACAGGTTTTACCCATTTTGGTGTTTATCACCCCCAAAATGCATGAATAAAATAACAAACACAGTTGATACTTTCGACCAAATTTAACAGAGTGTTGAATAGAGATCAAATAAGAGATAATGCTCACACATTACTTCCATACACATATATATGTATATATATCATAACATATATATATATATATATACATAAACTTGACCATAAAATAAAATAATGGTTACCAGTTCTACAGCCTAGGAAGGCCATTGTGGCTTCATCAAAAAATTTTACCATTGAGCATTCATTGTTCAATCTCACCATTACTTACAGTGGGTGGTGAGACTCATACAAAGATCATTTGTTGCTTCACTGGACGTCTAAGTTATGAGGTGATCTTCACCACTGTAACCTTGCATTAGGTGGTAAATAAAAATATAGTGTGAATCAATTTAAATAAAAAGTGACAGAGGTTAGTCCTTCGACTGGTCTCCTACAACAATAAAAATATACAAGCTAATCACATAGAAATACATTTGGGTCGGTCAATAGCTGGCTAGGACCCAAAATGGATAAACTTCATGCACATAAAATGATGTGTCGTGGGTGTGAAATCCATGTTGCAAGTATGAGTAATTTTGGTTGTGTTCTCATTGATGTCAACACGGTACAGGATGTTGTAGGTCATGCATGTATAGTTGAGATGCTGATGAGATGTGAGTACATGGAGCTATCTTTATGATGTTGCAGATGTGCTATGATGAGTTACTAAGAAAATTAATAAATAGAGAAGTCAGATTTGTGTGTATGTTCAAAATGTGCTCTGGTTTGTGCTCCACATTTCTTCTATGTTGATCCTATGCTTGTACAAATTTGGGTTGTTGTTTTTGGGCATCTTTCAGTGATATCTCCTATTTTTAGATTTTGGTTTTATGGAGAATGAAAGTTGTGTTCACCCGTATGTGAACTAGGTTGACAGAGCTATTTGTCTATGGACTGGGATAAATTTTTTTACTCCAGAGTCCTTTTCTAGTTTGTTTCAAGTCTTGTGGATCTAGAATATGTCTTGTAATGGTGTTCTCTATGTTCTGGAAAAGATGTTTGTGGTCTACTGCTCTAAAAGTTGAGTTTCAGTATTGTTGTGTTTGTCTGTTTAGTCCAGATGGATTGGTAAGAAGTATTATGATTTTGAAGGTTTTTGTAGCTATTTTGGATGTATCTAAAGGTATCTGAGATGTGTTCTCATGCATGGTGAAGTGTGTTATGTCATCTACATGTTATCTTTCTTTTGGGAAGGATGTACTTCAAAGATCATTTGTGTTTTTGTTAGGTTTGGCCGACCTAGTTTTTACACTTCATATGAAGGATTGCGAATTAATTAAGGAAGCATGTGATTGATCTGGGATGATGTTTTGGGTCTTGGTTAAATATTGGTTTGGTCCTCTCTCATTCCTTTCCTTTGCAAGAATTTTGATTTGCTGACCTAATTTGAATTTATGAAATGAAGTGTGTGTAGCCAACCTTGGTGATAGCTTCTAAGGATGAAGAGGGTATAAATACAATTCAAGATGTTGCGAATAAAAAAAGCCACAATTTTGAGAAGCAGAGTTGTGTGAAAGTGAATTAAGGTAGCATTACTTTAATTTGTTAGATTCTTGAAAGCAATGAGTTGACGATGTCTAAAATTCTTGTTATCTAGGCTATGGGTGTGTGTAATTTGTTGTGGTGGATCTTTCTGTAATATTTTGTTTTTGTAGGTAGTGAGCCTTCCTATTGGATAGTGAGTCCTTTATGTAGGCAGTGAGCCTTTGTATCTAGATAGTGAGTCCTTTTGGGAAGTGAGTCCTTAGCGGTGAGCCTCTTTGTATTTGGTTATGTAATTACTTTATATTGTGAGCTAATCCTCTCTGTGGTTTTTCTTGCATTGGGTTTTCCATGTAAATATGGTGTTTTCTATCTTGATATTGCTTTCTGTTATTTTCATTTCATGTTCATACTATAGACAGGTAAAATGTACTAATCGACATTACACACTTGATCCTGATTACTAACACCATTTTATCCTTAATCATCCCTCGGTCTGGCCATTTAATTGAATACCCTTATTTGATTAAATTCATCAATTTTCCTCCCTTAATTAAATAAATCATTTATCCGATTAAGTCATTCTCTCTTGTTAATTAAATCAATCAATCTGATTTAACTAACCCTAGCTCTTTATTTAATTAATCTCTAAAATCTATCTATTAAATTAAATAAATTAAACCTTATTTAATTTAATCTAACCAACCATCTCCTTTAGTTAAATAAAACAAAATCTTTATTTAATTAAATCTAAAATCGCATTCTTCTCATCTTTTGATATAAATCAAGCCATAAATCTAAGTCAAATTTGGACCACGTCATCTAATCCCTCATTAAATTAATCGACCCTTGATTAATTTAATTCTAATCCATGTCCCATCCTCTTTCTTTTTCCACTTGCACATGAAAATAGATTTAATTCATTTATTAAATCCCTATTTTCTCTCAACATGGCATAATAGGGGAATATTCTTCCAAATTTGAAATCCTTCCAAGTGGACTTTTTCCTTCCAACAAGACATTTATTTCATCTTTTGCATTGAGCCAAGTAGCATTTAAGACATTCCTTTTCCCTCTTACATGTCATTTCACTATTTTCAAATTCCACCTAATTGCATTTGTGGGCACTTTCATCAAAATGTGCACATCCTTCATCCATTAATCTCTTGACAAGTAGCATCTTGCCATTGGTTGAAAGTTAGTCCCACATTGCTTCATTTTGGGAATTCTTCCATCTTGTCTTTCTATAAATAAGAGGCTTCTCTCCTCATTTGATCATCCAAAATTTGAGTAAGTTTACTATACTCAATTTTATCTTTAAGCATCATCATTTTCATCCATTTTATCAATTTTTTAGCTAGGTTATGCAGAATTTTCATCATGGAGCTCAAGTGGATCTTCAAAAAAGTGGATCAACCTTCATAATTCATCAACATTGCATCATTGAAGTTGGGAAAGGGCCAATTTTTACATCAAATTGGCACCAATTCCCCCATGGGATCAAGAGTTTGCTTGCTTAATTAGGATTTCATTACTTTCTTATTGTGTTCTTCATTTTATTTCCTAATTTGACCTTTGCTAATGGATTTCATAGGGAATCTTGATTCTTGCTTGCATTGGATCTAACTATGTGTTTGTTTCTTGTGTTTTGCAGGTACTAGGATCTTGGTTCCACACATACTTAATAAAAAAATGAAGTGGATAAGAAATTGATAAGTGTTTGAAGATTTGAGTTTGTGTTTGGTGATAAATGATTCACCCCCCTCTCAGTTTTCTTGTGCCTTTCAACAATCCAACCCCAAAAATAGGGCTGATCAACATTTACAAGAGTATACAAAGCTTCAAAAGCTTGGCCCTCATGGGCTTCACAAGAGATTTACATAGTTGATCTCTCAGACAACGAAACCCCTAATACATACATGCACAATAAACACACATATTGGTGTAAAAAGAATAGGAGATCAATTTTTTAACATATGGCCAAAACAACAAGTTCGAATTACCTCCAACGATATTTGGCTTGGTGATTTTTCCTTTCCACTGAATTGCTCTACTTTTTCCTTCCAACTTGTTGATTTTTCTCCTCTCCCATGCTTTTTCCTTCTTACTGGATCTTTCTCCCCATTCTCAATTTCAATTTTTTTGTGCTATTTTGGGTATGATATGGAAACTTAATGTTTGCAACTTTCATTATGTTAGTTGATCACCCACTCCTCCACATGAGGGAATCAATCTCTATATTTGGTGGGATTTACATACATTTGAATTTCCCACAATTTCAAAAATCATTCTCATTTTTTTTGTATGGGTATATATATATATATATATCACACACAGAGACACACACACACACACACACACACACACATATATATATATTTATACAAATAATTTCACACATTATCCTTGAATTCAAATTTTAAAATTGCACCGCTAGTTTTATGTTCACGTGCTGAAATTTTCAAATTCTAAATTGCACTGCTAGGCGAAACAAGGATGTTATCACCCTCTTTGTTTTGTTGCAGTGTGACACATGTAGAATTAGTAGTGCCATATAGCACCACTGGGTCTTTGAAACTGCACTGCATATGCAGGTTCCACTGCTGGAGTAAAGGAAAAAGTGAAATCTCAATTTTTATGACATGTGCCTTTTTTTTATTTTGATCATTTGGGTTATTAATTGATTTCCTAACCATCTATTTTGCAGTTATAATTGGTTTCTTGGTAGGTTGGCTTATTCAAGATGAAGAAAGGAAATCTAGTGGAGGTATCATAATGAAATCACTCTCTCATGATACCAAGTGTTTTTGAACACTTTAGTGTTTGTTTAACATTCTTAGAGTATTCACAATTTATTGTAAACATTTGCTATCTTTCATGTGCTTAGGACCTACTAAATTTCTTTTGGGCTCTAAAAAGAACATTTCAATTTTTTGTTACAAAGGGCTTAAAAAGAATTGTAGGACAAACTCACTAGATTTGGTTTGAGGATTAACAATTGAACAAGGAAATCTCCATATTTTGTTTTGGTGTTCTAAAAAGAATCAAATCATTGCTTTGTGGATTTAAAACGAACAAATGTTTTTTTTTTTTTTTCTGTAATTGCTTACCCAAAGTAATACCATCGAAAAGACGTATGCGCTTCTCTCGCACCTCACGATGATCTTGAGAATCAAAATGCTTTTTGGTGATCTTAAGTTGGGTAAAGTAATTGCCTCCATATTTCATTTTGGGATTAAAATTGAACAAAACATCTTGCAAGTGTGAGTGGAGCATATTGCATACATTCTATCTCTTTGTGTTGCAACAAAGATTGATCGAGTTACGGGTTTTTTTTTTCTTGCTTTTGTTTATGTTAGAGGGTCTACCTTGTGGAAAAAGTAATAACCCAAGGGAATGATCCAACTGGTAACATGCTTAATCCAAGTGTATTTCCAGCTAGTATATAAGTGTGGATACTAGAACAAGGGCTAGTATCACACAGTTGGTTCTGACGAGAAGGGAAGTAATGGTCTCTCGCCACATGGATCAATCCCTATGAACAAAAAATATGAATTAAAACCCTTGTTTAGAAAAGGCCAAAATCCTTGATCTATTTGTTGGTGCAAGAACAATGGTCCTAAAGTCACCCCACACTTTTACGATTTTTAGTAGAAATGGAAAGTATTCCATGGGAGTTTCATGGGTGCTAATGCTTGGCTGCCCCGTATAAATGAGTGTCGTGGAGGGGAGCCAGTGGGGTCAAGCATCTAACCATTCGCTAAAAATAAGCATAACTAGACTTGTCCAAGTGGGGATTCAACAAATATAGTCTTTCATAGCCATAAGGTTGTACTTTTTCTTGGTTACAAAACACTTTGCTTGCTTGTAAACATTTGGAAACAAACATTCAACATTGTCATCAAAACTTCAAACCCTTTATGAGGAAAATATCTTTGACAAGGTTCATGTGTTATTGCTTTCCCTTGGGATTTTATCCTTAGAGGTTTCTAAACACTTGGATTTATATCTCAATTTTCTTACTAAAGTCAACAATAGGTAACCCTTTCCTTGATTTCATCAAGTTTCCACATAATATATTTTTTGGGATGAGAAGAATAAGACATTGGACATCTTGTTTGAAGAGCTAATCAAGAGATTGTTTGTGGTAAAAATAAATCACTAAGAAAAGCTAAGAACAATTGAACCCCACACATGTGTCTCAAATGATTTCATGCAAGATCAAAATCTAGAAACCAAAATCAAAATCTCTTAGTCCAAAAGAACATCAAAAGTCTCTCTCAACACTCTATGAATTTAGATGAAGATTACTTTTCAAATTTTACAGAAGAGCTTCAAGAAACAACCCTAGATTGTACTCATTCTCTTATTGTCAAAATCCAAATCTTTTTCAAGAATTTGAACACCTTTTTTAGAGTAAAGCATGTTCTTCAAAACCGTGGTCTTGTAAACAAGAGTCTTTCTAGGTACACATAGGATCTAAATCAAAACCTTCTTTCATCTTTCAAACATCAAACCAAAATCATCTCACCAACAACTATTGAAAATATTGAAATCATTCTTCATGCTAGACCTTTTGGAAATAAAAATCATCAAATCCTTGAAATCCTTGAATCAAAACATCAAATCATCTTTGGCATATGATGTTCCCCTTGGTGGTAATGCTATTCCATAACTTGTCCTCTCTTGTTGGTGATGTCATGTGTGATGTTCCCTAAGGTGTGACCTTTCATTTATTGAGCAATACTCCTTTATTATTTTTAAAATCATAATGACCCTCAATGGGGGTCTAAGGCAATGCACCTCAATGGGGGTTCAAGGGTAGTGCCCCCGAAAAGAAAATTTTATTCATATTTTATTATTGTAAATCTAGATTGTTCATCATTAGGTCTTAGATCTGATGATCAATATTTTATTAGCTTGAGTTTCCCTAGAAGGAAACCCTATTTTATGAGGGTGTTGTATTACAGCTATGTATTGTAATGTATTTTGAGAGACAAATAGTGGTTGTGTTGCCTCTAGATCTGTAGTTGGTGATACTACTATGAGAAGATTTCTCTACAAGTATATTGTAATATTTTTGTTTTTTGATTAATATATTGGGTGGATTTTAGAGTGTGTCATTTTTCTCCTGAAAGGGTTTTCCCCACGTAAATAATTATGTCATGGTATGCATAATATTTATGGTTATTTATGTTTAAGTTTTTGTAACTCTTATAGATCTATAAATTTTTTACATTATTCTCTTCTCAAGATTAGTGTAGGAATTTGTTCCACTACCTTAGCTTCCTT
Source organism: Sequoia sempervirens (assembly GCA_007258455.2). NCBI lineage: Eukaryota > Viridiplantae > Streptophyta > Pinopsida > Cupressales > Cupressaceae > Sequoia > Sequoia sempervirens. The sequence goes on from VDFB02256132.1 coordinate 145,654,164, forward strand.
ACAAGTGGTATCAGATCCTAATCATCTTTGGTTTTAGTTGTGGGTTGTTGGGTTTTTTGAGCTAATCTAGATTTGAGTGGGAGCTTGTGGAAAAGACGCTTTGTGATCTTGTTATAAGAATTTTTAGATGAAAATTTTATAAGGGAGAATAGAGGTGGATAAATTTTCTAGAAATAATTTTGAAATGTGGAAGCTAAATATGAAGGATTTGTTGATAGATCGAGATCAGTGGGATGCTATTGGTGAGAATGTTTCAAGGCCTACAGATCCTACTCAAGCTACTCAATATGATGTTATGGGTCGTAAAGCCAAGGTTCTAATCAGATTGTTCTTGGTAGACTCTATTTTAATCAATGTGCATGAAGAGACCTTTACATAGAAACTATGGAAGAAGCTTGGTGAGATGTATCAAGCCAAATCTTTAGTGAACACGATTTTCTTGAGGAAGAAATTTTATTCCTTGAGAATGGAAGAGGGTGGATGAATTACAGACCACATGGAAACATTCAACATTTTGGTGGCCTAATTGGAATTAGCTGGTGTTGAAATGGATGAGGAAGAGAATTTTCAAATCCCACTTTGTTCTTTGCTTGATTCATGAGATTCTCTTGTTATGGCTATTTGGAGTACTTTTGTTATATTGAAGCTTGAAGATGTGGTGGGTTCTTTACTTTCTAAAGAAAAGTGGAGGAAGGTATCCATCAATGCCAAGGAGGCCTTGAATGTTTGTGGAATACCTAAGGAAAAAGGAAATAATAATGAGAAGCATGAAAAATCCAATTCCAAGGGGAGATCTAAGTCTCCTCAAAAGTTAAAAGTTCTTTGTTGGAATTTTGGTAAGCCTAGACATGTTTGTAAGGACTACAACGAAGAAAAGAAGAAGAAAAAGAAGAAATTTGATTTTGATTCTAAGTCTAGGAAGGATGATGGTGATGCATTCATTGTAGCTTTGGCAACTTGTGCATGTGATGATGCATGGTTAATTGAATTAGGCCCATCTTTCCATATGACATTTAATAGAGATTGATTTTTTGAATATGGATAATTTGATGGAGGTAAGGTGTACTTGGGTGATGATTATTATTTAAAATTTTTTGGTTGTGGTAAATTTAAATCATGTTTCTTGATGGTAGAATAAAAAGGATTAATGGTGTGTTGCATATCCCTAGTTTAGCACAAAAATTTCTATCTGTGAGAAAACTAATAGATGCAGCTGTACAAGTAGTATTTTTTGATGTAGGATGCAAGATGGTCAGAGGTGTTATGGTGATTACTAGAGGTATCAGATATGGCACATTGTATAAGATTGATGCATGCACTGTTGAGTGCAATAGTACTTCTATGAAAATCAAGTATGTGGAAGAAGTGAGGGTTTCACCTTCAATAGATGGTCATAGATTTTGGGTACCTAGGATTGCTCTTTCTTCTAAATCAAAGTTACTTGCAGAGAAAAATATGTTATCGCACCAGAGACTTGGCCAAATTGGAGAAAAGGGTCTAAAGACCTTGAAAAATAAAAACCTTGTTAAGGGTTATTTAATTGTAATCTTGAATTTTATTTCTATGAGCATTGCATTTATGGAAAATAAAATTGTGTTTATTTTTACTCAAGTTCTCATAAATCTTGTGGTGTATTGGATCTTATTCATTTTAATGTGTTTAGTCCTTTAGATGTTCCTTCAAATAAAAAATCCACATATTATGTTTCATTTATTAATAATTATAGTAGAAGGACATAGGTATACTTTCAAAAGAGTAAATCTGAAGTTTTCAATCAATTTAAAGAATTTAAAGCAATGCTTGAGTTGTAGACTAGAAAGAAAAGAAAATATTTGAGGATTGATAATGGTAGTGAATTTTTCTCTAATTATTTTGATATATTATGTAAAAACTATGGTATTCATAGACAAAATACAAATTCATAATCTCCACAACATAATGGAGTTGCGGAAAGAATGAATAGGACATTGATGGAGAAGTCTAGGAGTATGTTGAGTGGTGCTAGTCTAGAACAAAGGTTTTGGGCTGAAGTTGTTGCCACTACTTGTTACTTGATTAATAGATATCCTACATCAAATCTTGTTGATAAGACACCTATAGAGGCATGGTCAAGCCACAAGCCTTCATTAAGAAATCTCAGACTTTTTGGTTACGAGGCATATGCACATGTGCCAAAGGAGGCATGAATAAAGTTGGAGAAGAAGGTTGTGAAATTTATCTTCATCAGATAGAGTTATGGTGTGAAAGGATAGAATCTTTGGGATTTTGTTGAACAAAAGGTAATACATAGTAGAAGTGTTATTTTTAAAGAAACTAAGCCTTCTTCTATTATACTGTAGCAAGAGAAAATTAAATAGGAAGATGTGATTCAATTTCCTTCTACACTTGAGAAAGTTGAATTGAGGCCCATGGATAGACAAGAGGTTGAGGAGAGCTCATCTAGCTCTAAATCTTCAAAAGAGGAGGAAGAACCTCTAACTCAGCTTGTTCATAGGTCTACAAGACATAGAAAACCACCTGAAAGGTATTCACCTAATGATTGGAGATGTATTTTTTCTTTAAATACTAACATGGATGAACTCAGATTGGTAGAGGAGGAATTAGGTATGAATGATGCAAAATCTTGGAAGATTGCTATGGATGAAGAAATGGTAGCTTTGAAAAAGAATGATACATGTGATCTTGTACCATTTCCTGAAGGATGAAAACCCATTGATTGCTTTGTCTACTACTAAAGCTGAGTATATGGCATCTACTCATGCTTGTAAAGAATTTGTTTGGCTTAAGAAACCATGTTCGAATATTGGAATAAAACAAGGTACAATGATAATTTATTGCAATAGTTAGAGTGTGATATGTCTAACCAAGAACCTAACATTTCATTCTAGGACCATTCACATTGATGTGCAATATCATTTTGTTAGAGACATTGTCAAAGATGGCAGGGTGAAGCTAGTTAAGGTAGAGACTTTGATGAATGTTGCTAATTCTTTAACTAAGCTTGTGGGCATAGAGAAGTTCAGATGATGTTCATACTCAATGGGCCTTTTGGCCCCTAGTAATTAAGATATGATGTTTATACACCATCTTTTTGTATTTATAAGGTGTTCAAAAGTGGGATATTTGTTGGGAAAATGTGTCTCAACCTTTCAGTTACATAAGTTACTATTGATACATAAGGTGCTATTCATATGATGATGACTGGGGGTGGAAGGGGGTCCTTGCATGAGGGGTCTGGGGGGATCATTTCCTCAACTAAGGGTCCAGGGACAACATGCGAAATTAGTCAGCATTATAAAAACACTACAAAGTAAGATAACATTACAAACCAATAACTAGGTTAGGACATCATGAGTAAGGGGATTTTTTAATTTCATAGAGTTCTCTAATTTGTGTAATAGGAGAGGTGAACTAAATTTTATTCATATTTTATTATTGTAAACTAGGACCATTCATTACTAGGTCTTAGATCTAATGACCGATATTTAATTATCTTGACTTTCCCTAGAGGGAAACCCTATTTTATGAGGGTGTTGTATTACAACTGTGTATTGTGATGTATTTTGAGAGTCTGATAGCAGTCGTGTTTCCTTTGGATCTCTGGTTGGTGATACTCCTATGAGAAGCTCGCTCTGCAAGTATATGGTAATCTTTTTTATTTCTAAATATTATATTGAACAACTTTTGGATTGTGGGGTTTTTCTTCCAAATGGGTTTTCCCCATGTAAATCACTGTGTCATGGTATCCATAATATTTATGGTTAATTTTGTTTAGTTTTTTATAACTGTTAAAGATCTATAATTTTTTTTCATTATTCTCCTCTCAAGATTAGTGTAGAAGTTGTTCTACTACCTTTGCTTTCTTACATATAACTCTTGGTATGGTTGTCAACGGGTGTGCACCAAGTGAATATAAAACTTCACTAGACCTAGTGTTTTTCTCATTTTTCTACGTTGTCTTTGGGGCTCACCTAGTGAATATTAAACTTCACTAGACCTTTTGTTGCCTTCAGTTTGTGATTCACCTAGAAAATATGAAATTTTTCTATTGTGTGAGTCATGAACACCTTAACATGGTCACCGAGCATAATGCAACTTTCTTGATAGTAGAGCTACATGTTTCATGAGTGTCTAGTATAACACAACTTGTTAGCCTTATGGAACCCATCATATTGCATGAAAAGCTAGCATAACACAACCTACTAGCTAGTAGATCCATGTGGCTGATGAGTGATTTTTTATAATGTAACTTGCTAATCCTCATAGGAGCATTCCTTTATTTGATGGATGGTGTTTGGTATTTGAGACAAATTTAATATTGAGGTCTCTTTTCCTTATTGACTCAAATCATTTTTAGTACTAACCTTGTGTTTTGTTGTGTGTCTTCTTCATGTTTTCATTGTGTTTGCATCATTTTTATGTTCATTTTGTTTTCATCTATATTTTATGTTATGTCATGTGTTTTCAGATGTATGCTTCATGTTTTTTGGCATGTATGTTTGTGTATTTTTTCTTGCTACATTTCATACATGTGCATGTTTCTTTTTCCTTAAGTTGTCTTGCTAAAAGATCTTGGATCATGGGGACTTGTACACTCCCCCTTCATCCTTAGTCACCCTATCTCTTCAACATTTGGACAATAAAACCCCTCTTGACATATATTTTTTTACTTTAGTGTGAGTTTGAGCATAAGTTCATACTCTCACTAAAGTGGGGGCTAAATGTAGCATAAAAAATGATCACCCTTGACAATTTCACACCATGTTTTTCTCCCCTTAATTTATTGGACATGATTAAGCAACTAATTTCCCAAATTATGCATTTTATGGCCTATTTTTAAAAAATTATTAAGAAATTTAAAGTAAAAATAAAATGTATTCATTTGATAATTTTCCCCTGACACCTTATTTTTTGGAAAATAGGGCAAGGATAGTGTCTTCCTATTTTGTTTGGTCCCAAATTTAAATATGTCAATGTTGAGACTTTATCATTTCTAGTCCAGGTTGCAAATGTTAGTTATCATGATTTGATTTGTAGGAAATTGAATAAATACCTTTAAATACCTAGTTATTGAATCATTTGAAAGCTACTAGAAAATTAAGAGCAAGAATTATTGTCAAGAACAAGACTTCAAAGCTTTATTACAACAATTCAAGATCCAAGCATCATGTCAATGTATACACCAAATACTGAGAGGGGGGTGAATCAGTATTCTACTATCACAATTAATTACTAACCATCCAATTATCAATCCACATATAGTTGCAAGAGTAATCCAAAACATAAAATATATCATAGCACATTGACACCAGGATTTTTACGTGGAAAACCCAAAAAGGGAAAAACCATGATGAGGATTAGCTCACAATATATTATAACCAGTTATAAGATATTATAGGGCCCACTGCCAGGACTCACTATCCTTGAAAGGATCACAACCTGAATACAAAATATGGCTTATTGAAAATTTACAAAAAGGTATGGCTCACTTCCAACTGATGAACTAAAAAAATACACATTCAATGTGTAGAGATTAGTTTCGGTTAGGCTCTGGAATACCAAAAACTTCTGCTCCGATCGCAGGCATACAACACTATTAAAACCTTTGCACTATCACACTTGTTGCATCATTGTATACCACATTGTTCCTTTTTATATATCCATATTTGTATCATCTTCATCATCCACACACACACACACACACACACATATATGGCTTCATCTTTATACACCAATTAGGTCACCCTAATTAAGTGCATAACTCAAAAATATTTGTCGGTTTAAATCAAAAGTCCTTTTGGTGCATTCAACAAATCATAAAAAACATTAATTAGGTCGGCACAGACCTAATGAAGAACACTTTAAGCACTTATAAGATAAATAGTTCATAATCCTATCGGCCAAAAGAATGCCAAACTTCTATTACTTGGATAACTCAACTAGATCAACCAAAATTGCTTAAAGCATGTTTATAGCTATACCTAACACTTATGAGAAAGATATCATAAAATCATAGAATTTCCTTTTACTGAGAGGATTTCTGGATCAAAATACTAGATCAGTGTAGACACACAGTTTACTCAGTCAGTTACCAATCAGTGTTAACATCAATGACAACAAACTAGGAGATCACCTTCTTCATTCTTCCAAAAATATCCCCCTTTTTCATTGATGGCAACATGTGACAAAAATGAGACATGATTCAAAACAAAATGTTGTGCAACAATAATGTAGTCAACTCCCCCTAACATATGTATATGACATAAACACATAACATAGCATTCTTTATACATAATCTTCTCCTTTTCTCCTCTTCTCCCCTTCTCCTCCTTTGACATTAAGGACAAATGGTTAGGAAAAGATGAAAACTTCAAATCAAGAACTAAGGGCACCCTGTAACTCCTTGAGAATCACTTCCCAAGTTGGCTTTCCATCATTCTAGACTCCTTTTTCCTAGAAATATTTTTATGCAAAGATTCTAATTTGGCCAGACATTCTTCTCCTTCCTAAGTGGATGGAACAATGTTCATCTTCTCAAGTTTTTCTACTTCCATCAATGCATTTGATATAGAGACATGTCTGGATATAACCAGGTCTCTAAGTTGGGCATAACACCTCATAGAATCTTCCTTCTGCCTCTGCAAGATGAAAAAATTTCTCTGAAGATTTGCAATAGAAACCAACCTAACATAGTTTCTATCATCTTTAATCTTATAGTCTCTAGAGGCATCTGCAAGTTGAGACTCAATAAAGTCCATTAAATTACTGATACCTCAAGTGGCTTCTAATCACTTCATGCAGTAAACAAATAGTAGCTATGCTTCTTCATCACATTCTCTTACCTCTTTCAAAGTTTTCAAAGCCTTGCCACATGAAATTGTACACTTGTCTTGCATAAATAGTAGTCTTTTCTCTAGCAGACTCAACTCCACTTCTTTTTCAATCTGAACCTTGAGGTTAGATGTGTACTCTTTGACTAAATCAATTATGAGCTTTAAATTTTCAATTGGAGCTAAAGAGTTATCTATTGTAACACCAGGGGATGACTCTTGTAAATCTTTGATAGCTTCATTTATCAATTCATTTCCCTTTTGATATGACTCCATAGCTTCTTGTGTGACAGAGCTAAGAAAAGTATCACTTAGTTTTGTTTTGTCACAGGGTGTAATCTTTGTCAAGTCCACATAACCTAGGTGAGATGACAACTTAACTAGCTGAGGTGGAAGCATAGGTTGAAGTATAGTTTTTCCTTGAAAGAATACTTTTAATGGTACTTCTATATGATTCTCTAGATGGCTTTGATAGTTCAAGGCCTTTAGAAATTTCTCCTTTTCTATTCTTAACTGGAATGTTTTTCTTGTCTTCCTCTTTCTTATTTTCTTCTTCTTTTTCCTTTTCTTTTTCTTCTTCTTCTCTGGATGACTTTCCAGAGGATTTATCTCTATTTTATTTCTCTCTTCTTTCCTCGTCATCCTTGTCATTATTCTTCTTTTTTTCCTTACTCTCTTCACTTTCATCTTTGTTTTTCTCATCCCTATTTCCAATAGATTCTTGATGTTCTTCTCACTTATCACTGGAATGATCTTTATGTTAATCATCATACCTTTTGCTGGTAGTTTCTTCTATGTTAGTAGGATGGGCAAGGTTCTTTGAAACACCAATTGTCTCATCAATAGTCTCCAAGATTGGATTGTCCATTATTTTTTCAACAATAACCTGTTCATGTGCCTAAGCTATGTGGGACGAAGAATTGGGTCTTGTCCCATAACTTCTTGCTAATTTCCTAATTACATCCTAAGTTTCTTTCCTTACCTTTTTCATATAATAATATTCCTTAGTCATTAGAATATTAACCCTTTGCTTGACTCTAAACAATACAGAACATTCTTTAAGTAGATTTGTAGCTTTTATTTCTGCAAAGGTGGAACTAATGGATTTTAAGGCTTCACTTCTCATCTTGTCTTCAACATTTAAAACCTCTTTCCTTATAAGTACTAATTCTTTGCACACATTTTCAGTAACTTTGGACTATATGGTATCCATATTTATATTACAAATAACTATGTACTAAATAAATTCACTTATGATGGTTTCTTTCCCTTCAACATTAACCTTATCATATAACTCAACAATTGGCATAAGGTCATTGTCAATCATATTGTTTACTAAGGCTCCTAGATTTAAAGGTGGTTGATCACTTACTGGAGGAGATCCAAGCATGTCCTCCATAGGATTGGATGAGCCTTATTCATTCTTCTTTGTATGTACATGGATTTGATAAGTATCCTCCTCTTCCTTTGACTCCTCATCTATAGAGATATCAACTCTAGTTTTGGCTCCTTTTTGGGAGGTACTACCCTTTTTTTTGCTTTTCCTCTTATGCTCTTCTTCTATGCCAAGTTCTATTTCTTCCTCAACAACATCACTCATAATTATTTTCTTGTCAACCTTTTGTTTCACTCTTCTTCTTCCTAAAGCAACAAATGGTGTAGTAGGGGGTATGTCCTTTTTCTTATATGCCTTAGTACTAGGAATAGTAGGGGAAAAAATATCAATATAATTAGGGAAAATTTGTTCTTTCTTCTTCCCTTTGACAATATTAACAACAATGGAGGTGGAAGTACTAGAGATAGGTGTTGGTGCAGCACTAGAAGATAGTCTTCTTGACTTTCTAGGTCTGGAGGGTTGTTCAACAGATTTAGCTTTTTTTTCATCAAGATCCTCCTTCAATTGTTTTATATCATCCTTAGAAAAAAATTGACCTTCAAAGAAAGCCTCAACCTTCTTTCTTCTTTTAGATGCAGTAGCCTCTAAATGCACTTTAGTATATTTCTCTCCATATGTACCATGCCTAGGTAGAGAGGGATCCTTAGGACTATCCAACAAAACTCAATGTACCTCTCCACATTTGTTCATCAATCTCATATCCCAGTGGTTCAATCCATCGAGTTTTTGGTTCTACAACTTGAATGATGCATTCATCTATATACACAAGAAAGGTTATCTCCTTTTCATACTTCTTCACCAAAATCCTTGGAATCTGGTCTCTTTCATGCATTTCAGTTTGAAATATTTCAAAGAAAGTACTTAGGGAATTTTTATGTTCCCTAAAATCTCCTAGACTGCGCAAATCAAAAATATGATTGGAAACCACCCTGGTGTGATCCCATATTGTGCCATTTCTTCCTACTAACTCCCTTAGGAAATAGAAAAACAAAAAAACAACTAGAGTGCCAAATTTAAATACATGCTTCTTTTTCTTAGTCATACTCAATTTCTCCATAAGTTGCAACCTAAGCAACTCACAAAGATGAAATCCTTTTCCATTCTCCACCATTTCATATGTAGTGTGAATTGTCGTAGTAGACATTGAATTTACTCAGTTAGTGAAATAGATTTTCTGCCCAATCATGATGGAAGCATACTTGATGGAAAGGTTTACAATAGACTTTGTAGTTAGAGCTCTTCCATAAAATTTAGCACTAGTCAGCTTTGTGACTTCATCATTTTTCACTGCCTTTAGAACTGGAATGGATCTAGTATGGCTGCAAGTAGTTACAGCTCGAATTGCTTCCTTGTTGATAACCCCTTGTTCTTTTTCCCACAATATTTTTTTATGAACCCTACTGAGGGAAATTCTAATAAATTTTTCCTCACTCTCATTGGAAAAGTTTGGAAACCAATTCCAAATGTTCAGCTTCATCTAAAATAGGTTTTCCTATTCCAGATTAAGCGGTAGATCATCTCTGTCCAACTCACTATCCCACAAATCCTTTAGCTCTTGGTGATTGGATTCTTCTAACTTCCCATGAATGTATGTTCTTGTATGTTCATTGGGTAGCACATGGCTTGGAATATGTGAGAACACACCCACAATATCATTTTCATACACTTTCCATGAAATATTCTAAATCTTGGTTGGTGTCTTTCATAGATTTCCACAACAGTAGGAGTAGCTATCCTCCTCACACAACTTGAATATGCTTGATAGAAATTTCCTTCAACTTTAAAATCCAAAAAATTCAAATAACAAAGAATACCTTTTCTTCTTGTTGAGAACTAGGGTTTTGATGTATGATGCTCTAGATTTCCTTTAACTCACTTCAACTTGTACTACTTCTTCCAACTGCACAAATGTGACTTACCTTAACTTAGCTTCCTACTTTATTACTTATGATTTTTCCCTAATTCACATTTATTTCATTTCTTAAAGTTGCAACCACATTATGAAACATACTATAAACCAAAAAAAAAGGTTTTGCAATTCTTCAAATCTACCTATTTTTTGTTGGAGATTTCTCCAATGCCTTCAAAATGATAACTTATACCACATATCCTTGTGTCACTATTTGAAACCACATATATTGGGGGATTTTTACATTTCTCTATAATTGCTCCCCTTGAAACCATTACTAGGTTCAATTTTTGGAAGGGGTATCTCCATCCGATGCAGATACATATGTATTTGACTCATCCTTTTTCTCAGGCTCTTCCTTTTTCCTCCAAATATTAGACATTTCTTTTCTTACTTTAGTAGTAAGAAAATAAATGTCTAATATTATGCAAGTTTTGGTGAGTTTCACGGAAATCTACTCCAAGCAATTTTTCCTCAAGGAGTGGGAAGGTCACAAAAATCCATCTTCAATGTATTTTCCCAAAGGACTTAGGTTTTGTGGAATCCACCTAAGGAAAAATTCCCTAAGTGTTTGGGAATTCATTAAAATCCTACAGTGGTGGATTTTCCCAAATCTGTTATGGCCTTGAATCCTTGAAGAATGGTCTTTAGTCTTATCATTCATTTATCATCTTGTCAGTCATCATACTTGCTATTTATTTCTCTTTTAAGGGGTCGATTTATACTCTTGTTTCCTCATTTGATGCTCATTTTGAGTTATGTGCTTAAAGGAGTGCTTTGAAGGTGATCTTGCATTTGTTGTGGGGATGAATTTGGATTGATACTACACTTGTGAGATTATCAACTAGGGTTTTTGAGTGATATTTTCACCATTGTTTCACATTTACATGATTAGAGGTGTTAGCTCTCAAAAACGCAGGCCGAATGCCTTAAGAGGCTGCCAATCTCCCGATACGCTTTAGGGTAACAGACAAGGTCAGAAGAACTCAATCTTCTACTCTCTAGGTGCTGCAAACCTATGTGGGTGTACCTTTCTGAATAATGCAGACTTAACTTGCAATCAATCCTCTTACAACAACTTGTTCACAATGGAAAATGGGAGTGAACGGATGAAATCCAACTTGAAAACAGCAACAATATTATGATCTAAGTCCTAAATACTCAATTAAAAGAAACTGAATGAATTCACAATGATGAAGTGTAGAGACTAGTGCCTTGTTGGGTATGCAGAGTCAAATGAGATCAAGATAAGCAACACTTTCTGGAGAAGACACAAATTATTTGGCATACATTTTGTTTACAACTTGTATAAACATGCAATACTGTGACTACTAAGTTCTACTTCAATAATCCAAAATAAATTTCTCTAATTACTGTGCTCAATGAAAAGGATTTAATCTTTGCTTGAAAGAACCAATTGACTAATCACACAAATACAACAAATGTGTATCGATAAAATGAACATAAACTTGTTATGTCAATTTAAACAACCAGAAAAATCATTCATGGAGACAACTTAGCAGTATTTTTCATTTGAATTCAACAGATAATTGACACCAGAGAAATTGACACTAGAGAAATGCAGCAACATCAATTGAATCTCATAAATACCTCCATTGTGAAATCATGCAATAATAGCCTCTGGTCTGATAATTTTACTCTACTGTATCTACTTGCAGTATATCAAAAATCTAATGTCTTGTCCAATTAACAATTACAACATGCTTATTTATACACCAGCATGAGAAAAATATCAAAATGAAACCTCATGTCTGCCCTCCACAATATTTGGGCTTAATTCAAGTCGGCCAACAACTACCTTCAAGTGTTCAACATGTCGGCCACAAGACTTTTATTTTTGTTATTTACCAGTGCACAGTTGGCAAGTTAGTTAGATAATCATGCCGAAGGAAATCCACTCGTGCTTCATTCTATTTCGTTACGACTTTGTGATGATGGTGAGACATCTCACAGAGGACCCCAAATGTTATCGATAATATTCAAACCTTCTGTCGCAATGCAAGAGTATCTCAAACCAAGGCGTGTATTTCACTCCATTCACAGCCGCCGTAGCAGTCCATTTGTCATACCGAAGCCACGTAGTAGTCCTTTGTTCCCACTCAGTTTCGCTATAGCACATAAGTATCGGGGAGACACTATACCAAGATCAATATGTCAAGTCGAAAGAGATTCATAACTCCTGAGTCGCCAACACTCTCACCGAAATACAATTCTAATACACCTTCGCCAAGACAACATATGTTCGGGGAAAAGTCACATAGATCATTTTGAGTTTCACCGAGAGCCTCCCACTTAACCTCATGTCCGTGTGACCTAAAGATTCTCTCGTCGATGAGTGCCCATCATGAATGTTGCCATAACTTTCAACCATCGGGGAGACCTCACGGAGACAATATAATGTTTCACCTAAACACCCCAAACATCGTCTGTCGCTAAGAGAAAGCATATATTACATCGAAATCCAATAAAACATAACATTTTTTCAGTGAGACAACCATAGATCGCCATGACCCTATATCGAAGGCACCCAAGTCACATCGAACGGTCAACGAGACCGAAGGTCACTCGCCAAGACCTTACAACGCCAGCAAGTGAGTCACACTGAAAGTCATTTGGAAGAAAACTGCTTGTGCTTTCTTGGCGAGACAAACTCACTTCACTGTGACACTATATCAAAAGTATTCAACTCATGTCGATGAACCACCAAAATACAAAGTCGGGGAGACAAGTGACATTTGGTAAGACACCACCCCGATAGCCATAACATATGCCAATAGGAGCCTCCACGGTCACTGAAACAACATGAATGCAATGCCGATAACCACCAATAGTCAAATGCCAGTCGCCACAACAGAGAACATGTCATGCCGATATACCTGAAACAAAATATTTTAGCAATAAAAACATAATGGGTCAGGGAGACCCAAACAAACTTATGCCGATATGGACCAAAGTGTAAAAAATGCAAACATGGACGACTTCTATGGGGTAGTATGGGAAAAATGTGGATAAAGCACCATGAAAACGGGGAAATTTGGCCAAGGTAAACCTCACATGGAGACTCAGAGGGGATGAAAAGTATGCAAAAATCATTAGATTTTGATAGTTCCAACAGTGGCTCCGTCTGGAAATGAATGATAGTCAGATCATTGCAAGGATCCAGAATCTTGGGTGAGCAAACCAGACATAGAAATGATGAACTAGTGAGTAGAAATGGAATGAAACTGAAGCATGAAGGAACAAATGCAAAATGAATGCAAGAGGGAGGTGAACGGAAAAATGACAGTGAAATGGAAGATGACAGAATCCTAGACTACTGTGCATGGAAAAAAGAATTATAAAGAGGATACACAAGAATTGTCCATGCACTGGCAACCCTCAATCCTTTGTGTTGCTCAAGAGAAGAAAAACTTCAAGAATTTCCTATGAATAGGCAATTCCTGATCTTCACCAGCCATGTTTTGTAGATAGTAGGAGTCTTCACCCTTCTTTCCAGTAACAACAAAAGGTCCCAGACAAAGAGCTTCAAATTTACCATGCTTGCCTTTCTCCTGACACCTTGCATTCCACATTAACACCAAGTCATTCTCTTCAAATTTTCTACTCTTTTCCTTCTTTTCAAATAGATACTTCATCTATTCTTGTAACTTCATGTTTTGACTTTGGGCCTCTCTTCTTACTTCATCAAGTTCAGCAAGTTGTTCCATTTTGTCTTCCATAGGCTCAAGAACTTCCAAATCTTCTTGTAAGACAAACTTATAGACTGGTAACAAGTTCTGTAAAGGCATCCTGGTTTGTGTTCCATACACTAACTCAAATGGTGATTTTCCAATTTCCTTCTTCATAGTGATCCTATCAGCCCACACCACCAATTTTAACTTTGAATCCCAAGGCCTCTTGTTCTGTTCCAGCATCCTCTTTATAATCTTCAAAAGACTCTTATTACTGGATTCTTCTTTACCATTGGCTTGTGGATGATAAGGAACTGCATAAGAAATAGTAATGCCATACCTATCACAAAAGCTTTTGAATTCATCTGATCTAAAGCACATCCCATTGTCTGTGATTATCCTTAATGGTGTACCAAATCTAGTGATAATGTTGTCCATCAGAAAATTAGTCACTACCCTACTTGTAGCCTGCTTGGTTGGGATTGCCTCCACCCACTTTGTAAAATAATTAGTGGAAACTAGTATCCATCTATGTCCTCCACTTGAATTCTCTTGTATCTCTCTAATGAAATCAATTCCCCATTGATGAAAAGGGGCATTAGCCTGCAAGGTTCGAAGTGGAAAAGCACCCTGATACTTCAATTTTCTAGAAAACTTTTGGCAAGCCTCACATTTCCTCACATGTGTAAAGGAATCATTAAAAACCTTTGGCCAATAATACCCAGCCCTAAGAATCTTGTATGTAGTTGTCTTTTCTGAGTAGTGACCTCCACAAACTCCTTCATGCATTTCACTTAGAACATGCTTGGCATGTGACTTATCCAGACATAATAACAATATGCCATCTTTGTTTTTCCAAAATAGATCGCCATGCATGAAGACATACTTTGATGCTTGTAACTTCAAAGTTCTCTTTTGGCTATTACTCAATCCATCTGGACACTTCATATATCTAAGATAATAGATAACATCAGTATACCAAGGAGTTCATTCAATGCTTGCAACTGCAGCCCCTTCTTCAACATTGCAAATCTGATTTGCCTCAATATTAGTTTCTGCCATTAGCCTAGCCAAACCCTAGCCTCTTACTAGCTTAGTGATCTGTATTTCCATGTCAAATTCTTGAATCTTGTTGATCCATCTGCATCTTTTCCTTGTGACTTTAGATTGTGTTAAAATGTCTTTGACAGCAGCATGAGGGACATAAGCAATTACCTTTGCTCCAACAAGATATGGTCTAAATGCTTTAATAGCCTTCACTAATGCAAATGCCTACTTTTCCATAATGTCATACTTCAATTTAGACCCTTGTAATGATTTACTAAAAAAATATACAGGTTGCTCATAACCACCCTCATTCTTCTGCAACATAACAGCAGCAATAGTATGCATTGAGGCAAATGAAAAAATCTGAAAAGGTTTGTAAAATCTAGAGATTTAAGAATAGGAGCCTCTTTGATATCCTTTTTGATAGACATGAAAGAATCCAAAGCTTCAGCAATCCAATCTATTTTTTGTCCTTTCTTCATCATTTTAGATATGGGCTTGATGATCTCAGCAAAATTAGAAATGAATCTTCTGACAAAATTAATTTGTCCAATGAAAGATTGTATTGCCTTGATAGTTTTGGGAATAGGAATCTTATCAATAGCTTCAACTCTCTTAGGATCTATTCTAATTCCTTCTTTTGAAACAATATGACCCAAGAGCTTACCCTCTGTGACTAAAAAATGACACTTCTTTGGATTTAAACTAATACCATATTCAAGAGCTTTAATAAATACCTTTTCAAGATGTTACACAGG
Organism: Sequoia sempervirens; assembly: GCA_007258455.2. Taxonomy (NCBI): domain Eukaryota; kingdom Viridiplantae; phylum Streptophyta; class Pinopsida; order Cupressales; family Cupressaceae; genus Sequoia; species Sequoia sempervirens. The sequence goes on from VDFB02256132.1 coordinate 145,669,796, forward strand.
ATCTTCAGCTCTCTTTGAATAAGCAGTCAAGTCATCTTGGTACACCACCAGGATAATATTAATCAAATCAGAAAATGCCACATCCATAGCTCTTTGAAAAGTCACTCCAGCATTGGTGAGACCAAATGGAATTCTTATGTATACATATGTTCCCCAAGGAGTTGTAAGTGTTGTCTTGTATTGCTCAGATTCCTTGACTTTAACCTGATTGTAACCCAAAAACCCATCCATCATGGACAACAGCTCACCGCATGTCACCTTATGTAATATTTCTTCCATATTGGGTAAAGGATAATTATCCTTGAGAGATGCCATGTTCAGATTTCTAAAGTCCACACATAATCTGATGTCACCATTCTTCTTTCTCACAGGAACTAGATTTGAAACTCACATTGAATGTCTGATTGGCTTAATAATTCCTCCATCCCTGAGCTTTGTCAATTCTTCCTGCATCTTATGCTCTAGTGTTGGGTTGATAGGCCTTTGCTTCTATCTAAAAGGCTTGGCGTCTAGCTTCAAAGGTATTTCATGCTGAAATAAATCCTACCTGTATGCTTTCAGATCTTCATATGACCAGGAAAATACATGTTTGTACTTTCTCAATAGCTCAATCAACATTTGCCTAATTGTTGGGCTTATTTTCTTCCCAATGTACACCTTTCTTGGTGCTATTTTAGTCCCCAGATTAATTTCTTCAACATCTTCTCTTTTGACTGGAGTTTGTTTCATGAAAGATTTATCATTTCTGTCATACAGCCTCTCCAATGCCACCAAATCCTTGGGCAATTTACTTGTTTTGAGCTACAATATTTCCTTTCTGAACAATGTTTGCTTCCCATCTACTTCCTCAACAAAAGCATTGAAGTCAATTTCTTGTGCTTCATATTGGTCTATACAGTGCAAATTTTTTAAAAGATCAGCATCATCATTGAAAACTTTCCAGCTATAAATGTTATCAAGAAAAATAGGCCTCATCTTGAATTCAATTTGTGATACCCCAGCTAGTGTAATATCATATCTTTCAAGTACCACATTTGCTAAGAAATCAGCCATTATGTTCTTTGATATATCAATCCACTCAATTGAAAATGCATCAAACAATTCAATAGTGTCCCATATAGCATTCCTATATTGTTTTAATCTTTTGTGCTTTGCTACATATTTTGATTTTATCTATGAAACAACCAACTCAGAATCACCCAAAACAGCCAGCAACTTAATCTTGTGTTTCACAGCTATGTTCAAGCCTGTCAATAAAGCTTCATATTCCGCCACATTGTTTGTACATTCAAATGCTAACAGAAAATAATATTTAAAATTAATACCTCCAGGCGAAACAAATACAATCCCAACTCCATTACCCTCTTGACTACAGGCTCCATCAAAGTACATCTTCCATACGCCATTACAATTTTGTGCAGCATGTTTTTCAATTGGATCACTATTAATTAATTCTAGCTGAGCTGGTTCTATTTTAAAACTTCCCAGATCAATATCTCAAAAATAATTAATTTGATTTTGTGGCACACATTCAACAAGCTGGCTCATTCTTGGCTTTTTGTATAACTTGACTTCCTGACCATTCACTGGTATTGTAGCATAAGATAAATCAAATTGAACATTTCCACCTATAGTTGCAGTCCACTACCTTGACAGAAGCATCCCAAATTGAGGAGGAGTATCAATGATTGTTATATCTATATTGTATGTTACCTGTGGATATGTAGCCAATTTGACTTCAACATCTTTCATGATACAAACCATAGGAACAGTTCTGTTATCCATTGCATAACACTTGCCTCTAGTGATATCAACCCACATGCCAAGCTGCTTCATTACTCTGACTGGCATAATGTTTATAGCAGCACCAGAATCTATCATGCAATTCCTTAGCAATTTATTATTTATAAGAAATGTGGTGAAGAAAGGATCCACTTGTGGAGAGGTTGTTAAAACATCACCTGAACATACTTCTAAATTATTTATCTTTTCCTGCCTGTTGATTTCTATAGAATTCATATGTTTTTCATTCCCATTTGTAATCAATTGAACAACATTATCTCTGTACTCCTTAATTTTCATCAATTCAAGTAGTGGAACATACATCTTTACTTGGGATAATGCATGTGTGAAGTCAAAAGAGGCACCCTCTGTCTTAACAGTATTCCTCAGCTTTGCCATTTCTCCTTTGCATTCTTCCTTTTCTTTTTTACAAGGCTGATCAGACTTTTGTATTTCCTTGTGTAATTCTTCAACTTTTTGCTTTTGGACAAACTTCTCTCCACTTTTATCATGCTGCTTGTTTTCTGGCTTCTTTACAGTTTCTTGTGTTGCCTTTTGATCTTTTATAAACATTCCCCCAGGAACTCCGTCTAGCTCATTAACTTTTTTGTTTCTCAACCAATATGAGCTTTTGGCTTTTTCAACTGCAGTAATAGTTATTTTCTCCTTTTCGTCTTTAGTGAGTCTCCTTACACTACACTGAGCAGCCACCTCAATAGGATGTGGCTCTGCGTAATCTTCATTAGAATCATAAAATATCTACTGCTCAGCCATATGGACATTATATTTCTGATTAGAAACATCATATTCATAGCCCTCATCCTCTGAAGATGAATTTCTTTCCTCAACATGGTGAAAAATATTTGAAGTCAAATATACAGTGTGATCTTCTCCATTATTTTCCCTCAACATTCCTTCTTCTTGCATCCTTTGAGCTACAACACAATAGTTTGGAGAATGTGGCTGATTACAAACTTCACAAAAATAATTATTACTCACCATGTAGGTTCCCTTCTTGCTCAATGGATCAGGGGTATCTTTGCCTCTTGGCCTAGCTATAATAGGTTTCCCATCTTTCCAGTCCATATTGTAAGGAATATCATGCAGCCTTGGCCTTTCACCTCTATTCTCATTTCTGTAGATATTCTCTTGTCTGTACTGATAGTTATTGCTTTGCTAAGGAGGCCTCAGGTTGTCTCTTTTATTAGTTATACCTGTATCCTTCCTATTGTTTTCAATTATTAATGCAATTCTCTGTGCTTCAGCGAAATCTCTTGGAAATCTATTTCTTAGTTTATACCCTGTCTTAGGATCAAATGCATTTAAATAAACACTCAATGCAACAGAATCTGGCAACCTTGATCTAGGAGGTACCTTAGTCTGCAATTTGTTAAATCTTCGATTGAAATCATAAACTGAGTCATTTTGATTTTTCTGAATTCTCATTAATTCATGAAGAGCTACATCTAGAGCATTCTGATTCCCATATTTCTCTAAAAATCTACCTTGAAATATTTGGAGAGAATTAATAGAGAATGTTGGCAAGCTGTTGAACCAATCTCTGGCATCATCAAGAAGTGACATCATGAACAACTTCATGTGCAATTCTTCATACGACACATCAATGTATTGGATGAAAACATTAAAGCTCCTTAAATGCTCTTCTGTTGTGATTGCATTACTCCCTGTGAATTTAGGCACCATACTCCTCCAATTGCCATCCATAGGGTAAGGATACAACTAAAAACCAGCTAAATCAAACTGTCTAATCATAGTTATATGCTAGTGGGGGAGAGGAATAGGTGGATATTGATATTGATGCATGGGATTATTAAATTGTGTATTATGCTGCAGAATGTAATGCTGACCTGGAGGTGGATGCATACTTGTATGTTGTGTAGGAATATAGGGTGGACAGTTTGACTGCTTGTAATGATTCCCACTCTAATTGTAAGGAACATTCGGTTGATTGGAGGGTCCTGCACCAGGATCACCCTGCTTGTGAGGTGGGACATACTTTGGGCCACCAGCTGTCTGATCATAAATTTGGGCTTTCTGTAATTTAGCCTCCAACTCCTTTATCTTCCTATCTTGTTGTTCTAATTGTGCCTTTACTTCATCAAAAATTGGGACCTTATGGTTTTTTTTAGGAATTTTGTGATTACTCTCCATCTAATGATCATATTCATGTTGAATTTTGATTTGTTCTGCTTCCAACTCAGCTCTAAACTCAGTCTATTTCTGAGGATCGAGATAAGAAAAGGGATTTCTTTGGTCTTCTAGAGTACAAGGCTCTACACCATATGTTTCATAATGTGCCTTTGATATCCCTTTTCCTTTGTCAACATTGTCATCTTTGTGAGTCCATTTACTGCTGCTAGCAGGAACTCCAGAATGACCTCCCTTGTACTGAGATCTTCTTCCATTCATGTTTGTACAACTGCAAAAAAAATCTGTCAGAGTCGCCACTCACTTTTATCAAAAATGAGAAAAAGGTTTAATATTTCTTGTTCCCAGCGGAGTCTATGTAATATTTCTGACTCTATGTTTAAGGCTTTGATTCTGATTGTTCCCCAGCAGAGTCACCAATTTGTTAGTTCTCAAAAATGCAGGCCGAATGCCTCAAGAGGTTGCCAATCTCCCAATACGCTTTAGGGTAATAGACAAGGTCAAGAGAACTCAACCTTCTACTCTCTAGGTGCTACAAACCTGGGCGGGTGTACCTTTCTGAATAATGCGGACTTAACTTGCAATCAATCCTCTTACAACAACTTGTTCACAATGGAAAATGGGAGTGAACAGACGAAATCCAACTTGAAAACAATGACAATATTCTGATCTAAGTCCTAAATACTCAATTAAAAGAAACTGAATGAATTCACAATGATGAAGTGTAGAGACTAGTGCCTTGTTGGGTATGTGGAGTCAAATGAGATCAAGATAAGCAACACTTTCTAGAGAAGACACAAATTATCTGGCATATGTTTTGTTTACAACTTGTATAAACATGCAATACTGTGACTACTAAGTTCTACTTCAATAATCCAAAATGAATTTCTCTAATTACTATGATCAATAAAAAGGATTTAATCTTTGCTTGAAAGAACCAGTTGATTAATCACACAAATATAGAAAATGTGTATTGATAAAATTAACATAAACTTGTTATGTCAATTTAAACAACCAAAAAAATCACTCATGGAGACAACTTAGTAGTATTTTTCATTTCAATTCAATAGATAATTGACACTAGAGAAATGCAGCAACATCAACTGAATCTCATAAATACCTCCATTGTGAAATCATGCAATAATAGCCTCTGGTCTGATAATTTTACTCTACTGTATCTACTTGTAGTATATTGAAAATATAATGTCTGGTCCAATTAACAGTTACAACATGCTTATTGATACACCAGTATGAGAAAAATATCAAAATGAAACCTCATGTTGGCCCTCCACAAGATTTAGGCTTAATTCAAGTCAGCCAGCAACTGCCTTCAAGTGTTCAACATGTCGGCCGCAAGACTTGCATTTTTGTTATTTACCAGTGCACAGTCGGCAAGATAGTCAGATAATCTCACCGAAGGCAATCCACTCGTGCTTCATTCTATTTCTTTACGACTCTGTGATGTCAGTGAGACATCTCACAGAGGACCCCAAATGTTATCTATAATATTCAAACCTTCTGTCGCAATGCAAGAGTATCTCAGACTGAGGTGCGTATTTCGCTCCATTCACAACCGCCGTAGCAGTCCATTTGTCATACTGAAGCCACACAGTAGTCCTTTGTTCCCACTCAATTTCACTATAGCACATAAGTATCAGGGAGACACTATACCGAGATCAATATGTCAAGCCAAAAGAGATTCATAACTCCCGAATCGCCAACACTCTCACCGAGATATAATTCTAATACACCTTCACCAAGACAGCATATGTTCAGGGAGAAGTCACATAGATCATTTTGAGTTTCACCGAGAGCCTCCCACTTAACCTCATGTCATTGTGACCTAAAGATTCTCTCGCTGACGAGTGCCCATCATGAATGTTGCCATAACTTTCAACCATCGGAGAGACCTCACGAAGACAATATAATGTTTCACTGAAACACCCCGAACACCGTCTGTCGCCAAGAGAAAGCATATATTACATCGAAAGCCAATAAAACATAATGTTTTGTTAGTGATACAAGCATAGATCGCAATGACCCTATATCAAAGGCACCCAAGTCACATCGAATGGTCAACGAGAGGAAGTCCAAGTGTAAGGTCGGCGAGACCGAAGGTCACTCGCTAAGACCTTACAATGCCAGCAAGTGAGTCACACCGAAAGTCATTTGGAAGAAAACTACTCATGCTTTTTCGGTGAGACAAACTCACTTCGCTATGACACTATAACGAAAGCATTCAACTCATGCCGATGAACCACCAAAATGAAAAGTCGGGAAGACAAGTGACATTCAGTAAGACACCACCTCGATAGCCATCACATATGTCGATAGGAGCCTCCACGATCACTGAAACAACATGAATGCAATGCTAATAACCGCCAACAGTCAAATGCCAGTCACCACAACAAAGAACATGTCATGCTGATATACCTGAAACAAAAAAATTTAGCAATAAAAACATAATGGGTCAGGGAGACCCAAACAAACTTATGTCGATATGGACCAAAGTGTAAAAAATGCAAACATGGATGACTTCTATGGGGCAGTATGGGTAGAATGTGGATAAAGCACCATGAAAGCGAGGAAATGTGGCCAAGGTAAATCTCACATGGAGACTCAGGGGGGATGAAAAGTATGCAAAAATCATCAGATTTTGATAGTTCCAACAAGAGGTAGGTTTTTCACAATTTGTTGTGGATTTATTAAAATTTCTCCATGGTTTAATGGTATGTTCTGAGTATTTATTTTATTTTATATTACCATTCGATTTCAAGATTGCTTCATCATTTGCATTCGATGTTATCTTCAGTGGATTTCATCGTCAATGTCTATCACTTTAATTTTCATCCTTTTAAGCTTAAATGAATTAGGGTATCAATCTTGAGCTAGGGTTCTTTGAGTTCTGTGGTTTAAATCGGGTTAGGGAACTTATGTTTTCAATGAGGTTAAGATTCTAGATTCAAACCAAATATCACTCATGAAATGTTCCTTGATGATTAAGAGTTAGATTTATTCGTGCTCTAGAAATATGAATTCAAACTGTGAAACATGATCTCCCTTAAACCCTAGTTTTGGTTTGAAGGAATTGATTGTGATCAAATCATTTATGGTTGAGTGAGTATTGAAATATTTTGTATTTTGACAACTATACTTGCATTCAAACCCAATTTCATTTTAGGGTTAGGAAATTTCAATTTGGGGCATATTATAAATGATGAAAATATCACCAAGTTTTTGGTTTTGAAGAAATAAATGATAAGGAAAAACTTCATGAAAATTCGTCGTTAATGAAAAGGCCCGACAATTTTTTTCCTTCACAAAATTTTGTCCTTCAAAAATTTCACCGAACCCTGTGCCTTTCGAGAAATCCCTTTGGGGGTGAATTCCCCGAGTGTTGGTTCCTTTTCAAAAATCTCTTGACCCTAAATTTCCTCAAGTCCTTCATGATTGAAAATTCTCGAAGTGGTCAATGTCTTTGGTAAGTCTAAGTTGAGTCTCAGGAATGATGAGTTGTGAGCCTTCATGGAATTTTAAATGTTTGATGACCAAGTTTAACCCAAGTATTCTAGGTTTTTCTAAAATATGCCTGTAGGGAAAATTCCTAAGCCTCCAATCCTTTGTAGAATCCACTTGAGGGCATATTCCCCAAAAAAAATTTCATTGCTAAAATCCGTGGGAGGCGAACAAACTTGAAGTTTTCTTGAGGGGCATTTTCAAAGGTTTTAACTTGGTATTAATGATCTTAGCACTAATTAGAAGTGATTTTGGAATTGCATAGGAATTTAAAATGATTCACTTAATGATGCAATTAGGGTATTCTACATAGCAATGTGATAATTACTGTCTTTTCTTGAACAGATGTAGGGTGAATCCAACAAGGGTGTAAAGTCTAAGGAAAAGTCAACTAAACCTGTCACGGAGGGTCTGCTAACTAGAGTAGAAAAGATGAAGCATGATTTTAAGGGCATAAATAAAGAAACCAAGATCATTTCCACATGGATCAAGGTTGGAGACACCAACAATGGTCACATGGACTATGATGATTTCAAGGAAAGGATGTTCGGTGAAGCAAAAACCCCTCTTGCTCAAGTCATTACTCATACACAATTAGATCAAGTTGCTAGTTTTCCACCTTCATTACAATACCCTGAACTTGTTATAGAATGTTCCAAGCACTATGATTCTGTTAGGAGGGTAATTGTGGGCCCTCAAGGAAGAATAGTGGTGAACATAACTAAGAATTTCATAGTTGGGACTTTTAACATTGGTTCACATCATAAGTTCGTGAAGATAAATATAAAGGAGGCTGAGGATTTTTATCAGAAGGATCCCTCAAGAGCCTTAGAAATCATGAATGGTGCTTGGATTGAGAAACCCAAGTCACATTACTCTAAGTTTCATGAGCAACTATATAGAGAAAACTTCAAACATGAATACAATGATATGATTTCTCTTTTGGGCAGAGTAATTGGTTTGAATGAGACTTTCATGTTTAAAGACTGGATGTTTTATGTCATTTCAAAAAAATTCAAAGGAACTCATTACCATTGGGCTAGTATCATCAGTGACAATCTAGACATGCAACTAAGAAGTATGCAAGATACAAATAAATTCACCACGACATCATATCTTTTGTACTTGCTTGCTAGAAAGAAAAAATATAGGGGTTTGAGTTGCAAAGGAGTCCTAGGTAAAGATAAAATAAGTGATGTATATCCTTAGCTACAATTCCCTACTTCAAATTATAGGAGAGTGAATGATGCCTTTCTTGTGTACATCACAAGAATGCTTCGGAGGCACTCCATGATAGAATTTCAGTAGATGCAATGGATCTAATCAAGAAATATGGTTATTAGTTTATCCAATTTCCAAGGTTTTCCTATATTAGAGTGCATGGTTCACCAAAAATTCCCTTTAAACTTCCAAGATACCTAACTGATAAGCTCATACTATTGGAAGTGTCTACACAAGTAGTCACATTTGATGTGGTTTTGAAGAATATGCATAAAAATAGGATTTGGAGGTGATTTTACTCTAAGGATTGGAAATTGGTAAGCTTTTCCTTCTATTCAAAGTGCTCATCACTTAGAGAAGGAGATGGTTAATTTCCACTTGTACTCACATATAGATAAGGGAAAGTTTAATTCCTATGGTGTTGCACAAAAGATGTCCAGTAGAGAATTAAAGCATAAAGACCACGCTGAAGACTATTGGGCTAACTACAAAGATGAGTTTGTGGTGATCAGAAGGAAATGCTCTAGATTCTCCTTGAAGTTAATTTGATTGCATAGACTGGCCAATGCTCCAAACCAAGTTGATGATGAAGAGGATCTTCTACAACACCATGATTTTGAGCAGTATAAGGATAAGTCACTCCCCACTGTGAAATGGTATAAAGAGGAGGTTGTTGATTTAAATGTACTTATGGCTCCTGTACTAAAGTTCTCTAAGTTGTGGGTGAAGCACAAAATTCTAGACTTAGAGGCAGATGGCACTAAGTTTTCATCAGAAGAGGATATTGCTTTTTCTAAGGTGGTAGATGTTGAGAGCTTGGGAGAAAAGACACAGGTATATGTGAGGAGAAGTCCTCCCAAACAAAAGGATTATCTTATAGAAGATGTTATTGAAATGATGGATGAACCTGAAAGGAGAAATGAAGAAGCACATATTGATGATACTCCAAAGGACACAAAGAGAGAAGTTACATGAAATAACTCTCCTTTCAATTCTCCTATTTAGAATATTCCAATGAATGATGATAATGTTCATGAAGAAGAGGATATCTCCAAAAATCTTAAAGATAAGATAGAATATGAAGAATTGCTCACAGCCAGAAGTGGGGAGTTTAGTGATTTCAGGGGGCAATTAGAAGAGAATGTTACTGAAGTACAACGTAAAGAGGTAACATCAGAGGTGACAATAGAAATGCCTTCCTAGCCTCTGGTGAAGGAACACATAGATGTATCACATGAAGAAGATGACAATGAGGAGAAGCATGATGTAGATGAAATGTAATAGAATCAAGAAGAAGTTGAAGATAATCCTTTCAAGGATCATTCAAAGCATGAGCTTTCTCAAGAACATACAAAGATTGATGTTCCTAATTGTCTAAATGAAAGATTAAATCCCAAGCCAATCATTGTTGAAGAGGATACTCATGATTGGGATAAGTTGTTGGATAATTAGGGTAAGTCAAAAGAGAGCAATAAATCCAAGACAAAATCCAAATTTACAAGAGATGAATTCAATAATAGGGTTGTCCACATTGCCACTCATGTTGAGGACAAATACAAAGATGAAATCAGGCCTTTAGATTACAAGGTGCAAACCATTAATCTTGGTCCCACCACAAAATACCAAGGAAAGGAAGACCTCCAAGAGTCAATTAGGACAATATTGAAGAGGTTAAACAATGAGACCCAGGCCAAAGAGGAGCTACAAAGACAATTGAGGGAGGTACAAAGGTATGTGAAAGATCTAATCAAGCCCCTGCAAACTCAGTCTAGTGAGGGAGCTTCATTTTTTGATAGTTTGTTGTGTAAGGAGGCAGTCCTTGAAATTGAAAGGATGAGGGAAACCTCACAAGTCACTAGGAATGGCTGGTTAGTGTGAGCAAAAGAGGGGTGAGATGATTGAAAAGATATTTTATACTTATGAGAAAGCCACATCTTTTTTGGAGGACACTTCTCAATTTGCATCAGATTGTCAAAATTTAGATGATGCCACTATTTCTAAGTTGAAGAAAATCATAGACTCCAAAAGATGAACTCATCAAGAAGAACAATTTACCTCAAATGATAATAGCTAAATCAATGGAATGGATGGAGGTATTAAATTACAAAAAGGAGCTTATGATGAAATCCCTTAAGAAGATGAATCAGTCTAGGGTAAAATAAAGGAAATATATTACAGTTGTGTTGCATTTCTAGAGATTGTCACTAGAAGGAGAAAGTGTGGACAAAAGAATTTAAATGTCAATCAATTGCAAAAATGGTGGCACGAGGTATATGTTCTGACTGAAAAGGTGCCCATCATTAAAGATCAACTTGAGGATGCAAATATCTATATCTCATAGCTTGGATAAATATAAAGGGTCACAAATAGAGTGGGAGAAGGCTCTGATTAAGCACGAAGATGATCTAAAAATGATTAAGTTTAGAATAAAATTTATTCCAGTTCCCAACCCAACTGACCTAGAAAATTTTCTTGCAAAATTCAAAGAACTTTCTAAAAATGAAGAAGAAAAGGATAAGGACGATGAACCTGCCTATTTTTCTTAAAAGATATGGTTTTTTCAAGTTTGTTAAGGATACAAGTCGTATATTCCTAGTGTTTTGTTCCAAGACTTTATGTAATTGTAAAGTTACCTTTTAAGGCCAACTTATGTATTATTTTATTGAAAGATTAAAATTAGAAAGTTTAAAAGATGATAAGTCTGAGCTATGGGGATGACCTAATAGAAACCTAATTTTATTTTTCCTCTTGGGTTGACATGCCTTGTAAAAATCTATAAATAGAGGCCCCTTCCTCATTTGTGAGGCCGATAGTGGATAGTGAATAGTGAAGAGTGAATAGTTGATAGTTGCTAAATTGTTGATACTACTATATTTGAGAAACTTGAATTGTTGCAAGTTATTGGTGAAGTGAATACAAGTGAAGGCATTGTATTTTGGTGTTCTTATTTGTGTTATTTTGTATGTGCATGGTTCTTGTGACTCTACTTTATTATCTTTTGAGTAAGTGTTTTATGATTAATCTTAGAGCTAGTTGTAGTTCATTTTTTGTTTGTGATAAAGTGTTTGAGGTGTTGAGGAATCTTGGGTCCATACTTTTAGTGGTTTTTTGATTTTGGATTGTTCTGTAAAGTTATCTTGGGCCTCCTCTATTTTATACCTAAGCTCTATTGTGAATGTTGGAATGCATGTTTGAGTATTTTGAATATGAATATCTTTAGTTCCTTTGGAGATTGCATTGTCTTTGTGATATTGTGGATATAATCTTGGTTAAGCAACGATTGGTTTTGGAAGATTGGTCCATATTGAACACTCTATTATTTTAACATTTGATCTTAGGTTTTGGATTAGATAACTCTCTTAAACCCTTATCTTTTTCTATTTCTTTGAAATTGTTGTTAGAACAAGGTTTATAAAGCATCACCATTATTGTTACATTTGATGAATTTGAAGCTTCCAACATTTAATTTGTAAGGCCCCTTTTGATTACCAACATTTTCACATTATCACTAATTTGTTTGTTGTATTGTCAAAACCTAACATTAGAGACCTTGGGGTTGTTTCTTGAGGCTTACTAATAGAAATTTACCTTCCAAGAGAGATAGGATACTTGTATTCTATCTGAGTTATTGCAATGCTAAAAACACGATCAACAAATTAGCACTAGAAGGAGGGTGATTCAACATAGCTAGAGCATTTTCTATCATCCATATCTCCCCAACGATTTTGAAGGCGGACTAGATATAAAAAAAGGATATTTTCAAGAATTAGAAGTCCCTACTAGGTCGAGGAGGACTAAGAAATGGAAGGCATCATCATCATCTTCGCCCATCTATCCATCTTCCTTATCATCATCTGATTCTAAGACCACTCTCATTGAACCCACTCCTATTGAATTTACCCTTACTCCTATTTAATAGCCACAAGTATCCCCTAATCAACCATTACCACCTCCTCCACCAGCAATGGATTTTTTGGCTAATAATCCTTCACCCCTATTCTTCAACAATTATAATGCTATGCCCAAGAATCTTGAGCATTTCTACTCAAAGTTTGATGTTAATGATCCCAATTGAACTATTGAAGAGCACATTAGGATTTTTTAGACTAATTTAAGGGATAGAATGATCAATCATGAGGATGTGGCATGCAGACTCTTCCCTTATTTTCTAGGTGAGGAGGCATTATATTAGTACAATCACCTGCCTACTAGTTCTATTACCAATTGGAATCAAATGGAAAATGCCTTCCTAAGTTCAAAATTCCCATCAGTCCTAATGAATTGCATTTGCAATTTATGTCAGTCAAGGAAGAGCCTAATGAACCCATAAGTTTGTTTAATAATAGGTTCCATCATGCCTACACTCGGTTACAATGACCATATGCTCTAGATGATGCTTCAGCTAAGGGGGCTTACTACGATGCCCTAGGCAGTTTGACTTCTATATTTATTAAAAGAATGAATCAACCCCCTACTACATTGAATGATACATATGCAGAGGCAGTTAAGGAAAGTAAAAATTTATGGTAACATATAGTAGGACCCTTGCCTTCATTAGGACAAGATGCTCATCCAGGACAAGTCCAAGGGTTGAACAAAGCTTTTACCAACCAAACCCCAATGATGAATCCTGTTCCTCAGATGTCCTTGGTCCCACACCTAGGTCCTCCATTAAATAAAGCTCAACCACTTCCTCCCTATTTGCAGAATGTTGGGTAGACAACATTCCCTCAACAACAATCCAACATTCTAGCTTATTTGCAACATTCTGAGGTGCTAAATCAATCACATAATTCAGGCTCTCCCATTGTTTATTCATAATTTTTAGAAATTTTTATGTTAGCTAAAAGGAAATGTAGATAAATAGAGGCTATATGAGTTGAACGAACAAGTTAAAAAATTATCCACAAAGGCCACATACCTAAGAAATCAGAACAGTCAACTGCAGGCTACACAAAGAGGAATACAATCCAACTATAATAGAGAGAATAGAGATTTTTCTCATTGTTGTTGGCCTCCTCTAATGCTTCAATAACTAAGCCTTAAAGCTATAACTTAGAGATTAGATATCTGCACTAATTAGTTATCTTTCTCATCATGAAGGTTCATTTCATTATCAACCTAGGGACATGAACTTGAAATGGGTCAGCATTGTCTGTGCACTAGCACTCAATTGCAGTCATCCCTATCCTATAACTAGAGAGGAAATAGTATTGGAAGTGAAATTCTTGAAAGGAATTAGCATAAATACTAAGCATGAATCAACAACTAATCTAAACTAAAATGAATGAAAAAAAATAAGTCTTAGCAAACAGACAAGAAGTTACTATGTCTGCCTTGGTTGTAGGAAGAGACACAAAATGAAGTTCCAATAGTTGTAGGAACAAAAAACTACTAAGACTATAACTAATTGTTGAACAAAAAAGTAACTACTAAACTAAATGGATGGAATTCTCACCAAATGGCCCCCCTTGAATGAGTCTTCCCAAAACTAACTTAGATGCAACAAATTAAAGTATCATTTTATTCATTGAAAACATTGTTACATCATAATAGGAACATGACTATATTCCTTGAAACTAAAAATGAAAGTACAATATCAAAACATCCAACCTCCTAAAGAGGAACATTTGATCATTATTTATAGAAGGAAAGCTTCTAACTAACTCTAACTAACTGGGCAGTCGACTCCAACTGACTAGGAGGACACCATTTATTGAAAGCATGAAAAAGAGGAAGGAGGTTATGCATGCACAAGATTTATTCAAGCCAATCTTTCCTCAATGAGGATCCAACATAGAAATACCTCCTAAATCTACTCAACTAATAGACATGGTCATTTAAATTTAAGTTATAACTTCCACATGAACTGGAAGTTTCCAACCATTGACCTCTTTAATGTCCATCTCTTTTTGACTCCTTTAGCAACTTGGAAGCTGGAATGAACTTCTTCCACCTTGTAAACTCTATTTATATCTACATCTTAATCTAAACTTGCATTATGAAATTGGCATGCACAAGAAAATTGTATATCCATAATCACCTTAGAATAACATTCATTCAATCACATGTAAAATTCATATAGATATTGTTACCTAATTTTCACCAGCAGGCTTAGTCAAGTAGGATAATCATCTGATAGATCTTTTAGAGGCCAAAGGGAGCATTCACATAAGGGAAAAAGTCCTGAATCTGATGCTAGGTTATAGGAAACTTAGTTTGGAAGCCTGCCTTGTTCAAGTTTGGCATGAAAATCCTCTAAGGAGAAAGTCGGCAAGACTTTGATCATCATCCTGATGACAAAGGTTATGCATATTGGCGGAGGATTTTTTCTTCGGGATGAAGTCTCGATGAAGGCAGAGGGTCTCACCAAAAGAATGTTTTCAGCGTATGTAGGCAAGCTTCGCTAGGAGGTCTTATCGAAGACAAAGGTCTCGCCGACAATTGTTCATGAGGTGGCGTTGGCGAAAGGAAACAGGCTCAGGGTAAGGTCTCCTCGACCACGCGATGTTTCCCCGATAGAAGAAAAAGAGAACCCATCGCCGAAAGATGATGAGCTCGGGAAGAGGTCCTGCCGATAGATAGAAGCAACACGAAAGAAAGAGGGCCCTCGGTACAACTAAGGGATCTCGCTGATATGTCTCGGTGATTATAAAAATTCTCCCCAAAATGAATAGATCGACAAAAAGCGAGGAAGGCTCGACATAGGAAGGAGATCCCGGCGAGAGGTCTAAGCAAAGTCAGGATGTCTAGCTAATGGGAAACAGTTTGCCAAAGGGAGGAAAGTCACTGAGATGTCTCGGCGACTGGCCAGGGCCTCACTGAGAGTAAGTGATATTGCCCTAGTGTTTTGCCGATGACCTGAGGTCTCACTGAAGTGGTGTGAGAGGTATCACTATAGGTCTCCCCGACTTGCTCGTGGTCTCGACCAAGGTTAGTGCCTTCGTCGTAATGTCTCAGTGAAGACATTTAGTCTTGTCGACTGGATGGGGGGCCTCGATACATTTTCCTTTGGCAGGACTCTTGCCGATACCAGGATGGGCCCTCACCAAGACAAAATCAGCTCGATAATAATCTTGTTGAAACAAAAGGGGAGCTCGCCAAAAGACAAAGCATTCATCAGATGGTCTCAATGACCCAGTGGGGTCTCATCGATAAAGGAAGCCTCGGTATAACATTCTAAGTCAGAGAAAGGTTTCCATGACTCGGTGTTGTTTGGCTGACAGGAGATGAACAACTCGACAGAATGAAAAGACATCGGTGTGAGGTCTGGGTGAAGTTAGTAGGTCTCGCCGACCGAAAGGAGCTTGCCAAAGGATTTGGCCTTCGGTAAAAGGTCTTAGTGACTCGTGCATGTCCTGCCAACTCAATATAGGGTCTCAATAAAGAATGCAGGGCTCGGTATAGCAAAATGCGTCGGGTTGACATTAGCAGACTCTTACTGATATGGTTTGTAATATCAAGTTTGAGGAGACTTCGGGAAGAGGCTATACACTCAGTATAATGTCTTACTGACGGGTGATTGTCATGGTGACCACAGAGGCGATATCGGTATGTTGTTGGGCTCGATAAGAACTCTCATTGACTATCACATGCTATGCTGATGGCTTTAGAGGAGCATAATCACATCGGTGAGACACTTTCAGTGTCTCGCCAAGATGAAATTCTGATCAAATGAGCTTTTGACTGCCTGGAGAATCTATGTCGAGTATACTCATCCAATCAAGGAGATCTGAAGTGAGTCGTGGCAATCTGACCAGGATGAGGAACGTCAACAGAATGTAAAAGCAATGTGTATCTGTTCTGAACTCAGGGACATTCAATGTAGCTCTTCAGTTGGGGATTCAAAGATGGACACGAGGCTTAGAAATAAATGCGGTCATTGTAGAAAGATCTAGGGGGCTCCTCCAAGCAGTAACTCTTCACCGACACACATAGCAGAGACACGCAGGGGTTCAGCATTAATTTCAGTCGAAAAGATCTATGGAGGGATCTTTCTGGGGACTGATATTTTGTAAGCCCTAAGGGGCCATTACATTTTGATATATAAGGAATTTTTTTCCTTTTTGTAAGTTCGGATTATACACTTTGAAGAGTTAGTGATTTTTGTAAATCCTTCCTCAACTGATGTATGTTTTTGTAACTCAACTGGAATCTAGAATACAACATAGAGTTTACCTAGGAAGCTACTGTTAATGTTTGTATTACTTTCATTTATGTATTTTCAACTATGCAAGTTCTTAACTGTGTTTTCTAAAATCTGTATTCATACCTAAGACTGTGAAATTCATCTTTCCTTCCTAATATATGCATGTAGAGCGAGCCTATTAAGAATAGCACATGAGTTTAACGGGTTATGTTAAGTAAATGAAGAAGCTGACTACTTTCTTTCTAGTGTATGTTCTTTTTGTGTTTTTTTCATGGTTTCTTATCAATACAGTGTATCACCACAGTTTAGTTCCATTTTCATGTACTCCTTCTCCCTTTTCCCTTTACAAGATCATTAGTTTAGGTGATACCCAAAGGAAGCCAGCCTTCTCCAGAGGTTCACTCCAATCTCAGGTGACCAACAACCTCAGAGTGATCCAATGTTTCACTAGAAAGCTCAGTTTTACAACTTTGCATAGGGTGCATTTCTAGGTGACAATAGTTTCTGGCACGCCCGGTGGGACAAAAATTAGATTCAATTGTTGGTTTAGTATGCAACTAGTGAATTCTAGACTTTATAGAAGTCGTTTGGCATACTTGGTGACTCCACAAGAAGGAAGAACTCCAAAAATCAATGCCTTCTACAGTTTATGAGAAGAGTTCGAACAAGAAGCAGCTCAGGCCCTTTTGAATACTTGTAGCTGCCACCACCAAGAAGACAAGGCAAATTAGAGGAAAGGCGAGGAACAAAAATTATCTATTCTAGAAGAACTCAGTCTACCCCTCCATCTATGGGATTACACGTTGCTTTCTCATCTTTGGTTTCATCTAGAGTACTAGTAAATCCACCTCAAATACCTCCAATGGCCGCTCAAAGGAATCAACCCTTTGTTTCTTTTAATGGAGGGAGCCCCTTGAATCTAGCACAACACAATGATATTCCAATGGCAGCCTTGAAGAGTCTGCCAACTTTCATGGGAGAAGATCAAACTACTCCAATTGAACACATGCGAGATGTGGCTTCGTTATGTGGAGTCCATCACATAACCCAAGAGGATGTTGCAGTGAGATTACTAGTTGTTTCACTGAAAGGAAGAGTTGTGCAATGGTATAGGAGCCTACCAGTTAGTTCAATTGCAACTTGGGACAAATTTGGAGACAAGTTGCATAAGCAATTTCAAGACAGGTCTGACAACTTATCTCCATTGGAACAATTGACTACAATTAAGAGGGCTCCACAAGAGCAGATGAATGACTTCAACTTTAGATTTCAAAGAACCTGGGATAGAATCCCTGTGGCGGTGAGGCCACCTCCAGAATACGCATTTTTATGCTTTTTGAGGGCTCTAAACATTGATATAGTTATCATGATATAGTCAATGGGAGGGGTTTCTCTACTAGATGCCTTTGAAATAGCTATCAGAGCTGAAAATAGCTTAATACAAGCTAGAAAGCTCGCTCCTAGGCCACCAATGCCTATATTTCCAGAAATTCATGCAAACACTCCTTTGCAAATACCTCCTTTCACGCCTCTACCAGCTAGTGTTCCAGCCGTTGATAGATAAGAGAGTGTTGCTTCAGGCTCATCACAAGAGCTACAAGAGATCAAAAGTATTTTGCAGACTTTTGGTAACAAGTTGGTGAACTTGGAAAAACAACAGTCCTATTCTAGGCTTTATCAGTAGCAGAATCAAACCCCAAGTCAGCCTTTTCAAGCTCAACAACAAAAATTCCAAGGGAATAGACAGCAGTATCAAGGTAATTACCAAGGCTCAAGACAAAATGTTGCCACAAGGCCTTTTTAGGCCTACAATCTAGCTCCAGTTAGTGTTGTCAAAGAGCTTGTTCCTATTCAAAACAATCTGGTTGTTGATTATGAGTGGTGTTATCCATGTAATCAGCCATATAATCAAGCTACATACTCTAATGGCGTCTTCAACCAAGCTCTTATGGTGCAAAATGTTGTAGGTGCACAAGATTTTCCTAAGGAGGGGTATCCACAACATCAAGATCAACCTAGAGATGATTCAACTCTCCTGAATTGGAAAAGAGAAGAATTTTGTGGAGTGAACTAGGATGACACATCTGTTGCTGCTAATACTAGAGCCAAGAAGAGGGCTTTCGAGATTGAATAAGCAATGAATAAAGATAAGGGAGCCACTGGTCCATCAAATCAACAAGTACCACACACCTTACAGCAAGGTCACGACACTAGTAGGGAGCGGCCTTTATGTTCTTCATCCACAAGTCAAGTGAAACCTAACCATGTCATTCCAAAAACACAGCCAAAGGTAAATATATCTGCACCTTTCAACATTGTTGAAAGTATGAAAAAAATGAATGTTTCAATTTCAATGTGGGATTCTTTAGCAATCCCTGGTTAGATCAATTTGTTATAGTCAACCTTATCAAATCCAGTCAGTTTGAATCCACCAAATGAAGTCTCTTTAGGCCAAACAAAGTCAGTTTTAACCAATGCACCTTTGGATAGTACCACACAACAAAGTAATGGTGTCAAGCCGCCTCCTTTCTATGTTTCCTTAATAGTAGGGAATAAATTAGTGCATAATTGCATGGTTGATAGTGGGGCTAGCAGTTCACTAATGCCAAAAAAGATTGCAGACCAGCTAGGTTTACAATACCAGCCATTAGAAAAGGGAGTACTTCAATTGGATGGGACAACAGTAAACACTATAGGTGTTATTAAAATTCTAAATCTCACACTACATGCCTGTCCCAACTTTTCAATCCCACAAGATGTCTTTGTCATAGATTTACCACTATTTTTTGCTCTATGCCTATCTAGAGACTTCACAACTAAAATTGGAGGGTGTTTATCTTCAGATTGGTCCCATATGCTTTTTAGGACCAGGTATGGTACTAAGGTAACCATAACTTTTGAGTCCCTTGCCAAGGATCACATTGAACCTTATGTGCCATTTGCTATAAATGTTAATTCTATTGTTTTAGAGGATACTGAGCTTGCTGTAGCACAAGAGTTACAGGCTGTGAGTGTACCTGAGGTGCTCCTGAATGAATGGGCAGTTGAGAACGTGGTTGATAATCCAAATGAGCTTTTTCAGGATGTTGGCCTGGATAATTATGTATTGCATTAAGCTGGGACAGAAATGCCAAATCTTGAGAGAAGTGCAAAAAGTCAGCTCGAGCAGTAGAATGGATTATGGGAGATGCATTTTGATGGTTCGAGAAGCAAAAATGGCACCAGAGGAGGTGCAATGCTTGTATCTCCGTAGGGTGATAGGTAATACTTTGCATTCAGTTTTTCTTTTGCATGCTCCAATAACACTGCTGAATATGATGGCCTTGTTCAAGGTCTGAAATGGGCAAGGAAGAGAGGAATAACTAGCTTGAAAGTCTACAGGGATAGTGAATTAATTGTTAATCAAGTAAGAGGCCTGAATGTTGCTAAAAATGACACATTAAAGTCTTATAGAAACAGAGTGTGGAACATGCTTGAGGATTTTGATGGCTTTAACTTAGTGTCTATTCCAAGGAACTAGAACAAGCATGCTAATAGGCTTGCAGCCATTGGAGCACATTTTGATATTCCAGGTGACATTAGAAAAGAAAAAGTGCAGCAGTATGTAAAGGTTGTAGTTAGGCCATCAATTCCTGATAACAACATTCACTGGCAAGTTTTTGACAGCGATGAACAGATTCTTTCTTTCTTGCTCAAAGAAGATCAGTTCTCCATGATGAATCAAGCAAAGAATAAGCAATAGTATGATGATCAGGTCATATAGCTGAGGACAAATAAGTTACCCAAAGGTTTGGTTACCTTAGAGTCAATTTTTAGTACTAACGATCAGCTTAAAAAGGGTAAAGCTGGCTTGCAAATCAAAGAAGAACATTATGAAGAACTAGAGATTTTTAAAGGTAAACTTCTTAAAATAGGAAAAATTTGTTCATGTGAAGATAAACAAGCTTTTGTTGCTTTATGTCAAGAATTTCATGATGTATTTGCTTGGGAATATTCGGATTTGAAAGGGTTTGATCCCCATATTGCTCATCACACAATTGAGTTAGAGCCTAATGGTAAGCTGGTGAGACAAAAACAAAGGCCCTTGAATCCTAAGCTTGAGCCCTTAATGATTAGAGAACTGACTAAACTAGTTGAGGGGGGTATTATCTTTCCTATTAAACACACTTCCTGGGTTTCTAACCTTGTGTCGATTAGGAAGAAAAGTGGAGAAATAAGACTTTGTGTAGATTTTAGGGATCTTAACTGATCATCTTTGAAAGACCACTACCCGCTTCCCTCCATGGAACAAATTCTATAAGAATTTGCTAGTTCTGAAAGATTTTCCTTATTGGATGGTTTTTTGGGCAATAATTAAGTGTTGGTTAAAGAAGAGGATTAGTTCAAAACTGCTTTTACAACTAAGTGGGGCACCATGGCATACAAAAGGATGCCTTTTGGTTTATCCAATGCCGGTGCCATGTTTCAGAGGGCCATGGACATGGCATTTCAAAGTTTGATCCATAAGATTATACTGATTTATTTAGATGACATTACAGTTTATTCCAAGAATGTGATGAACATTTGTTACATCTTAGGCAAGTTTTTGAAAAATGCAGAGAGTTTGGTATCTCTCTCAATCCAAAAAAGAGTATCTTTTCTATTCATGAAGGGAAATTATTAGGACATATAGTGTCAAAGCAAAGAATTACTATTGATCCTGAGCGAGTCAAAGCCATACTTGAGTTGCTGCTACCTAATCACAAGAAGGGTCTACAAAGCTTTTTGGGCCAGATCAATTTTCTAAGAAGATTCATCCCTGATGTTGCAAACCTGTTACAACCTTTAACAACTATGTTAAAGAAAAATGCAATTTTCAATTGGACAAAAGATGCCAAGAGTAGTTTTGAAAAGGTCAAGGAGGCCTTAGTAGCAGCTCCTACATTGGAAAATCCCAATTTTTTTAAAGATTTTTATCTGTATGCTTATGGTAGCACAAGTAACATTTTTGCAATATTGGTTCAAAAAAATGAAGAGAATTTAGAACAACCAATAGCCTTTTCTAGTCAAGGCTTGGTTGATTATGAATAGAAATACTCCTTTGTAGAGAGGCATGTTCTTTCCGTAATCAAAAGCCTGAAGAAATTCAAGCCTTTGATCTCTCATAATAAAATTCATGTCATGGTGGCACACTCGAGTGTGAAGGAGTTTTTATTGAATAAAGATCTAAATGAAAAAAGAGCAGGATGGATCACCAAGGTCATGGAGTATGATGTAGATATTAAGATCACCAAACTAGTTCAAGGTAAGGGTCTTTATGAGCAGCTTGCTATAGGGTCAAGCAGTAAAACTGAATTAGAAAAGGATGTTGTGCTTGCTTACACAAATGAGCTTCAGAATGCTCAAGATGATGCGCCTATGGGGATAGCTAGTTGGGTTCAAGCTATGACCCGATTTCTACAAACTGGTGAATTCCCATTAGGATTAAATAGAGCTAAAAGAAGATACTTCAGATTGCAGTCCATACCGTATGTGCTGGTAAACAATGTTCTTTTCAAAAAATATCTAAATGGTGTCTTATTAAGATGTATTCACAGTGATCAAATTGAGAAGGTGCTTCATGAGTTTCATGATGGAGCTACATGAGGTCATTTTACCCCCAGAACTACTGCATATAAAATCATGAGAGCTGGGTACTACTGGCCCAGCTTGTTCAAAGATTCATATTCCTAGTCAAGAAAGTGTGTCAAATGTGCTCTATTTGCATGAAAGGAAAAGTTTCCTACTATGCCTCTGCATCCAATTCAAGTGGAGCAGCCCTTCATGAGATGGGGCATTGATTTCATTGGTCCAATAAGTCCACCATCCAATGCTGGTCATAGGTGGGTGCTGACTGCTACAGACTATTTCACATGGTGGACAGAGGCAATAGCTCTGAAAGAAGTAAAAGTCTTTAGTTCTGAGCTTTTATGAGGAAATAGTCACCAGATTTGGAGTTCCTGACTCTATCATATCTGATAATTCCCTTGCATTTGTGGGATTAACACTAACTAATTGGGTTGTTAAACATGTCATTCATTTGAATACATCTTCAAATTACTACCCTCAGGGTAATGGTCTGGCTGAAAGCACAAATAAGAATCTCATCAGGATTATCAAGAGAACAATGGAGGATAACCAAAGGACCTAGCACATCAAATTAAAGAATGCACTGTGGGCAGACGGAGTGACTCCTAAGAGGTCTATTGGTAACTCACCATACTTGTTAGTCTATGGCAGAGAGGCAAGATTTCCCTTGTCTGTGGAGCTCCCAGCCCTTGACATTATACATCAATTGGAGATGTTTGAAGAACAGGACCCAATGTCCGTGAGATATGCAGAGATCATGGAACTTGAAGAGTTAAGGGACAAAGCAATGAAGGATCTGGAGCATCATCAGCTCCAAACAAAGAAGACGTTTGACAGAAAGGCTACAACAAAATCTTTTAATGTGGAAGACCTCGTGCTCAAGTGGGATGTTCTGAAAAGCAGGCCAGGCCATCACACCAAGTTCAACAATATGTGGACTGGTCCATTTATTATCATAGACTGTAAGGAGCACAATGTGTATCAACTGGCCATAATAGAAGGTGAAGTGCTTCCTATCCCAGTTAATGGGATACACCTCAAGCCCTATTTCTGAGTTTGACAGGTCCATCTATTGTACATATCAGTTTAGGCTTTATGTTTTCCATAAGTGTTGTTCCAGCACAGTAAATATTTTTCTTTTTCAGTTTCCCCTATCTTGTCATTTTTGGCAACCTGTTATGTCCTATGGATCTCATGCAAATTGCAGCCATGTGCAAAGCTGATATTTTCATTTCTTTTCTGAGCCTCCTAACGACTCCATGCCCAATGGATAATCCTAGACTATTGGTCTTCATGTTTAGCAAGCAAACATCTAGCTAAGGTCACCAGAAATGTTACCTAATTTTCACCTGTAGGCTTAGTCAGGCAGGATAATCATCTGATAGATCTTTTAGAGGCCAAAGGGAGCATTTACACAAGGGAAAAAGTCCTGAATCTGATGCTAGGTTACAGGAAACTCAGTTTGGAAGCTTGCCTTGTTCAAGTTTGACATGAAAATCCTCTAAGGAGAAAGTCGGCAAGACTTCGATCATCATCCCGGCGACAAAGGTTTTGCATATCGGGGGAGGATTTTTCCTTCGGGATGAAGTCTCGGTGAAGGTAGAGGGTCTCACCGAAAGAATT
Organism: Sequoia sempervirens; assembly: GCA_007258455.2. Lineage (NCBI taxonomy): Eukaryota > Viridiplantae > Streptophyta > Pinopsida > Cupressales > Cupressaceae > Sequoia > Sequoia sempervirens. The sequence goes on from VDFB02256132.1 coordinate 145,693,863, forward strand.
TTTTTGGCGTACATGTAGGTGGATTTCGTTAGGAGGTCTTACCAAAGATGAAGGTCTCGCCGACAATTGTTCATGAGGCAACATTGGCGAAAGGAAATAGGCTCGGGGTAAGGTCTCCCCAACCACATGATGTTTCCCCGACAGAAGAAAAAGCAAACCCATCACCGAAAGATGATGAGCTTGGGAAGAGGTCCTGCTGACAGATAGAAGCAACACAAAAGAAAGAGGGCCCTCGGTACAACTAAGGGATCTCGCTGAAATGTCTCGGCGATTATAAAAGGTTTCCCTAAAATGAAGAGATCAGTAAAAATCGAGGAAGTCTCGGCATAGGAAAGAGATCTCGGCAAGAGGTCTGGGCGAAGCCAGGATGTCTCCCCGATAGGAAACAATTCGCCAAAGGGAGGAAAGTCACTGAGATGTCTCGGCGACCAGCCAGGGCCTCGCTGAGAGTAAGTGATATCGCCCCAGTGTTTTGCCGATGACCTGAGGTCTCACCAAAGTGGTGTGAGAGGTATCACTATAGGTCTCCTCGACTTGCTCGTGGTCTCGGCCAAGGTTAGTTCCTTTTCTGTAATGTCTCGGTGAAGACATTTATTCTCGCCGACTGGATGAAGGGCCTTGATACATTTTCCTTTGGCAGGAATCTTGCCGATACCAGGATGGACCCTCGCTAAGACAAAATCAACTCAGCAAGACTCTTTCTGAAACAAAAGGGGAGCTCGCCAAAAGAGAAAGCATTCGTCAGATGGTCTCAGTGACCCAGTGGGGTCTCGCCGATAAAGGAAGCCTTGATATAACATTCTAAGTCAAAGAAAGGTTTCCCCGACTCAGTGTTGTCTGGCCGACAGGAGATGAATAGCTCGAAAGAATGAAAAGACCTTGGTGTGAGGTCTGGGCAAAGTGAGTAGGTCTTGCCAACCAAACGGAGCTCGCCGAAGGATTTGTCCTTCGACAAAAGCTCTTAGCGACCCGTGGATGTCTTGCCGACTCGATATAGGGTCTCAACAAAGAATCCAAGGCTCAGTAGAGAAAAATGCATCGGGGTGACATCGAAAAACTCTTGCCGATATGGTTTGCAATATCAAGTTTGAGGAGACTTCAGGAGGAGGCTGTACACTCGGTATAATGTCTTACTGACTTGCGATTGTCATGGTGACCATAGAGGCAATATCTGTATGTTTTTGGGCTTGATAAGAGCTCTCATCGACTATCACATGCTATGTCGATGGCTTCAGAGGAGCATAATCACATTGTGAGACACTTTTAGTGTCTCACCGAGATGCGATTCTGATCAAGCAAGCTTTTGACCGCTCGGAGATTCTATGTCGAGTATACTCGACCAATCATGGAGATCTGAAGCGAGCCATGGCAGTCTTACCAGGATGAGGAACGTCAACAGAATGTAAAAGCAATGTGTATCTGTTCTAAACTCGGGGACATTCTATGCAACTCTTTAGTTGGGGATTCAAAGATGGACACGAGGCTCAAAAATGAATGCAGTTGTTGTAGAAAGATCTAAGGGGCTCCTCCAGGTAGTAACTCTTCACCGACACACACAACAGAGACATGTAGGGGTTTGGCATTAATTTTAGTCGAAAAGACCTGTGGAGGGGTCTTTCCAGGGACTGATATTTTGTAAGCCCTAAGGGGCTAATACATTTTGATATATAAGGCATTTTTTTCCTTTTTGTAAGGAGTTCGGATTATATACTCTGAAGAGTTAGTGATTTTTGTAAATCCTTCCTCAACTGGTGTATGTTTTTGTAACTCAACTGGAATTTGGAATACAACACAGAGTTTACCTAGGAAGCTACTGTTAATGTTTGTATTACTTTCATTTCTATATTTTAGACTATGCAAGTTCTTAACTATGTTTTCTAAAATCTGTATTCATACATAAGGCTGTGAAATTCATCTTTCCTTCCTAAGATATGCATGTAGAGTGAGCCTGTTAAGAATAGCACATGAGTTTAAAGGGTTATGTTAAGTAAGTGAAGAAGCTGACTACTTGCTTTCCAGTGTATGTTCTTTATGTGTTTGTTTCATGATTTCTTATCAATACAGTGTATCACCATAGTTTAGTTCCATTTTCATGTACTCCTCCCTCTTCCCTTTACAAGATCATTAGTTTAGGTGATACCCAAAGGAAGTCAGCCTTCTCCGGAGGTTCACTGCAATCTCAGGTGACCCATAGCCTTAGAGTGATCCAATGTTTCACTAAAAAGCTTAGTTTTACAACTTTGCATAGGGTGCATTTCTAGGTGACAACAGATATATCATATAGTAGGTTAATACCATCAAAATTTACAGGGATAAGTTCATGTCCAAAGTTCATAATTTTACGGAAATAAATAGAAAGTATTAGTAACCAGGTGCTAAAACCCCATAGTAATAATAACAAACATACAATAAATCCTAACAAAAATGAGTCATTATTTGGACTAATCATCTCCCCCCAACCTAATGATCTATTGGTCCTCCAACAGAGGGAACTTGATTCCATTTCCTAACCAAATCCTTGAAATCACCATTTTTGTCTACCATTGATCAGTCCCTACAGTTTTTGAATTTGGATCTCAATAGAACCCTTACTTTTTTCCAGTCTTCCGCACCTTGGCCTTTCTACATCTACATAGTACCAATAGGTTTTGTGGTCTGGTACTGGCCATAATAGAATAGGTGGTTGAAATATTAATAGGATCCTATAGTGTTTCTTTGTCTTCCCAAGATGTATATACTTGATGCTTCATTTGCAAGCTGCATAATAATTTTGTAGGGAATGAGGTTCAACCTATCTTAACGGATTTGGCAAGTCATTCCATCTCTGTGATAAATATCCTAATACTGTCTTTCTTGTAGTGGCAACTACCTATTCATATTCTTGGTATGCTTCCTCCCTAGAAGGAATGATCCTCTTTTTTCACTCTAGATTGTAAAGAATTTTGTGCCATGTGTAGAAGATATATACATGATTGGAGTCTTAGAGATAGGGGGTATGGGGTTGTTTTTCTTTGCATATTTTGAATTGTTTCCCCTAGCTGATTTCATTTTGAATCCACAACATTAATGCCCTCTAGTGAACATATCAAATATATAGCAATGGATTTCATTTATGGTCATTAGGAACAACATAGTTGTGCAAATACAACTCACACAATAAATTCTTAATTTCAAGAGGAGAGGATTGGTGATTAGGGTTTCAATGGAAGATTTTAGACCAGAAATGACCCTAGACAACTTAAAAGAGATATTACGCTCCCTTAAATTCAATGCATATACCTTTGGGGGAGTTCTACATTCCATAATTTGTGGTACTAGAGTCACTACATTGTTTATCTTATCTTTTAATGCAGTAATCTTTGCATTCTTCTCCTTAATTTCTTCATTTTTCTTATTGATCTCTTTCTGTAGCCTAAGTTTTTCTCTATTCCATTCTTCTTCTCTCTCCTGCATTTATTTCCATAAATCCAGGGCTACTGATGCCCATGAAAAAGTAGGGGGTTTGTGCTTTCCTACTAGGATCTTCCCCTGCACTAGTTCCTGATGTTCAACTCGCTCTACAACAACAATGAATTCTTCCAATCCTATATTTACCCACCTCCTAGGAGCTTTTTCCTTCTTTCCAGGTTTCCCTCTGAGTCTATGGCTCCTTTTTGGAGGAACACTAGTAGAAGACTCTATCAATTTTGATTTCCTTGGAGGAATTTTATTTTTCCCAACAGCTACAAGATGCTTAGTTTCTTCAACTTTCTGGTTCCTAGGGGTAGAATTTACCTTTTCTAGTTTTTGCTTCTTAGCCTTCCCTTTGCTAATTTCTACTTTTCTCATTTTTTCTTCCTTCTTTTGAATATAATCCCTAGTGAGAACTGTGGTTTTAGGGGAAACATCGACATTGGGGTCTGAAGATGAACTATCTTCATCTACAACTTAGATTCAGAGGAACAAGTTTTTGTTGCAGGTTTTCCTATAGGAGGGTTTGTGCTAGGAATTGCCCTAGAAGTTGAAGCTCCAAGAGTGAATTTAATAATCCCCTCATCCCTACTAACCCTATGAGTTAGGGGTTGACATCTAAAACCCACATTTTCTAATATGAACTTCTTAATGTTCAAAAATTTATCACATGACATATTGGACACATCTTGAAAAGAATTTTCTACTAGCAATTTAATCAAACAATGATGGAAAACATATTTTTCCCTACTTTTCTATGTCTCAACATCCATGATTGTAAGAATATTGTACATGATGTTTGGCACATTCATCCTCCTTCCATGTCTCATGTGATTCAAAGGCTTGAAATGCATAGAATGAAGACAGTATTGGTGACCCTCGCAGGTAATGTATTTTATAATATAAACAACTTGCTTCCATGTTTCCATCAAAGAAAGTCTTCTTATTCCTTGTTTGTCTATAACAAGTGGAGAATCACTAGGCTTGATGAATTCTACTCTAGTTGATCTAGCATCCCTAGAAGCAGGGTAGGGCTCTCCTTTAGCGAGAAAACCTGACACTTCAACAATCCTTTCTTCCGTGGCTATAAATTTTAATCCTTTCACCATTTCCTCACCATTAGAAATTTTTTGTGAAAATTCTAAGGAAATTTTGTTATTGAAACTATTTAGCTTCAGAAAGTAATCTAGCCAACCACAATTCCTGAATTCAGGCTCACAAAGTACATCCTGTAGGATTACCTAGTGAACTATTGGTTCACTTCTAATTAATTGACCTCCCATTTCCTCCACACACACTCTGGAAAATGCCTTTTCAAAGACTTCTTCCCTGCAATCCTTCAACTGAAAACCTAATTTCTCTTCCACTTCCTGCAATTCTCACCAATACTAACACCAATGTCAGATGACCTCTCAATTTTACCTTTTTAGTGGCATTATGATTCTGACTAAGGTAGTAAAGAAGATATAAATGAGGGGTATTATCAAAGAAAATGGGGGCAACTTAATGTCATATCATGCATGTCGAATGTGACTTCAACTTCATCATTTCAAATTTACTGCCATTCTGGCACATGAAATATGACTAATGACATGTATGGCACATAAGTTCACACTACCCTCCAACCTAAATAAAAGCATGTGTCCACACAAGATGGAATGAAAGTATGATATAACAAGGCATACTAACAAGATTTGCTATGTGAAATATCAATACTAAAGTATAGTAATAAAACAAATGAATGCAAGGTAATTAATATACATTAAGTGTTATGCACATACTTGAAAAGTTGGAATGTCTTTTTTGAAAAGTGTGGAAGGAGGTACTAGTCATCAGAAAAGTACAGTTGAGAAATTAAATGATGTGATGGTGGAGTGATGTGGAAGAGAGAGAAGGGTTGGAGATGAATGGGCGGGTAGTTTTATTGATGGAGAAATTAATTCCCACAAAAGTGGAAATTTTTATTATGGTTGCATGTGTACCTTTGACTAGCTAGAAGGTTGAACACTACGTCTACTTCCTTCAGCTACAAGAACTTTGGAGTTCTGGTATTCAATAATTTTTTACATGAAATCTTGTTTTGAGGTAGGCTTATGGTATAGCCTGAGACAATGACCATTGAACAGGAGCTTGAACCTAACAAGATCAATTGTTTTAAGTTGAACAACACCATTGGGAAAGATCTTTGCAATCTCATATGGTCCCATCCATTGGGTTTGAAGTTTTCCTAAGTTGTCTTTATATCTATAATCATAAAGAAGTGCCCAGTCACCTGGCTAGAAACTCTTTTCTTTGATGTATTTATCATACCATCTAACTCTCTAGTTTTGCACCATCTTAGCATGGTGGAGATTTGATTTCCTCATCTCATCTAAGGAATTTAGTTGCATAACCATGTCCTCCTGTGCCTCAGATATATCTATTCCAAGTTCCAGTGTTGTTTGAAGAGTTTTGTGTTCAAAATCTATAGTAATCATTACTATTTTTCCAATACTTCAAAGAGAGTAAAACTAGTGGTGGTTTTCCAAATGGTTCTATAGGCCCAAAAAGCTTCTGGAAACCTATTTTCCTAATCTTTTCTATGGATTTCTACTATTTTGGTCAGAATAGATTCTTTTTCCCTATTTGTTACCTTAGATTGGCCATTGGCTTGAGGGTAATATGGTGTAGATTTTCTATTCTTGACATTATACTCATTCACCAATGTTGTGACAAGAGTGGATGTGAACTGAGCCCCTTGATCTATGACTACTTCTCTAGAAAATCCATAGCATGTGAATTTTTATGCATAGAGGAATTTTGCAACTTTATTGTCCCTAGCATGTTTCATGGATTTGAACTCAACCCATTTAGTCACATAATCAGTACAAACCAAGATGTAAGATTTTCCATTTGATGGTGGATCAATTGGACCTACAAAATCAAGTCCCCATTTATCAAATAGTGTGATAACTACTTGAGGGTATAGAGGCATCTCATATGATTTAGTCAGTCAGCCCATCCTTTGACATCTATCACATTTCCTAGTGTACTTGCCTACATCCTTATGAAGTGTAGGCCAGTAATACCTTGTATTGAGAATCTTCATGGTTGTTCTCTTAACTGCAAGTGTCCTCCACAGGTTTCATTATGGCATGCATGTAGTATATCATAATTTTCATCCTTTCTTATACATATTCTTATCACATGATCTAGTCTAGTATAGAATAAACAACCTACCATCCATGAGAATGGAAAAGTGTTTTCAATAAAAACCCTTCGCGCTTTTGGAGAGAAATGAGGGGGAACTCTTGATGTGACCAATTAATTGGCTATATCTACATAACAAGATGTGTGCACACTGATGGAGAATAAATTTTCATCAAGAAAGGAGTCATCAATGACTTGAGTGTCCTCTGATGTAGTCAATCTAGAGAGAAAATATGCCACAACATTTTCCTTACCTGACTTGTCTATAATGGTGATATAAAATTCCTACATTAATAGTAACCACCTTGCTAACCTTCCTGTAATCAATGGCTTTTTGATAAGGTATTTTATGGTTGCATGGTCTATATGGAAAAATAATTGGTATCCTGTTATATAATTCTTGAACTTGTTAAGAGCATAAATGACTCCCAACATCTCCTTCTCCATCACCGTGTAGTTAAACTCAACCCCTTGTAGGTTCTTGCTAACAAAGTAAATTGCATTCTCTATTGATCCCTCTTTTTTTCCTAAGACAAACCCTATAGAATAATTAGATGCATGTATGTGAATATGGAAATGAAGTCCCCAATTAGGGCCCTTGAGCATAGGAGCATGGGTTAATGTTGTTTTTAAATTAGAGAATCATTTATCCCAATCCATTGTCCACTGGAACTCAACATATTTAGTTAAAAGATTATAAAGTGATTCTTTAATCTTACTAAAATATTTTATGAAGTGCCTATAGTATCTTGCATGTCCTAGGAAACTTCAAACATATTTTTGCTTGATAGGAATAGAAAGATTGGTAATTACCTCAATTTTGGTTGGGTCCACTTGAATTCCTTTTTGAGAGATATAATGGCCAGGGACCACTCCTCCTTGCATCATCATAAATCATTTATCACTGTTCAAGGATATATTATGGTCCTCACATTTTTTCAAAACCTTTCTTAGGTTTTCTAATGATTTTGCAAAATTAGTACAATAAGTAGTGAAATTATCCATGTAGATATCCATACAATCATGTGAAATATCTGAGAATATACTAATAACTACTCTTTGGAAGGTTGTAGGTGCATTGAATAGACCAAATGGGATTACTAATTAGGCATAAGTCCCCCAAGGATAGGTGAAATTTGTCTATTCTTGATCTTCAGGTGCAATCTGTATCTGATTATAACCATTGAATGCATCTAAGAAGGAAAAATGATGCTTACCTAAAATTGAATCCAATACTTGGTCTATAAAAGGAAGGGGAAAGTGATCCTTTTTGGTGGAAAAGTCTAGTTCTCTATAGTAAACACAAACTCTCCATTTACCTCCCTTTTTAGGCACAATTACCAAAGGGGACACCCATTGGTTGTCTAAGATATGGTAGATAAATCCCACATCCAATAACTTATATAGTTCTCCTTTCACAATCACCCTCAAACTAGGGTTGATTCTCCTTTGTGGTTGCCTTACTGGTGTGCAGTCATCTCTGATGTAGATCCTATGAGCACAGAGTTTGGGATGTAATCTCATGCAAATGCATGTTGATGCAACTTTAACAAGTTTGTCAGGGACAATTTTTGCTCTTGACTAAGCTTGTTATTAATATTCAAATGTTTCCCCTCTGAAACTTGTACTTGTGTGATCAACTCAATCATGGTTGTTTCATTGATGCTTGGAATTTTTAATTCATTTGGTAACAATGTATGAAGCATATCTATTGCTGTAAGAAATTCAGGTGTAGGAGAAATTGGCAGAAGTATCTGCAATAGACATGCAGAGCTAGATTCATGAGTGGGTGGTTCTTCATGCACTTCATAATGGTTATGAATTATATGGAATGATATTCCATCCTCTTCTTGAAGATGCATAAAAGGACTTCAACCTATCATCATGAGTTGTGCCACTGAATTGACCTCCTCGGCCTCTTCTCCAACATGTGGCAAGATGGGGTTGTCTGTATCATGGAATGGTTGAGCAGGAGGATAAAGGATAAGCTTTGTAGTGCTTCTCCCATAAAAAATGGTCATGTCCCCTAACCAATATCCAATGTAAGCATTTTTTGTAGCTAACCAGGACCTTCCCATAATAATTGGATACCCTCCTAATGTAGCTTTATGGGAAAGGATTGTGAAGTCTACTAGATATTCCCAAGATTCTAGAGTAACAACAAGGCCTTCTACTATACCATTTGGTTTGATAGTGGAACTATCAGCAAGCTGCAAGACAGTAGGAGTAGGTCTCAGATTTGTAACATTTAGTTGGTGTAGGATATCCTTAGTCATCACATTGATTGCTACTCCCAAGTCTATTAGAGCATTCTTCACTTGGATTCCATTTATAAAGACTCCAACTATAGGACTACCTAGATCAGTATATTTAGAACAATTACTTTCCCAAGCATGATATCAAACAACTACCCCACCACATGAATGTGGTGGGGTCCTTTTTCCTCCCTAGCTTTTTGAGACATGCTTCCTTAATTTCCTTACTATATATGGGGACATATTTAATGGCCTAGAACAAAGGTGTCTTGGCACATATGTGTTTTAACTTATCCATAATATCAAAGGTTGTTTCTTTCTTTTTTTTAACAACTTCTAAGCTTTGAGGAAATGGTGGGTCTAGATCCGACTGCCGAACTGGTTTAGGATTATCGGACACACTTAACTGAGTAGGGATATTAGATAAATTTTGATGCTCCTCTTCTTCCATAGGAAGCTATGTTATAATAGGAGTGGAAGGAGATGACAAAGTGGCTCCTAAATGTAGATGAATATCACTCACACTCATAGCATATGCAAAAAATTGATTGGGATATGCAGAGTAAACTAGTTGGTGCTATGGTTTTTTATTTGGGTTAAAAGTGGGTTGAGTTGGTAACTGATTAGATCTAGGTGTGCTAGTGTTTGAGTTACAAGGAGGCATTATGGTAGGTTGTTGAGGATGTGGAGGTGGCTGCATGTAACCGGTTTCCTATTTTGACCATTGTTGTACTCCCCTCCATTGGGATGTTTGTTTCTAGTTTCCTTGAGGTTATTTCCAATTCCCTTGGGGTTGCTTCCACTGATGTGGAGTGTTTTGGTAATTGGGACAAGTATTTGGAGGGTTGTTCCAAGGTTGAAGTAGATAGCCTCCAAAGTTTGATGGGTATGGGGGTTACCATTGATTATCGGATGCATAAGAATTCAAATAAGGTTCACTAAAATATAATGGGTCTTGTGGCATACCTTGTCTTGGAGCCCATGGATTTATTTGTGCAATGTAGAAAACTTGATCATCAACACCCTAAATTGGATTGAATTCTTGTGGAATTTGTGTGTTGTCAATGTTGGCTACCATTTTACATTTGCAGTCCTTCTTCTTTTGCTTGCAATGAGGACAATATTTTTCCAATGTTGCCTCTGCCTCCTCATGTTTCTTCTTTGTTTTAAGTGTATCTAGTTGAGTGGCCATATTGTTTATGATATCTTGAAATTTTCTAGCAAATGACTAATTTCCATCCTTGAAACTCCATTAGTGGAGGATTTACCCATAGAAGATTGGTAACCTCTTCCTTTCTTTATAGCTGCCCTAGAGTAATTTTGAAATATCTTCTTAATATCATACCAAGGAACTTTGGTGATATCTCCTCCTCCTATCAAGTCCAAAGCATCAGTGAAATTTTCATTGATCCCTCTAAGGAAGAGAAACTTTTGAGACTCTTCATTGAGTGCATGATGTAGGGATTTCTGTAGAGAAAACAAGAACCTTGAAATATAGTCCTCCAAACTTCCATTCCCCTTCTACTGCATCCTGAAGATATCATCTCCTCTCATATCATTGCCTCTATAGTATCGTTTATACTTGTCAAGAAAAATTTCTTTCATATCATCCCAAGTATCTACAATATTCCTACTTAAGCCCATAAACCATCTTAATGTAGCTTCCTTCAAGGTAGTAGGAAAAAATTTAATCCTATGAGCATTAGTAGTGTAATAATAGCTTCTATAGAGGATATCAAATTCAAACAATAAAGTGTTAGGATCCTCTATTACAAGCCCATAGAATTTAGGAAGAACTAAATTAGGGATGTTCTTGAGGTTATCAACTTCATTTTGGGGAGTGATAGGGAATGGAAAAGTTGGATGGTTAGGTCTATTTTGGCCAGTCATAATTGCTTGATGGATTATCAAATAAAAATGGATTCTCAATCAGGTTTTGGGTAGCTTTCTCTTTAGAGGAAGTTTTAGAACTAGTCAAATTGGGAAATGTATCAACGAAAGGATTTTCCTCTTCTTCTTCTTCGTCTCTTGGAAAATTTTGAAACTCAACTAGTTGGTTATCAAGATTAGGGTCAATAGGAAGGAATATCCCTAGAGAATATCTTCTCCTACCCCTATTCATGTGGCATTAACATAGTATCAGCCAAATTACACAAAGAATTGGTAAAATAATAGTGGATCATTACTTTATTCAAATGAAGGGTATGCTAAAAACAACTTCAAAGATAATAAAAACAAGAAAGAAATTGGAAATGACTATGAAGAACTTCCTAGTTCGACACCATCCTCAACAACGGTGCCAAAAATTTTGGCCTCCTCTAATTGTTCAATAACTAAGCCCTTAAAGCTATAACTTAGAGATTAGATATCTGCACTAAGTAGTTATCTTTCTCATCATGAAGGTTCATTTCATTATCAACCCAGGGAAATGAACTTGAAATGGGTCAACACTATCTATGCACTAGGACTCAATTGTAGTCATCACTATCCTATAACTAGAGAGGAAATAGTACTGAAAGTGAAATACTTGAAAGGAATTAGCATAAATCAACAAATATTTTGAACTAAAATGAATGATAGTAAGAAAATTCTCAACAAATAGACAGGAAGTTACTCTGTCTGCCTTGGCTGCAGGAATAGATAGCTGCTAAGACTATAACTAATTATTGAACATAAAAGTAACTACTAAACTGAATGGATGGAATTCTCACCAAGTGGGCCCCCTTGAATGAGTCTTCCCAAAACTAACTCAGATGTAGCAAATTAAAGTATAATATCAGAACATCCAACCTCTTGAAGAGGAACATATGATCAATATTTATAGAAGGAAAACTTCTAACTAACTCTAACTAACTGGGCAGTCGACTCCAATAGACTAGAAGGACACCATTTATTGAAAGTGAAAAAGAGGAAGGATATTATGCATGCACAAGATTTAGTCAGACTAGTCTTGCCTCAATGAGGATCCAACATAGTAACACCTCTTAAATCTACTCAACTAATGGACATGGTCATTTAAAGTTAAGTTATAACTTCCACATGAGTTGGAAGTTTCCAACCATTGACCTCTTTAATGTCCATCTCTTTTTTACTCCTTTAGCAACCCGAGTAGCTGGCATGAACTTCTTCCACCTTGCAAGCTCTATTTATATCTACATCTTAATCTGAACCTGCATTATGAAATTAGCATGCACACGAAAATTGTATATCCATAATCACCTTAGAATAACATTCATTTGATCACATGTAAAATTAATATAGATATATCACATAGTAGGTTAATACCATCAAAAGTTATAGGGATAAGTTTATGTCCAAAGTTCATAAGTTTAGGGAAATAAAATAGAAAGTATTAGTAACCAGGTGCTAAGACCCCATAGTAACAATAACAAACATATGATAAGACTCATCAATGGCCAAGGACAAAAATTTGAAAGGGGGAAAGGTTAGGGACAAGGTCTTGACAAAGGACAAACTTTTGGTAGAAGGCCACCCTTAAGGAAAAATAGGACCTAGAATACTAGGCCTAATAATGGAGGAGTCCCTACACCCTTGGATTAGCTTGTCAATAAAGAGAAGTCAACAAAGTATAGTCCTCCTAGTTAAGGCTACATTAGATGGATATTGCAAACTTCATAAGACAACACAACATTCTGAATTTGATTGCCTCAAATTCTAGACTGCAGTTGCTATATTCCAAATGGAAGTCTAAGAAGTTGCTGGCAATGGTACAAATGGGTAGGAAATTATACCCTCTGATCCATATGACTCACCCATGTTGATATTAAATCATGCTCCCTTTCCAAGGGGTGAGGAAAATGGACTTGAAGAAGAGTTAATGGAGAAAAGTATCAAGCTAGAATAGGTATGTAATGAAGAATTAATATCTTAATTATTTGAAGCTAATGATGCTATTGATAATGGTCCATTAGATGAACATGAGCATAAAATAGATGAAGTACAAATGTTCCATCAAAAGACTAGGCCATATGATATGAGGAATAGGCAGGTTGGTGGGCCTTTTACCTCATCCACTCCTCCAAACAACTTCAACACACCACCTGATCCAAATGCAAGTAACAACCCCTCCTATCCCCATGTACCAAAGAAATACTTTTATAAAGGAGGATTTTTTGATGCTTCCAAGGGAGGCCATTTTGATGCTTCTAAGGACAAGCAAGGGGAACAACTTAGGAATACTCAAAATGATATGACTGTGACTCAAATGGGTGAATATGTGGCTAAGGAACTCAGGAAGGTAAAGGTAAGTCTTTCAAATTTTGAATTGTTAAGAGTTCTAGCCATTAGGAGTGCTATATTTGGTTCTTTAAAGAGAATGTGCCCTCAAATACTTCACAAGATCCTCCTATGAGTAGAATTGGTTTTACTGAACCAATAGTCAAGGAAGTGACTAGAAAGATACAAAGTTCACAACTAGATAAGGATCAAGCTAATCAACTTGTTAAGGATCAAGCATAGATGCAAACAAAAGATAGGAGAAAAGATAAGGATAAGACTCAAGTGGCCCAAGTTGATTCTCTGACAAGTCTCTTTCAAGCTAAACAAGATACTCCTCCTTTCTTGATCTCCATTCATATATTCGGCAAGAATTTTCACAATTGCTTGTTGGATTCTGGAGCATCCACAAATGTCATGCTTTTCTTAGTTTGCAAAGCCTTAGGCATCACTCCTACTCCTTCCCAACATAAGGTGAATTAGTTAGACAAAACTGAGGTAACTATAGTAGGGGAATTGAATATGATTCCAATGTAGGTTGTATCAGACCCTCATGTGCAACAAGTCGTCAATATCCATGTGGTTGATATGCCAGATGCTTATGGGATAATCCTAGGAAGAGAGTTCATGAGGGTACTTAATGGATATACTTCTACTGATCATTCCCATGTGTGGTTTCCATGGAAGGGAGTTCCCAATCAGATCAAAGTTGAGTGAGAACCAAGATTGAAATATTTAATTACTAAGTATCAAAATACATCAAATGAAGTGTTGGTTTCTGAAGCAAGTTTGGGAAATTATATCCTAGCCACAATTGTTAATGAATTAGAAGTAGAGGAAATCTTAATGATGCAAGATGTTCCCATGGATTTGACTCAATGTTCCAACAGTATGGAAGAAGTTGTTCAATCAGATGAAGACTCTAAGCAGAGTGATGGCAATCTTGGTTTGTTGCACAATTTTCAAGAATTCATTCATAAGTGTATTGAGGACCAATTTTTTCTCGAAAAGCAAATGACTTTTGAAGAGTTGCTATCACCCAAATGGTGTAGAGTGAAAAATGCTTCACATCCTAAGCTAGAATTCTTTATCTGTCAATCTATTGTTGAGTAGATTAAGAAATGCATTAATCCTCCTCTAGTAGTTAGACTTGAGGTACATGAAACACCAAAGGAGCAGAAAGGTAAACAACCTATTGTACAAGAAGATCCTTCATCAAGTAAGAGTAAGAGCACAAAGGGTTCAAGAGGTATGCATTCTATTAAATTCTAGAATTTATGGTTTGATGGTTCCAAGTCTAAGCAAGGAGTGGGTGTTGGATTTGAATTAATAATCCCAATAGGTAAAACCTTCTTAATTGCACATAGGTTAAAATTATAATGCATGAACAATGTTGCTGAATATGAGGCATTGATACATGTGTTACTCATGGACCTAAGAAAGAAGGTCAAATATTTGCAAGTTTTTAGAGATTTTGAATTAGTGGTCAAGCAAGTAAGGAAACAATACTCTTTCCATGACAGGAGGATGACCAATTACATGCATAGGGTATGGGACCTGATAAAGGGGTTTGATGCATTTAACATTGAACTGATTCCTAGAAGCAAGAATCATATTGTGGATGCTCTAGCATAGGTAGCCAACACACTAGAGCCATTATCTTTGTCAGGGTTTAAAATATTCCCAATTGAACTTACCCCGATTCCTTATGTACTAGATAATGTGACAAAATTTTAGGTATTCGAAGATGACAAGCATATTTTGTACTTTATCACTAGTTCTGATGTGTTTACTTCTCAAATAATTGATGAAACAAAACCTCAAGAGGTATAATTGAATATAGAAGGAGTAATCAACCTCAAGATGAATACAATCCCTACAGGCATGGTATAGTTGAAAATGATCTTTAACTTGGATAAAATTAGGGACCAAGATCAATAGGCAAAGAAAGACTCAATAGCTAGTCAATGTGAGGTTTATAACATGGGCACTCTCGAAGGTGAAAAGAATGTGTTCATTAGTAAGGTATGCACTCCATAAGAAAGAAAAGGATTAATAGATGCATTACACACATATCAAGATGTTATAGCCTGGAGCTATGAAGACTTGAAAACTTACAATACACTGATAATCACACATATTATTCCTTTAAAACATGATGTGAGGCCATTCAGACAAAGGAAGAGGTCCATTAATGCACTATTGGAGCCTATTATTCAAAAGGAGGTAAATTTTTTTCTTTCTACTCATCATTTTCCCAGTTAGACGTTCGACATGGGCAACTAATTTGATTCTAATCTACAAGAAGAATGGTGAGATAAGGTTGTGTAGATTTCAAGAACCTTAATCATGCTTCAAAAAAAGATAACTATCTGGTACCTTCATTGGATGAAGTCCTACAAATTGTGAATGGATCACAAATGATTCCCTTTCTAGATGGTTACTCTGGCTACAACCAAGTTATGGCACAATATGAAGATAGGCATAAGACTACATTCACAACTAAATGGGACACATTTTCTTATAGAAGAATTCCATTTGGACTAATAAATGCATAAGCCACTTTCTAGAGAGCTATGGACATTTCCTTCAAGGATATAATTGGAAAGTGCATCATTATCTATATGGATGACTTGATTGTTTTCTCTAAAAATAGGGGGGTCATATTTTAGATCTGTGCAAGGTCTTCTAGAGATGTAGGGAATATGGAATCTCCCCCAATCCCAAGAAATGTATATTCAGGGTAACTAAAGGAAATCTTCTAGATCATGTAATCTCTAAACGTGATATTTCCATTGATCCTGAGTGAATCCAAGTGATCTTGAAAATATAGCCCCCTGCTAGCAAGAAGGAGATAAAGTATTTCTATGGTAAAATCAATTTTGTTTGAAAATTCATCAGTAGATTTGCAAAAAAAGTTAAGCCATTGAATTCAATGCTAAAGCAAGATGCAAAGTTAGAGTGGACTGCTGAAGCGAAGTAGACATTTGATGAAATAAAGAGAGCCATTGTTGTTGCTACCATGCTAGTAAGTCCAAATTATTTGAAGCCATTTAATATATATTCATTTGCAACAGATCACTCCTGAGCCAGCATGTTAACCAAAAAGTTAGATGAGGGAAATGATCATCCAATAGAATTTGAGTATACCTCTTAGGGTATGCACTAGTTAGAAGAGTTGAGAAATTCAAGCATTACATTTTAAGGAATAAGGTAATTGCAATAGTGCCCGATCCAGCAGTGAAGCTCTTACTGATGCAAAGTGAAATGGGTGAAAGGAGAGCTAAGTGGGTCACTATGTTATTGGAATATGATATTGAGATTCAACAAATGAGATTGATAAGTGGGTAAGCTTTAATGAGGAAAATGGGTGAAACAGACCCAGAAGTTATAGCACAATAATACCATCTCCAAGATGCTTCACTTGATGAATGGTATGATGACTTAGTTTACTACCTGTTGAATTAGAAGTGTCTTGGTCACCTAAATCCAATGTAGTAGAGAGTGTTATGTTTGAAGAGTTTCAGTTACATGCTTAAAGGGTGAGTTCTCTATAAGAAAAATCATGAAGGAATATATCTCCAATGTTTGGGAAAAGAAGAGGCAGCCTGAGTCATGGAAGAACTCTGTGATAGGTATGGAAAAGTCATAGATCATGCATTTAGGGTACTATTGGCCAACTATATTAAAAGATACATACAATCATGTAAGGGCCTATCATGTTTTCCAAAAAAAATTTGCTAGAGATAAGAATGTTGGTTTACCATTACAGCCGGTGATCAAGGTAAGACCTTTTGCACAGTGGGGGTTAGAATTTATTGGCCCAATTAACCCACCATCCTCTACGAGGCACATGTATGTATTAACTACTACTGATTACTTTACTAGGTGTGTTGGATGTTTTGGTTGTGTTGCTGATATGTGGTTTTCATTGATGTCAACACTATTGGCATTAATGTCTTAGAAGTTGTATATGTCGAGGATATTGAGAAAATTGTAATAAAGAAGTTGTAGGTTGTTAGTGGTGAAGTGAAGTTCAGTCTATTGGTGAGCTCAGTATATTGATGATCAAAGGTTGTGGATTAAATGGTTTTTTGTTGATTATATCTAGTTTATCCACATCAAGTTTTAGAGATCTACATGAAGATTTGATCGAGTTATGAGCAGTTGTGTTCTGACAGTTTTTCTATTGCTTCAGTTGGTGTTTCTGAATGAAGATGATGTGGTTCTAGTAAGTTCAATTGTTGTAGATTCTTCTCTAGTGATTATTAATTTTTGTGGATGTTTTTATATTGTGCTCTATCTGCGTTTCACATCTGCATTGGTCGTTGTGCTCGCAATTGGTGATTTTCTCTTGTGTGTTCATGTTTTTCATGTTCTTGGCCAACAGGGTGTTGTAGTGTGTTGTGGATCCTCGTGGAATAATTTTTGAAGGTGTTTCATGTTCCAATATTTTATTTTGGGTCTTCACTATGTTGTGGCTAACCTTGATTGATTCACATTAATAATCTTTAATGTTTTGGGCTGACAGTTTGTATTCATTTTATTATTTTGTTGAAGCCGACATGTAGCGATGTAATATCTTGTTGCAGATATATATAAGTGATATTTTATTCCATTTGAAGGAATGCGTGTGTATGAGATGTGTGAATAATGTCCTAATAATTTGATGGTAGAAGTAGAGTGTGAAGAAGAATGAGCAGAATGTGAAAAAAATTAGGCATTAGTAGATGCTATTTTCTTAGTTTAAAATACTATAGATGTAATCTGAATGTTTCTGTAAGATAGTGTCTTCCTTTGGGTAGTAAGCCTTGTTATAATTGAGCAGTGGGCTCTAGGCAGTGCACCTAAATGCATGTGCATTCCCCATTTCATTCCTTATACTTTTAATAGGGTATAATCTTGTGGACTAACTTCCATCATGGTTTTTCCCCTAATAGGGTTTCCACATAAAAAGTATTGGTGTTATGTGTGTTTCTGATGTGTTGATTATTTATGCTTTCATGGTTATTAATCAGATATGAGAATAAGGCTAATAAATTTAAATTTTTGTGACAACTGATTCACTCCCCCCTTAGTTTTCTTCCCTTGTGTTGCCAACAATTGGTATTAGAGTAGGTTCCTTGGAAGAATTTTAATAGCTTGAGGTGATCCAAGATGGTGACACACAAGAAGGATACTCTGAGATTTGATGGAACAAATTATTCTCTGTGGAAGACTCGAATGGAGTGTCATTTGAGATGCATTGGTGAACCCTACTAGAACATTACAAGGAATAGGTATGTTATCCCAAATAATGGTCCTTCTACTACTGTTAAGATTAAGGATTTTGAGTACAATATTAGTGCTAAGGAAGCATTGTTGAGTGCTCTAACTAATTTTGAGATGACAAATTTTATGGATCTAAAGACTGCTTATGAGATCTGGAAAAAGTTAGAAACTTTGTATGAAGGTGATACTCATGTGAAGATTGCTAAGTTGCAAATCCTAAAAGGGAAATATGAAATGTTGAGAATGGGTGATGATGAGAACATTACTTCTTTCATGCAAAGAGTAAATGAACTTGTGTGTAGTATCAAATGTTTTGGTGGACAATTGGAAGAATAAGAGATTGTTACTAAAGTGCTTAGATATTTTCCTGCTACATACAAAGCCAAAGCTACTGCTATTGAGGAGATTTGAACTGTGACAAATGTAACTAGAGATATGTTGATTGGTAAGCTTACTACATTTGAGTTGAGTGAATTTGGTGATGCTCTTCCTAAGACATAATCTACATTCAAGGATACTACCTCCAGAAAATATAAGCAAAGATATTGTAGCTCAGAGAAAAACACACAAGAGAGTTAGTAAAATCTAATCTATTCAAACTATACTAATGAATCCTCAAAGCTTAGATAATCGATCACAAAAGAAAGCTAAGAATAACATGCATAAAAGAAACTATTTTACCAAACATGTGATCAATTTCATTGAATAACCTCCATTACTCTTCTCCATTTCGTCTGTGTAGTGTACTTGCCCTTAGATTTAAAAGTTTTTGCAAGCATGGCCTAAGTGTTGTGATTAAGACAAAATATCAAAGATTCAAGATAATTTCTCTAAAATTCATACGATTTCGAGAGAGATTGGAATGATGAAAGATAGATCAATTTATAGAAAATTGATCATTCAAACGACAGGTCAGGATTGCAAGATCGATGGATGGTTGAGATCAACAGATTAGTCATGCATTATGATAATTGTTAGCAGCAACATGAGTGATATAAATTAGAAATAGAAATAAAGATCAAATAAATGATTTAATCTTCGAGTTTGGTATTTAAAAATTGAAGAATAGTCTTTGCATGACAAATATAAAGATGGATTAAAGCAACTCTCTGTCTGAATGCACACACAAGATTTAATTAATTAAATAGGCATATTTAATTAATATGCATGTACATGAAATTGAGTTAGAACTAGATGACTGAATGATATGACGAAGAGATTACTCAAGAAAACCACTCAGACATTAAATCCTGAGTTAACTAAGTGATTTAAATAGATGTCGAGTCGATTCAAGGTAAATACTTAGATAACTCACACAATTATCTAAATATAGAGGAATGTGTTAAAATAGAATTTATGAATTAAATAATTCATTTAATTCAAGATTTGATATTTGAAGAATAATTAAATAAATAGGATTTATTTAATTAAGTGACGAAGGGATTTAAATGAATAATTAAATAAATAAAGGATTTATTTAATTATAGTTGACATATGATAAAGAGTAAATTAATTAAGAATTTATTTAATTTGACAAGAAGAATAAGGTTAATTAGTAACATAATTAAATAAAAAAGCATTTATTAAATTAATCAGATAGAATAAAGAAAAGTGTGAATTAATTAAATAATTAAGATTATTTAATTAATAGAAGAAATGAAGACTTTAGAAAATAATTAAATAATTGACATTATTTAATCATGACCATGAAAAATACGAATTATGAAGAATATTGAAGTCGCAAGCTTAGACCAGATTTTGGTGTCTACATTTTCCCGTCTTTGATACAATGTCATTTTGGCGTTGTGTTAAAGAAAATCGATAAAAAAATATGCCCTAGTAATGCCCTAGTGTTAAATAGGTAAACGTATGCCCCCTCAGGAAAATCGACAAATTTTCAAAAAATGTCAAAAAAAATTGGAAATAGCCCCGATTAGTCCATTGGATAGCTAGATATGCAGTGGAGTTGACAGAATTGAAGTTGGAAGTGTTAAGGATGGGTACAGGTTGATTGAAGTTGGAAGTTGACGCGGCCAGTAGAAAGGAATGCCACCAAAACCCTAGGTATAAATAGAAAATGGGGTAAAAATCCATTCATTTTTACCCACATAGCTTCGAGATTTGAGAATTTTGTTTTGCACCCTCAGCAAAGATGTCTCCCATTCCACACACCCACCATCAAGCATATAGGATTCAGAACTTCAGGTGGCCAGCCGACGCAAACCCCTCGGTATGTACTTCACTCTCAACTTTTGAATTTTGAATTTTTGCGCTATTTTATGCATTCAATTTCAGTTTTTTTTATGCATCACTTTTTGGAAAAGTCGCATGTGGGTGCATAATCAATGCATCTGTATGAAAAATGTCGCAACTGCAAATTTACATTTTATGGTTAGCGTAGGTTTATCGCAGTTCAACACATTTGTCTTTTAGTTCAACGCATGCGTGAAATAGCAACACATTTTTATTTAAAATAGCCACAATTGTTTTATTTTCAACACATGTGAAAATATTTTGACACATTTGATAATTTCTTTATGCATGGACATTTAGCTGGACATTGTTTTGTGTTGATAGAAAGAGGCACATTTGATATGTAGTCGCATTTGTTATTTCCACACGCATTTTCATTTGAAAGTGACGCATGTGAGAAATAATGATGCATTTGGTTTTCTGCAACACATTTGAAAAAGAATGACACATTTGATAAATAATGATGCACTTGAATATCATTTGATTTTGTCAGTTTGTATTAGGATAGTTGATTAATTCTGACATGAGGCATGTATAATGCCATTGCAGGTTGTTTTGAACACTATGTATATGCAAGCATCGATACCATCAACTTTTTGGTTCCGAGATATTTTGTGGAGCATGAAGAAACGCTTCTTATGGCATTTGGGTCTTCTTCATGTGAAAGACATGCCCACTATTCGGGCAAGCCATGGTCTACTGACAACATTATGTGAGCAGTGGAACTCGGAGACTTTGTCCTTTCACCTACCTACTGGAGAGGTGATAGTTACCTTGGAGGACGTCTACAGAATTTTGAGACTTCCTATCAGAGGCACGAGGGTGAGATATGATACCTAGAGGGGTTTCCCTGAGATCTGTCGATATTATCAGCATGCAGATATTAGACAGTTAGGTTTTGGTCATTATGAGATTAGGTGGTGTGTATTAGCACAGAGGTATAGGCAGTTGGACTATCTATTGTGTAGACTAATAGGTGGTATAGTCTTTCCTGACTGTCGAGGTCATGGTTTTCCTATGAGTTGAGGGGAGATGCTAGTGTATATGTTAGAGCGATGAGAGGTATATGCTTGGGGTCCTTGTCTTCTCGACATGTTATACTTTAATTTGCATGATATAGCCTATCAAGAGGCTTAGTCTATGAGTTGTGGTACCATGCTCCTGATGGTATGGGTGTGGGAACACATTGCCATTTTCGTCCACCGGTTACAGTTGTAGACATGCAAAATTAACATTATGCATTCAATCAGGATCATTCATCAAGGTTCCACACTAGGTGCATTCATCAATTAATCAAGTTCACCTTCATTCATTTATCAAGTAATCTCATTAATTTCCATCTCCTAAGGCCATTCATTCAAAATTAAATAAACATTATCATAAACCTTTTAAATCAAATAAATTAAACATCCATTTAATTAAAATCCCAAATGCATCTTCCATCCTTCTTGATTTAAATAAATCAAATATTCAAGTCAAAGAGGTCAAACATCCTAATCATCATTACACTAATCTAACCATGATTAAATACTAATCCTAACCACTTGCATTCTCTAGATTTTGCCACTTGCACAAATTAATCAATTTATTGATTTATTAAATCATCATTTTCACTCAACATGGCATCCATGAGGAATATTCCATCAAGTTTGAATTCAAAAATCAAGTGGAAATGTACATCCAACAAGGCATTTAATAGGTCTTACATGTCTCTTACATGTCCCCTTCCAAAGGTCAAACTCAACATTCATTGCACAAATTTGAATTTGAAATTCCCTCTCATGGGCACATTTCCCAAATCTTGAACATCCCTTGGCCTATCGCAACTTGACAAGTGGCCTCTTCCTATTGGCTTGATCTTTGCCCCACATTCATCCATTTGGCCAATCTCTCATCAAGAAAATATATAAATGAAGGCCTCAATCTTCATCAATCTATCTACAACTCCTATGCAAAGTCACTCTCTTCATTTGAGAATTGATTTTGTCCACTCCACAATTTGAGCATTTCAACTCCACAATCCTCATGTAAAGTCACTCTCTTCAAGAGAACTGATTTTTCCTACACCATCTTCATATCATATTCATATCAATTTCATCATCAAGCTCAAACAAGGATTGGGAAAGGGCTATAATGTTATTTACTTCATAATTTATTGTATGCTTTCATCTAGTTTATTTAACCCTTCTTGTTGTTTTGATTGCATCATTAAATCATGTTGACTCATTTCATATGGATGTTGAGGTTTTGCTTTGTTTTAAACTGAATATGCTAATGTATGTTTTAAGGTTTAACCATTTGCAGAAATCAGCAACCACAAAATGGCACTAGAAGGAGGGCAGTTTGTTAGCACAACAGTTTGTTTTGTTAACACATATATGTTCGTTAACACAGTCCTGTTAACATGCAGTTTCGCTAACACACTGTTCGTTAACACAGTCTCGTTAACATACAGTTTGTTAACACAGTCCCCTTAACACGCAGTTTTGTTAACACACAGTTTGTTAGCACAGTCTCACTAACACACCAGTTTTTGTTAACACATTCGACGTTCGTTAACACATACGATGTTGCATTAACACAGGACATTCGTTAACACAAGATATTTTTTAACACATAATATTTGTTAACACATATACACTTGTTAATGTGGATAGTTTGTTAACACAAAAAACTAGTTAACGCAAGCAGTGTGTTAATGAAAACAGTTTGTTAATGCAGATAGTTTTTTAACACAGAAAATTGGTTAATGCAGATAGTGTGTTAACACAGATAGTTTGTTAACACAAACAAGCTAGTTAACACATACAGTTTGTTAACGCATGTATCTTGTTAATGCATATAGGAATTAAATGATGTTGTTGCATTCTCTAACACATGCATTATAATTTTTGAATACAGATTCATTTTTTTTTTAGAGCAACAATAAATGTGTTACTTTTGTTAAGATGCTAGTATATTAAGATTGACATGTCTTGTGTATACTTTTTACAATACATGTATAAATCTTATTTGTAATGTTTGTAGGAAAAAGGTTAAGGTTGACATTTGAATCAAGCATTGGAAATGAGAAACATTGGAGTTGAAGAAAAATTGTGCATTGGAGCTTGAAATTCACATAGCATTTTTAAATGCTTCCATTTCATGCTTTAATTTTCTGTTTTAAGCCAACTAGATCATTGTTTGTTTTTAAAGTTGGATTAAAATTGAACACTAGAAACTGACTAGACATTGTTTTTTGGGGATAAAATTGAACAAAAAAACTTGACATTTGATTTTTGGTGCTTAAAATGAACTCATCATTGTTTTGATGCTAAAACGAACATGTGTCTTCTATTCTTTGTAATCATTTTTGCAAAATAATCTCATCTAAAAAAGCGTATGTGCTTCTCTTGTGCCTCACGGCGATCTTGAGAATCAAAATTATTTTTGATGACATTAAGTTGCATAAAATATTTCCTCCACACTTCATTTTGGGTCTAAAATTGAACAAAATCTTGTGTGAGTGTGAGTAGAGCATCATCGCGTATATTCTCTTTCTTTGAGTCGTCAAAGATTGATCGAGTTACAAATTTTTTCTTTGCTTTCTTTTGTTTATCCTATAGGGCCTACCTTGGGGAAAAAGTACTCACCCAAGGGAACGATTTAATCGGTAACACTCTAAAGCCAAGAGTATTTCTAGCTGGGATATAAATGTGGGTATTGGAAGAAATGCCAGTATCACGTGGTTGATTCCGACAAGATGGATCCAAAAGGGGACTCTTGCCATATGGTTCAATCTCCACGAACAGAAAGTCCTTACTAGAACCCATGTGTTAGAATTTTCCAAAATCCTTTAATCTATTTGTTGGCATAAGAACGGTCGTTTTGAAGCCACCCCACACTTTTACAGTCTTTTAGTAGAAATGGAAAACATGCCATGGAAGTTTCATGGGTGTTGATGCTTGGCTGCCCCATATAAGTGAGTGTCGTGGAGGGGAGCCAGTGGGGTCAAGCATCTAACCATTCGCTAAAGATAAGCGTAGTTGGACTTGTCTAAGTGGGAATCCAACAAATATTGTCTTACACATCCATAGTGTTTGTACTTGTTCTTGGTTTGAAAACACAGTGCTTTATTTGAAAATATTTGCAAACAAACATTCAACATGATCCTCAAAATTTCAAACCCTTTAGGAGGCAAATACCATTGACCAAATTCTTGTGTTATTGCTTTCCCTTGGGATTACATCCTTAGAGGTTTTTGAGCACTTGAATTTACGTCTCAATTTGTCCACTAAAGTTAAACAATAGGTAACCCTTGCCTTAATTTCATCAAAGTTTCACATAATATACCTTGTGAAATGAGACGAAGTTGAGACATTGGACATTCAGTCTGAAATCTAACCAAGAGTGTGTTTGTGGTAAAAAGAATCCATTAATCCAAGATTAAATCAATTGGACCCCACACATGTGCTTGTCATCTTTTTGGTCATATATTTTTCATGCAAACATTGGTCTTTTGATTTTTAATTACTCTTAGAGAAAAGCATGTTCTTCAAAACCTTGACCTTGTAAACAAGTCCTTCTTAGGTTCATTTAGGATTAAAATAAAACACTTCATCCATTTCAAAAATTTATCATCCCATCCCACAAGCAACTTTAAAGCTTTGGAAACATCATTCTAGACTTGGCTAAATCATCAAAATCAAAATCACCTTGTTTAGTTAGGAGTATGGGAGTGCATCCTTTCTCATAACTCTAGTTAAATTAGCACCCATTTGAACAAATTTATCCTAAAGATCACATCTAACATCTTAGGGTTTCAAGTTCATTATCCAAATCAACCAATTAAAATCAAACCCTAAGTCTAGCATTGATCCAAAGTCCCTAAAACGTTCAACATCCATATCATTTCCCCTTTTCATTCATCATCTCATCGTTGGTCCTAACCACCTTAGAGGTCACTTTTTACAACAAGGTCAAAACACAAGGGGAACATGGAATATAAACTTGATCCATACATCATGAGTAATCCAATTCAACTAAGCTATCAAAGCCTTACAACACCGATTGATTATAAACACTCACATCTATACAAACCGTACATGGGATCATTGCCCTCAACAAACATCAATGGTACAACAAGTGTGAGTATTCCCAAATCAAAGATTGGAACACATTTACCGATAGTAGATATAAATCCAAACCTACAAGTCTGTCAACCAAACAATTAATGCATGAGCCTCCAAACGAACAATATCATCCCACCAAATCCCTACAAGTGAAATGAGAATGTACCAAGCACAAGTTTTTGAAACATGCATCCGGAAAACTTTGGGATGGATACATTTGAAAATCATATGAATATTCTAAACATGAACAATGGTCAATTTCAACCTATCATGCCAAATTTGAACATCATCCCAAATCATAACATTGTCCAAAATCAAACACAAGTACACACTCCAAATTTGCTTAAACAAAAGCCAAATCAACTATATCAAGGGAGTCAAGTTCGAAATCAAGAACAAATTTGGCGAGATCAAATTGCTGCACTTACCAAAATAGTTGAGTCATTGTGCCAAGAGACATATCCACCACCATTACCCATATCAACATCATTCCTTGGTTTAGGGCTTCCCCCTTTACCTATCACCAATCACTCCATCCAAATCAATCCACTTAACACCAATCAAGCCATCACATCAAATCCTTTGAATATACCATCGACATCACACCAATAGATGGTATCCAATCAAACAAAAACATCAATCCTAACAAATCAAAACATGATCTCCCAAGGATTGATCACCTCGGTTATTCCAACCATTCCTATCACCTTGATCACTCCAACCACCCCTATCACACCCATCATATCTCAACCCCTCACTACCATGATCGCTCCAAACATATCTCAACCACTTGTCACCGCATCCAACATGTTTCCAAATACACCACTACTACCACCGAAACTAAGTGCAATAAATCAATATTGTAACATCACACTAAAAGCACATCAAGCCTACCAACAAGCGCTTCAACAATATCAAGTGGCTCCACAAGCCGCTCAAGCTACCCACACCGCTCAAGCTACCCAAGCTGCCCTAGCCTCTCAAGCTACCCAACAAACACAAGCACAAACACGAAAAATGATAACCATTGGTGACAATGGTCAAAATCTATCAATCAATGAGCACCTTGAAGCTATGTCTACTTCATCTAATGATCAAATCAACATAGGTCAAGAGTCATTTTTCAATCATGATCAAAATCCACCAACCAACAATGATCCAATTCAAGAAATGTCAACATCACTTGACCCCATTATTGAAGGAATTGAAAATTTCTCCACCACAATTGTTGAAAACAATGTTCAAGATCTCTCAATTAAGGAGCACATTGAGGATGTTTCTACCCCATCCAATGATCAACTCACCATACATCAAGAGCCACTTTTTAGTGATCTATTTCAAGGAGTGTTAGAATTATTTGATCCTATTGACATAATGCATGATTCATTGACCAATGATCATATCGAAAATTTCTCTACATCACCTAAAGAGTTAGAGGACATATCTCAAGAATTTATTCCAAAGAATTATCAATGTCTTTCACCAAGGTCTAGCAATGGTCCCTTCCAAGACATGGTGACCCCCTTTGACCTCATGGTTACATATATTGAAGGAACCCTAAACTCGACACTTGTGGATATTAAGCCACTTCCAATGCCTAATGAAGATATCTAGGAGCCTTTTATAAGCAATCCATCCTTTGAAACTGATCCATGTTAGGAACTTGATCCAAAGCAGGTCGAAAGAAACTTTGAAATCATTCAAGATCAAGAATTTGTATCTTCAAGATACTACAATAATATAATGGACACTCTCCTATCTATGCAAGATGATCATATCCATGTAGCAGATACTCCTCCATCTACCCATGAGATGCTTTCTGTGGATGGACACGTAGATGATCTTCATCTTAAATAGGATTCTATTACACAAAAACAATAGATTCTCAATTCCTACAGTCAAATTGAGTTATCAACATCAGGATCAGATATATCCCAAATTCAGACTAAGGACATTAGGTATGAGGATATCCAACGTTATCCACTCAATGAAGAAAACAAGACAAAACAAAATATTCCAGAGTTAGCAGAGCAGCAAATTGAACTAATGTCATCTACAATGGCTATCTATCAAAGAATGCTTATTGAACAAGACATCTTAGAACATGAAGAATCAAGGAACAAAGGTACTACTTCCACAATATTGGGGGCAACTATTTCTCAAGCAAATGTCAACATAGGGAGCATGAAGAATCCTTATGATGAAACCGATGTCAATCCTACAACCAGCCATGTCATGGATCTGCATCCACCCATCACCCCATCCACGAATTGGGACCAATGTCAAAATAAAGATTTGAATCAAAGAACAAAGAACATTATCAAAGAAAAAGAAGTTGAGAAGCATGAAGGAAAAATCAAATACAAATGGATACCAAAGAATACAAAGAAATATCATCCCTATCAAACTCCATCAGTCAAAGAAACTATGGGGAAAAATAAAAAAGGGAAAAGTATCCATCAAAGATTTCCACAAAAGAAAAAGCAAGCTTTTCAAGCAACATACAAAGTGTATCAAGTAGTTGGTCCTAATTCCACACACTCTTTCATATCCACCCATCATTGCTCATCTTCCCAAGTTTGGAGAGTCAAAGATTCCAAGCTGTCAACCAATCCATCTTTTATGATCCCTAAACACACTCCATCCACACCTCCACGCATGATATTCAATTCTCACATTGACCATGTATTGGCAATGACCCTTCATCATAAGGATTTTGAAGGCACTCTATCACGATGTATGCACAAAGACCGAATTAACCCTAGTATCAATAAAACAAATCAGGAATCCCAAAAGTTGCATTCAAGTGCACGTATCTTAGCAAAGCAGCTTCTTCAGACAGGATACCGATGGAACATTATGATAGAAGCATCTACATCAGCAACAACTTGTGATTCAGCATGAACCTTTCAGAAAAATACAAAAAAATAAAAAAATATGAAAATCCAAAAAAAATTAGAAAAAGGATTGAAAACAGAAAAGATAAAAAAATCATCCTCTAGTGAAAACCACTACAGTGGTGCTTTGGGCAAGACCATGATGAAAACCTAGAAAATAGGCATCATGTGTAGAATTGAGCATCTATGTGCGCCAGTTTAGATGAAAGCATCTCATCCCATCTATAATAAATTGAGCATTCCATCCATCTTATCCATAATAAATCCATTCATCCATAAACCATTGATCCAATCCATTTTCATTCATCTACATCCATCATCTGAGTGATCTTGATCTTTATGAAAGTTTGGGGCACACTTTGCACTTGCTTATGGTAAACATCTAGACATGGGCCATTTTCATTGATCCTATCCTATGCAGCATTATCTGAGCCATGAAGCATTATCCAAATGAAGCATTCCTCCATTCAAATACCTTATCTTATCACAAGATAAACATTGGAATTCTTCACGTGCTTACCATATCCATCCATTATCTAAGCATCCATCCATCACATTCCATACATTGCTAGACACTAGGGGAAAATATTTACATCTTGCTTCGAGAATAAATCTTGATCTATATCCTCTGAATTATGTGGTGATTCGAACATTGGAAAACATAAAATCAAATCACTAGCCCATAGCATATTTTGACAAGAAGATGTTCCTTATCAGTCTTCATCTTTCATCAATAATCACTATCAATCACATCTAATTTGCACATCAAACGTCACATCAAATCATTCGAACAACTTTTGTTCCAAACCAAGCTTCAACAATCTCGATCAATTGAATCCAATCAATCCATAATCTTGGGATATCCTTCTCAATCATTGTGTTGCTTAACACTATCC
Source organism: Sequoia sempervirens (assembly GCA_007258455.2). Classification (NCBI taxonomy): domain Eukaryota; kingdom Viridiplantae; phylum Streptophyta; class Pinopsida; order Cupressales; family Cupressaceae; genus Sequoia; species Sequoia sempervirens. Next base: position 145,723,421 of record VDFB02256132.1, read on the forward strand.
TTACATTGTTGTGCATCCTCAACAATGTTATCATCATCAATTCTGATCAATCAATCCTTGCATTATTGTGCATCCTCAACAATGTTATCATCAATCCTTGCATTGTTGTGTATTCTCAACAATGTTATCATCATCATCAATCCATCGATTCGATCAATCAACCTTAGCTTGGTTTTCAAAAAAATCCCAAATGGAGCACTAATACCGTCACACACATCCATATCAAAATCGTCAAAATCATGTGAAAATCCAAAAACATCCAAAATATCAAAAAATCCAAAAACATTCGAAAAACATCAAAATCCAAAAACATTCAAAAAAAATCAAAATCCAAAAACATTTGAAAAACATCAAAATCCAAAACATTCAAAAACATCAAAATCCAAAAGCATTTGAAAAACATAAAACCAAAAACATTCAAAAGACAAAAAATCCAAAAACATTTGAAAAAATCAAAAATCAAAACATTTGAAAAATCCAAAAAAACACCAAAAACAGCCTCAAAACATTTCAAAATGTCAAAAACATCCAAATATTTCAAAAAATCCATCCATCCCCATCTCACTTTCACCCACAATAATCAATCATCCATAATAAACTGATCATCACCTTCATCCTTTGGCAACACAAACAGAAACAATCATAACAGTCAGCAAAAGCAAGCTTCAATCGTAAAATCAAAAAGCAAACAACCAATCTTTAAAACAAAATCAAACTCTTGATCATTTTCAAACATGTCAGTGAACTTTATATCAACAGCCTATCAATCAACTTATCAAACCATCATCATTCTATACAATGCATGTCCTAGGATATATTGTTCTGACAATGGGCATCATTTTGGATATCACCTTAGATTCTTATCCTATCAAAACACATCCCTTTGGCTGAAGGTATAAAGAACATTGACTTGTTTGTGTACTTGATCTTTTCTTTTGATTTATCTTATTGCACTCACTCCAAGGACCTCTCAATGATATCCAAATGAAGGATTTAGAGAGATAGGAATGGGGCAACGATCATTATCTTTTGTTTGCTGTGCTTGTTGGATGTTCGTGTAAAATAACTTGGCGAATACTTGCTTTGTTAGGTACGTCCTAGCAAGGTTTCTGTATGTCAAGTGTGAACAAGAATACTCCTATCTATTTTTTGATTCAAACTCCATCGCATTAGGTACAACGCCATCTTGGTTCTTTATACCTTGATGCATTGTATCTACATATGTTATCAAACATAAGGTAAGTAGCTCTTTTAAAATCCCAATCCTTGATAAGAAAATCATTATTTATCATCATCATCATCATTTGTCATCATCATCATCATCTATGATCATCATAATCTCTAATAAAGTCTCATCAGATCATGGACTTGTTGGATCCTCTTGTCATCATCTCATTTCTGTACTAACATCATCATCACCAATGCATCCATCACACATCCATCATACATCCATTATGAATTCATCTTGCATCCATAAATCATTAGTATTCTAAATATCATCTCACATGCATTGCATAATCATCATAATATAGATCTATTAGTCTAAGCATCTCATAAATCATCCATTGCATAATCATAGCATATCACATCATCCATCTCATCCATCTCACATCATATCATCATTTAAGTTGTTTAGGATAATATAGATTTGTTATTCTAAGCATCTTAAAATCATCTCATTTGCATCATCATCCATAACCATCCATTTTGAACCTCTTTATCATGAGATCGACCCTCAAATCAAATCTTTTCAATCGATCTCTCAAGGGGGCAATGTACCAGTGTACTTCTTTCTGCTAGGGCAATCGAAAAAATTAGAAATTTTTTAAATTTTGATCACGGTAAGATTATTCTTTGAACCAATGCAACAAGTACATTGCTTCAAAGAGGGGGAAAATGTAGACATGCAAAATTAACATTATGCATTCAATCAGGATCATTCATCAAGGTTCCACACTAGGTGCATTCATCAATTAATCAAGTTCACCTTCATTCATTTATTAGGTAATCTCATTAATTTCCATCTCCTAAGGCCATTCATTCAAAATTAAATAAACATTATCATAAACCTTTTAAATCAAATAAATTAAACATCCATTTAATTAAAATCCCAAATGCATCTTCCATCCTTCTTGATTTAAATAAATCAAATATTCAAGTCAAAGAGGTCAAACATCCTAATCATCATTAAACTAATCTAACCATGATAAAATGCTAATCCTAACCACTTGCATTCTCTAGAATTTTCCACTTGCACAAATAAATCAATTTATTGATTTATTAAATCATCATTTTCACTCAACATGGCATCCATGAGGAATATTCCATCAGGTTTGAATTCAAAAATCAAGTGGAAATGTACATCCAACAAGGCATTTAATAGGTCTTACATGTCTCTTACATGTCCCCTTCCAAAGGTCAAACTCAACATTCATTGCACAAACTTGAATTTGAAATTCCCTCTCATGGGCACATTTCCCAAATCTTGCACATCCCTTGGCCTATTACAACTTGATAAGTGGCCTCTTCCTATTGGCTTGATCTTTGTCCCACATTCATCCATTTGGCCAATCTCTCATCAAGAAAATCTATAAATGAAGGCCTCAATCTTCATCAATCTATCTAAAACTCCTATGCAAAGTCACTCTCTTCATTTGAGAATTGATTTTTTCCACTCCACAATCTCTTGCAAAGTCAGTTTCCTTGAGAACTGATTTTGCCCATCTTACTCCATTTTCATACCATTTAGCTTATCTATCAAGGATTAGGAAAGGGCTATTTTCAACAATAGCACCAATCCACTATGGAATGTTATTTACTTCATGATTTATTGTATGCTTTCATCTAGTTTATTTAATCCTTTTTGTTTTTTTGATTGCATCATTAAATTATGTTGACTCATTTCATATGGATGTTGAGGTTTTGCTTTGTTTTAAACTGAATATGCTAATGTATGTTTTAAGGTTTAACCATTTGCAGAAATCAGCAACCACAACAGTTGATGAGCGGGAGATTCGAGATAGGATTCTGGAGGAGTTGGAGGATGAGGATTATAGTGTGCAGAAGGTGAGACAAGTGGACATAGGGGCAGTTGATCCATACACTGCTACACTTCATGCCCAGGTTGCATCCTTGGAGGAGAAAATGAAGGTCATGATGTCCAAGAGAGATGTGTTACGGATGGAGATGGATAGGACCGTCATGGATAGAGATCAGGCCATAGCTTAGAGGCAGGAGACCAAGCAAATATTTATAGAGATTAGATCTCTATGTACTGGTCCGGTAGCTGCATTTGCTAGAGAGTTAGTCAGAGTCAAGGAGAGGGCCACTTACTACAGAGATTTATATGAGGCAATAGTTCCTCCAGAGAGATGGGCCCTGAGCTTTTTCAGAGGAACGCAGTGAGAGGTCCCAAACTAGGACCCACTCTAGGACAGTTAGCACAAAGGGTGTTGAGGAGCCACACAAAGTTGGTCCATATGATAGGCCCCATTCAGGTCACAGGTCATCAGGATCTCGGCATCAATCATCCACACACTCTAGCCATGATAGCAGCGGCAGTTCAAGATAGGGACATTTTTTTGATATATACTGAGACATTGTATTATGATCATATAGCCTGCGGGCTTCCATATTTATTGATACATTATGACATTGTGATGTGACATTGTTGAGCGATATATATATATGATTTTTGCTATGATTCTCATGATATGTGGTTCTATTTATGGATTATGCAGTCATTTATTTATACATTTTATGTTTATATGATATTCCTATGTGATGGATGATCATATCTACTTTATGATGTGTTTATGCAACCTATGATGTGATGTTGATTCTATGTTGATTCTATGTGATGTATGCATTTTATAGTTATGAGATGCCATATGATGTTATATGTACAATTCTTTCTACATGTGATACTATATAGATGTAATGTGGTGCATGTGTTTACATTTGTTATGTACATGGAATGCTTATGATATGTAATATATGATGAGAAATGTTTATTATGCCATGATGTCCTAGATATGATAAATGCCTAGATGTTCGTATGTTTCAAATGCAAGATGTATGTATGATTGATGATGTATGATTTGGAAATGATATTTAATAACATGAATGTGTATGTAGGATGATATATATTTTTGTGTGTAATAGGACTCCATCATAATGCAAGAAAGAAGAACTATTAGTGTGGAAAGAAAGATCAAGAAATAATAAAAGAAATGAGACAGATGTTAGTATTAGCATTCTTTGATGTTTCGTTGTATCACAAAAGGTGTTGCACTTTATCATCATTGGGCGGGACTAATACAAATGGAGAAAAACACCATGATATGACATAGATAAAGGTGTGCAAGTTCATCCAATTGCTAACATCAGAAAGTCATGGACAAGGATTGTCGTTAACTCATACTAAGGGCACAAGTTTCCCCTAGTATTTTTGTCAAGACAAACCACATACAACAAACAAAATAAAATACGGGTCATGAGACATCATCGCTCCTCTAAATCCTTCATGGGAAATCCTTGAGGAAACTAGTAACATGACTCAAAATCAAATTTAAAAGATAGTTGATAGACAACAGTCAAAGAAAACAGAATTTTGATACATCATTGATTCTCTAAATCCTTCATGGGACATCCTTGAGAAAGCTAGTAACATACTTCCCATCATAAAGTCAAATGAAATGATAAGATAAATAAATCAGAAAGACAAAAAGACAATAAAATATTTTCCAAAACTTGATCTATTTGTTTGATTTGTTTTGATTGATAAAAGAATTGATTGATAGAGCCCGATTGTAGGAGATACATGTACTGGATAAGACTTTAAGTTTGGTTTCGATGTTATGACTATCTATATAAGGCATGATAAAGCCTTATTTTAGAAAGACATGTATCGTATAAGATGTTGAGTCAGATGTCATTGATGTGATAACCTGTGTAAGGCTATGTTTGATTGTTTGACAATGTCGATATGCAGGAAGGACTCATCCTGTATAAGACATAGATTGTTTTGTTGATATCAATATTCAGGAAGGACTCATCGAGTATAAGACCAATTGATTATGAATAGGGTAAAATGGGGGATATGAAATGCATTCGATGTCAATCATTCCAAGTTATGGGAAAGACTACCACTTATTACAAATGGTATACACAAGCAATGGATAAGAAAGATAAGGGATATGTACAAGGATAGGTAGTATGTATAGGGATGTGTTTTTTCTAATTAAGACAACGCCCTCAAAAGCTATGCGTAGAACTTCTTCAAATGAAGACTATTGATTGGTGAGGAAAATGGTTCCCCTTCAGGAGTAGAGAGTTGATACGCTCCTGATCCAAAGGCTTCTGTAACAATATATGATCCTAACCAGTTAGGTTCGAAATTTCCTAGTTTCTCTCTATCTACTTGATTCTTTGGGTTCTCCATTAAAACTAGGTCACCAATGTCAAAGTTTTTGTTCAAGACCTTTCTATTATAGCTATGACGAAGGCGATTATGATATGCTTGGAGATGGTCTAGTGCCTTCTATCTTTGCTCATCTAGGAATTCTAGCTCATGGAGTCTCGATACTCGATACTCATCATCATCAATGTGCCCTTTCAAGGATACCCTTAGGGAAGGAATCTCGACCTCAATAGGAAGAATGGCTTATGAACCAAATACTAGTGAATAGGGAGTGGTTCTAGTGGGAGTACATATACTTGTGTGATAAGCCCATAAGGTGGGATTAAGATGTAAATGCCAGTCATGACCAACATCATTGATAGTCTTCTTAATGATTCTAATAATAGTTTTGTTAGATGCCTCTACTTGGCCATTACCTTGTGGGTAGTATGGAGTGGAAAAGTGATGTTGAATATGAAATTCATCACAAAGATGGTGGAATTCTTGATTCTTAAATGGGAAGCCATTATCCGTGATTATGGATTGAGGGACACCATATCGACAAATGATATAGTTCAGGATAAACTTAGAGATTTGTGTACTGGTAATGTATGTCATAGGAATAGCATCAATTCACTTTGTAAAGTACTTTGTGGCAGTGATAATGAACTTGTGGCCATTGGATGATGTGGGATGGATCTTACCTATGAGGTTGAGTCCCCATTGGTTGAAGGGCCATGGTGACGTTATAGGATGGAGCTCCTATGTTGGTGCATGTATCAAGTCTCCATGAACTTGGAATTGACGACATTTCTTTACAAAGACATATGAGTCCTTTTCCATAGTAGGCCAATAATAACCCAGTCTCATAATATTTTTAGCCAAGGTAGGACTGCTAGAATGGGAAACCCTCATGCACCCCTCGCAAGGTTGCTTGTGCTTCATTGGAATTAAGACATCTCAGTAAGGTATTATCTAAGGCACTTCTATATAGGGTGTCTCTGACAATGGTGTATTTGGATGACTTTCGAAGGAATTTCCTACATTGGTTGTTTGATAGGCCAGTGGGTATGATTTCGGCATGAAGGTAGTCATAGATTTCATTGTACCATGGGGAATCGGGATCAGCAATGTCACATACCATCTAAGAATCTGGGATATCGTAGGATGGGACCGAAAGTTGTTCTACCAAGAACTCAAACTTAGGCACATTGCTAGGAATGTCTAGAAGTGATGCAATTGTAGCCACAACATCTGCTGCCATATTTAAAGCATGAGTTATTTGATGAAATTCTACCTTGTCAAAGTACTCCCTAAAGCTATTAGCCATGTGTTTGTGTCAATTGTGAATATAAATTCATCAGGAAAGTCTACAACTAATGGGTGATCTGCTTGTATTGGTGTGGTGGCAAACTGATCAGTAATGATTTGTCCTTTAATATCCTTTCTCTCTACATACTAGATATCATACTCACTAAGGATCATAACCCATTTGGCTGGTCGCCCTATTAATGTTGCCTTGCTGAGAAGATATTTCAGAGGATCTATTTTGGCAATCAACATTATTTGATGGTTTAGCATATAGTTCCTTAGTTTTTTAGTAGCAAATACTACTGCAAGATAGACACGTTCAATGGTACTATAGTTGAGCTCATAACCTACCAAAGTTTGACTGATATAATATACTACCCTTTCATGACCTTCATCATCATTTTGTGCAAGCAATGCTCCAAGTGATGAATGGGTCGTTGTAATATAAAGAATTAGTGGTCATCCTTCAACAGGTGGCATTAAGACTAGTGGTGTGAGTAGATATTCTTTAATCAGTTGAAAAGCCACTCCGCACCTAACTATCCATGCAAAGGGTACCCCTTTCTTAAGTAGATGTTGAAAATGACGTGTCTTATCTGCTAACTGCACTATAAATCTTCTAATGGATTGTAGTCTTCCTTGTAATGTCCTTAGTTGACTAATATTAGTTGGTGGAGGCATGTCTATGATTTCTTTTACCTTGGCTGGATCCACTTCAATGCCTCGTTTGGAAATGATATAGCCTAAAATCTTTCCTGACTTTACTTCGAACACACATTTCTTGGGATTGAGTCTCACTTTATACTTCTCCAACCTTTGAAATATCTTGTCTAAAACTTGTAAATGTTCCGCCCTTGTCTTGGATTTAACTATAAGGTCATCGACATAATCCTCCATAAGAGTGTGTACTAGATAATGAAAAATGGTGGTCATGGCACATTGAAAGGTTGCTCCTACATTTTTGAGTCCGAAGGGCATAACATTCCAGCAATACGTTCCCCAAGGACAAGTGAAAGTTGTCTTAGGTTGGTCTTCAGTTGCAATTCTGATATGATTGTATCCTAAAAATCCATCCATAAGGGACAACATCTCATATCCTGTTGTCATGTCTACTATCATGTCTATGTTAGGCAAAGGGAAGTCATCCTTAGGACAAGCCTTATTGATATCTCTAAAATCAGTGTAGATGTGGATGCCCCCTATTGGTTTAGTGACTGGTACAAGATTGGAAATCTAATTTACATAGTCGATTGATCTAATGAAACCAATGTCTAACAGTTTCTTGAGTTCTACCTTAACTAGTAAAGCAATCTGTGGATTCCTTTTCCTCAATTTTTGTTTCACTAGTTTGACACTTGGTTGCAAGGGAAGGTGATGTAGAACAAGCTCAGGATCCAACCTAGGCATGTCTACGTATGACCAAGAAAAATTTATCTGTCTTTGTGCAAAGAAGTTATGGAATTCTTGTTGCTCTTCTGTTGTCAATGACACTGCAAAATAAACCAGTCAAGGATTCTCTTCTGTGCCTATGTTGATTTCTACTGATTCTTCAATGAGCATGGGTGACTTTTCTTGTGCAACAAGGAGAATGTTTAAACCTCCATCCGTAGGTGCCTTAGAGAGGTTTTCACCTTTAGACGTGTCCTTTATTTTTACTTTTTCATTGTCTAGAGGCGCCTTTCGGTTTTCACCTAGAGACTCATCCTTTTTATCTTGTTTATTCTTTTTCTCATTTTTGTGACTGGAGGGTTGAACAAATTCCCCAAAATATTCTTTGTTGTCCAATTCAATGGTAAAACCAGCCTTGTGATCATCGTGAGGTATGCCTTCTCATAATCCCAGGAACTTAGCAATTGCTTCGTCATTCTCAAAAATGTCTAAGATGGGTGGGTCTTGTTGATCCCAATCAATGAGTTGGGGATAAACTAAGGGCATGTCATTGTCGAAGTTATCAAAGTGTAATGGAGTCAAGGTAAGGACTGAGTTGTTCATATGGTCACAAAAGTCTTGTACTAAGTCCTTTTTTCTCTTTGGTTGAGATCTAGGTGGATTGAGAGGTGGTCCTAATGCCAAGGTTTGGTTATCTAAAATAGATGTATTAGATTTCCAAGAGGTAGGATCAAGTGATTCCCAATAGTATTGTTTAAACCATTCCTCTTTTTTCATATTCTTTGGTGGACAAGAATTCAATGGATTTGGTGAGGACCTCAACATTAAGTCAAGTTCTCCAAATAGCTTGTCAAGGTCCATGGAAGAGGTAGAGGATAAGGAATACCACTCATATTTGTTTGAGTCGGGGGAGTCACAGTGATGTTGGTCAGATGGTTCATGAGATGTCTCAATATTTTATGAAGCACTTACTTCCTCAATTAAGGGTGATGTGGTACTAGGAACACCAATCTGAATTGGTTGAAACCCAAGCCCTTTGGCCACTGAGAAACAAAGATTAGTTCAACCCTCCCATCTTGATTTAAGCCTAAACCACTATGTCCATTATATCCCTTGCTTTGCATGATTGTGAAACCTTTGCCATATAGATCTATAGGAATGTGAGAAAGTGAGAGAGGTTCTTCATTATCTTCCCTATATAGCTAGGAGGTGACATCTTCTGTATTTAAGACTTCTTTGCTTAATTCTCCCCATTTAGTGAAAGTTGTTGTGGGAGGAATGTGTATATTGACCATAGATTGTCTCTTATCTGATGTAGGCAAATCGAATGACTTAGGAGGAATAAAATGGCTAACACAATAATATGTCTTCATGTAATATTCTCCACAACCCTTATCTTGGATCTCAACCCTAGGAGTGGTAGGAAATGAAGGCGAAATAGATGTTTGAGTGAGTGTGGATGGATCGACATAGTGAGATGAATTGGACGATGAAGCCTCTTGGTTTACTAGCACTTAGCGTTGAGGTATCTCTTTTAGATTGGTGCAATATTGGAATGGATTTGAGTCACCATCTATAGTTATTTCAGTGCCATTGTAAGGTAATTTAAGAAATTGATGATATGTGGAAGGGATTTCCTTCATGGCATGAATCCATGGTCTATCTAGCAGAAGGTTATATGGAAGGGTGAGATTCAAGACATGGAATTTTGTCTCCATTACTACAAGACCAATTTTGATAGGAAGTGTTACCACCCCCTATGATTTTCATTCCTCATCATCATAAGCTTTAATGACAATAATTTTGGTTGTGTCTACACATGCTTCTGAGAAACCTAATGCTTTAATCAGTTTTAATGTGCACAGATTTAACCCTACTCCTCCGTCTACCAAAACTCGTCTAACTTTGGTGTCATCAACAAGGACTTCAAGATGTAAAGGGTTGTTATGGTTTGTCTTTTCAATTGCGTAGTCTTGTTTAAAAAAATTGGCATGATGATTATTAGTCAAATAGCCCACCATTTCTTGAAACAATTGACATCAAGATCATTTGGGACAGTGGCATTTTGTAAAGCTTTATCTAAGATAGATCGATGCTCAGGGGAAATACACAACTACTCCAAGATTGAGATTTGGGTTGGGGTCTTCCCCAACTAGTCAAGTAGGTTATATTGTGACTTGGAAGGCTGTGGTGTTTTCTACGATGGAGGACCTTGGATAGTGATCTTATTATGATGAATGTTGACAGCACACTCGGGATTTGTATTGATAGTAATGGTATTGATATTCTCATCGGCGGCGTGAAGGTGGTGTTTTACCACTATTATAAACATGCTTGATATTCACATAGTTGGATGACATATTGGTCTTGGTACTCAAATTGGGGACATTTCCTTTCCCATGGTCATTTAGTGGATCATAAAAGACTTGATGATCAATGTTTGATGACTTTTTTTTCTATCCACTAACTTCAATAATTCTCTTTTCGACAAGATCCTGTATGATATTTTTCAATTGGCGATAATTTTGTAGGTTATGTCCCTTAGTTCTATGGTAATCACAAAAGGCATTGTCATCCCACCAAACTAGTTTAAATTGTCCTGGATCATATTGTCTTGGCTGTTGAAGCTATATAAGATTATGTTGTAATAGTTATTTGAATGTAGACTCAATGGGTTCCCCTAAGGGAGTGAACTCACATTTTTGAAACCTCCTTTGTTGTGGACGTTGAGTATTTTGGACCATGTTGGAAGGTTGATTGACAACATTAAGTGTGTTGGCTGAAGAGTTAGGTCCTTTTAATGTGATGACTGGTCCTTCTTGTATAGTTTTAGCATCAACTACGCCACCATTGGTGAAATTTTTGTTCCGAGACCAAAATTTGTTTCTGTCATTGGGCGCATTTGACACTATCAAATTTCTATTGGATGGCGATGTCTTAAGTTCTCATTTTTCAATGAGATCCTTTTCTATTATAACCCATTTTTCCACTAGTTCCAAAAAGGATGTACAACAAGTACCCTTAATTTACTCATTTTTTCATGAAGGTTTTCTTGGAACATAGTGACCTTTTATTTTTCAGATATCTCGACAGGACACCGGCTGGCTATAGTCCTCCATCTCTAGAAGAAAGCGATGAAAGTTTCACCTTCATCTTGTGTTGTGTGACATAAGGTTGCTATATTTATCTTGTGGTCTATGTTGAAGGAGAATTGCTCAACAAATTTCTCAGCTAGTTCACCCCAAGATTTGATGCCATAGTCTAGACCTGAAAACCACTCTAGTGTAATTCCTACAAGACTTCTTGGAAATAGTCTCATAAGATATGTGGGATCGTAAGCGACATCTATGCACATGGTAGACAATTCCCTTATATGTTCTATTGGATTTTGTTTTCCATTGTACTTAGGGAGATTTGGTATGACATACCCGTGAGGGAAAGGTGTCATGTACAATGATCTATCAAAGGGAAATGGGCATATGTCCTTTGTTGAAAAGGATTTCTTAGTTGACACCACCATGTTATCCATTTGTGTCTGTGAGACGTTGATTTGGGTTAATGATGTGGTAGGTAGATTATGTAGATCTATGTATGTATTCTGAAAACCAAGGTCTCATGATGGGTTTCGATTGAATGTTGGTGAATGTGTTGTTAGAACTATAAAATCTAGTGTTTTTGCATATGTTTTCCATTCATAATTTTCCAAGTAGGTTCCATTTTGATCATTGTCTGCCCATATTTTGCCATATTGCCCCTTTGATTCCATCATGTCATGCATTTTTTTTCACATTCTAGTTTGTATCGGCGTGATGATTTATGGGTCTCCCCGATCCATTTTTCTGCTTGCAAACGTCTATTTCCTATTGACAAGACGTTTCTATTGTCATGGCGATTAGCTTTCATCTACTGGCAGTTATCGGCATAGCTTTCACGTGGTTTTGGTGATAGGAGGATACATATTTTGGCAAGAGTTTGGGTGTCGATGTAATGTTATAACAAACTTGCTTTGTCTTACTGATTTGCTCGTATGGATCTACTTCGGCCAGGGTTATAGTTTTTGGCATTGGGTCTTGGCGAGACCTTCTTGTCTCACCGACTGGTGGTGGGGAATAGACTTATCGGTGAGAGATTATATTCGATGCAATGTCATGGTGAAGCTCCCTTGTCTTGCTGACTGATATGATGGATGAGCTTTTTGGCAAGAGTTATGATATCGATAAAAGCCATAACGAACCTATTGGGTCTTGCCAACTATGTCTTATGAATGGCTTTCAGCAAGAGGTTGGCATTCTCTTGGTGAACAAGTGTGTGATCGATTGTTTCGGTATAACACAAAGTAATCTACAAGAGGTCTTGCCGATGTCAAAATGTTACAGGGACTGTGAACGATACAAAGGAGGCACATCGGTGAGAGATATCTTATGTCTCAGTGATTGGAATGAACGTAACATGGGGCTCTTGGTGAAACATAATGTATGTTGTATGACATCTCACCGATGGCAGGAGGTCTTGGCGAAACACAAAGGGGAAAAAAGGATGCTTCCTGACTTTGGCATAGCGAACAAATGGTCACAACGAAAGCGAGTAAGATATCATGGTGAATAGAAAGACCAAAGGAACAATTAGCAATTGAATTTCCTTTGGCATAACTATTGGGTTGTCATGGCAACTGTTTCACTGGTGAACAATAGAAATACAAACGCTATGGGCTGACACATGTGAATGTTAAAATACCATTGCAGGCTGACTTGATTAGAGCCTGAATTCTGTGGGGAGCTAACATGGACTTTCAATATGTTTTATTTTCCTAATGCTGGTGTATAAATATGCACCCCGATTGTAATATCATCATCAAATTTTAGATCATAGACAGTAGATTAGGAATGGCTACATTAGAATAGATTTCTCTTATCAGAGACTATGCATATGTTTAAAAATGGCGAATTCAATGAAAATTAGCTGATGTGGCAGGTTATTTTTGGTGTCAATTGTATGTTGAGTTTATTGAAAAGCATTGCTAAGTTGTCTCCAAGTTGATTCTTTCTGGTTGTTTAAATTGAAGTAACAAGCTTATTTTTAGTTTATCAGTGCACATTTGTTGTATCTATGTGATTAATTGACTGGTTCTCTTAAGTAGAGATTAAATCCTTTTCGTTGGTCATAGTAATCAGGAAGATTCTTCTGGATTATTAAAGTAGAGCTTAGTAGTCATAATCTGCTACGCCCTTAATATTATTTTACATCGGGTTATGAATAGTCGGCTTGTGGTTATCTTAACTCTCTATTAAGTCATATTATCATTAGTATATTGTTATTTAGTTGTTTAGGTTGGCCTAAGTCTTATATAGGTGTGTCAAAGTCGGCCTAGGTGATATCCTTGGCATAAATAGGTATATATAGGAGGTTGTGAGTCTTATTTCATCATCAAGTTGTGAAGTGTGTTCTCATTAGAGATATTTGGAGGTTTTCCCCCTCAAAGTGGCTTGTTATTCTCAGTATCTATCAAGTATTTTCAGCATATTTCATATCATATTCTTCCATTGTGCAAGTTATTTCATAACAAGTGGTATCAGAGCATGATCTTGGCACCATAGAGGGAAGGTTTTTCTCAATTTTGGAGGCGATTTTGGGAAGAGCATATCTTTCAGAGTTTGTCGAATTTTTTTCTAATTTTTAAAGGGTTTTTGAAGAACATATTGGAGAAGCTGCAGTCCAGATTTTAGAAGATATGGAGTAGAATTAAGCGAATTATTGCAGAATTAGGGTTTCTACACTATTTTTTTGGAATCTACATATCTCGCACATCTTGTTGAATTGGCATCTAATTTTTATTGGGTTTTTGAAGATATACTAAAGGAGATTACAGTAAAAATTTGAGAGAATTTAAGTTTCATTTGTGTGATTTATTTCAACATTAGTGGTTTCTATCATGACAGGGCCTGCAACAAGGGGTAAAAAGAATGTTGTCACTCCGGGGAAGACTCCTGATAAGGATGGTGAAAAAATCAAGGATATTACTCATAATGAAGAAATAAATAAGGTCAAGGAAGAAATTTCCTCAATTAACAATAAGGTCAAGGAAGAAATTTCCTCAATTAAGATGGATATGTGTGACCTACGAGGAGATATGTCAAACATGCGAAACATGTTAAGCACCTACATAGCAGAATCAAGAAAGGAGTTCTCAAGCGACCAAGGTGAGAATTCTAGGTCAGCCACTACTAACACAAGCTTTAGTACTCCTATTGGATCTAGGAATTTATTTCCCAAGGTGGATATGCGCAAGTTTGATGGTAAGGATCCTCTAACATGGATAAACCAAATGGAGAATTTTTTTGAAGTACACCAAATCCCAAATGGACAAAAGGTCACGATGGCTTCCTTATATTTAGAACCAGATCAATTCATTTGGTATCGTTGGCTTTGCACTCATCGAGGTAAAAAGGGGCTCAACGTCTCATGGTCAATTTTTACAGAGGAACTCCAAGCACAATATAGCAATAGTGTCATAGACAACTTCTTCAGCCAGCTAGCTAAACTTCAACAAACAGGATTAGTTAAGGATTATATTCAGCAATTCCAAAATCTATCCTTAAGGGTGGATTCAATTATGGAGGAAAAATTGAATGATTTATTCTTGGGTGGTCTCAAGGATCACATTCAACACGAGGTACGCATGTTTATACCTAGTTCCATAAATGAGTCTTTTATCTTAGCACGCAGGGTAGGAGAAATATTTGATTCCTAAGAAGCAAGGGGCTAATGTGACAAGAGAGAAAGGATATTCAACACAACCTACTAAGTTGACTCCACAACAAATTGAGGAGAAAAGAGCAAAAGGCTTGTGTTTCAATTGTGATATCAAATACAGTCAAGGACATAAATGTAGTGAAAAGAAATTGTTTTATATGGAAGGTCCCAATGAGGAAGAAGAGGAGGAACCCATACTAGAAAATGAAAGGGAGTCAAATGAGGAATCACATGATTCTCAACCAATCATTTCTTGTCTTGCACTCTCAGGTTTCAGTGCTCCACAAACTCTCTAGGTGGTGGGGTTCCTAAAGAAGAAGAAGGTAACAGTGTTGATCGACTCAGGTAGTACTCATAATTTCATCAACAAAAAGTTAGCTACTCGTCTAAATTGTTTCATATATCCAGCTCCAGAGTTTCAAGTTTTGATTGCAGATGGTGGTATAGTTAGTTGTTAGGGAAGTGTCATAGCATTAAATTATCCATGGGAGATTATCAACTTGATACCCCAATGTATGCGATATCCATGGGTGCGGCAGATATTGTTTTGGGAGGTACAATGGCTTACTACATTAGGAACAATTGAGATGAACTTCCAAGAACTATTCATGAGATTTCAATCAGAAGGAAGGCTAGTAGAGCTAAGGGGGTTGAAGGTAAAATCTCCACAAATGGTAAGCTCTCATCAAATGCAAAAGTTTGCTTAAGAAAGGAGTGGATGGATTTGTGGCCCAACTATGTTCATTAGAAGTCTCTCAATCTATTACTCCTACTCATCAGATTTGAAAGCTATAATTGATCGTCACTTTCGGTTGTTCTTGGAGATATGCCTAAAGGACTTCCTCCTAAGAGGGATCATGATCATGCCATACAATTAGTCGAGGGCTAGCACCAAACATCAGGCCTTACAGGTATCCACACATACAAAAGAGTGATAGAAAAAATTGTTGAAGAGATGATAGAGGTAGGAATCATTAGGCATAGCCAAAGTGCTTACTCCTCGCCGGTGGTGATGGTACGTAAGAAGGATGATACTTGGTGCATGTGTCCAGATTATAGAGTGCTCAACATGTACACCATTAAAGATAAGTTTCAATTCAATCATTGATGATTTGCTAGATGAATTAAATGGAGCTATGTATTTTACCAAGTTAGATCTTAGATCTGGTTATCACCAAATTCGGATTAAGGAGGAAGATATTTTTAAGACAGCATTTCAGACTCATGAGGGTCATTATGAATTTTTGGTGATGCCATTTGGTCTTACCAATGCACCATCTACATTCCAAAGTTTGATGAATTCCATTTTTAAGAAGTTCTTGAGAAAGTTTGTATTAGTATTCTTTGATGATATATTGATTTACAGCAAGACTTGGGAAGAACATTTGCAACATGTGGACCAAGCATTACAAATACTTGAAGATCATAAACTCTATGCTAAGCCATCCAAGTGTGCTTTTGGTCTTCAGAGGTGGAGTATTTGGGACACATAGTTTCACATGAAGGAGTAAAGGTGGACCCTAACAAAATTAAGGCTATCATGGAATGGCCTATTCCAAAAACCATTAAGAAACTGAGAGGATTCTTGGGATTGGCAGAGTACTATAGAAGATTTGTGAAGAATTATGGTAGTATAGCAGCACCTCTCACCACTCTATTGAAGAAGGATTCTTTTCATTGGAATGAGTCTGCCAATACAGCATTTGAGATTGAAGGAGGCTATGTGTTCCAACTCGGTACTTTCCTCTTGACTTCACAAGGAATTCATTGTGGAATGTGATGCTTACGGAAATGGGATAGGGCGTGCTTATGCAAGAAGGTCGACCAATTGCTTTTGATTAGTCGAATTAAAACATAAGAATCTACTAAAACCTATTTATGAGAAGGAAATACTAGCAATACTCCATGGATTGAAACAATGGCCTTATCTATTGGTAGACATTTCAAGGTTAAGGCAGATCATGATAGCCTAAAATATTTTTTGGAACAACGACTATCTTAGAAGAGCAACAAAATGGGTCACTAAGATGTTAGGATATGACTTTGAGATTGTATATAAGAAAGGAAAAGAAAATATTATGCGAATGCATCAGGAAGGATGAGAAAGATGAAGCCTTATTGTGTGCCCTTTCAATATTACAAAGCAAATTGGGTGGAGGAAGCCAAAGTAGAGTGGCAAAATGATGTTGCGACTAGTAATCTCATCGAGCAATTAAAAAGTGATCCTAGTAGTTCAGATAAGTTTTGTTGGAAGGGAGATACTCTTTGGTATAAAGAGTGTTTGTATCTCTGCAAGAATTCCAACCTTAAAATCAAGATTCTCACAGAGTTGCATGAGTCTCCAGTGGGTGGTCATTCAGGATTTTTGAAGACATATCATCGAGTCAAGCAAGATTTCTTTTGGGAAGGGCTAAAGGGTGATGTTCAAAAATTTGTGGCTGAATGTTTGGTGTGTCAAAGGCATAAAGGGGAGACAATTAAGGCACCAGGTCTTTGCAACCCTTATCTATTCCTAGCCAGCGTTGGGAAGAGATATCCATGGACTTCATCACAGGGCTTCCCAAATCTAAAGGTCATAATGTCATCATGGTGGTGGTTGATAGGCTCACTAAATATGCACATTTCATTGCATTAGCACATCCTTTTACAGCAAGTGTAGTGGCTAGAGCTTTTTGGAGAATATCCAAAAGCTACATGGTACACCTAAAGTTATTGTTAGTGATCGTGATCCTATCTTCACTAGTCACTTTTGGAAAGATTTATTCTCATGTTTGGGTACTCAATTGGCTCTTAGCTCTTCATACCACCCTCAATCAAATGGGCAAGCGGAGGTTGTTAATAAGTGTTTTGGAAGGATATCACGTTGTTTCACTTAGGAGAATAGTCCGGTGGGTAGATTGGATACCACTTGCAGAATGGTGGTATAACACTTCTTTTCATAGCTCATCAAAAATGTCTCCATTTTTGGCACTTTATGGATATCATCCTCCTTCCATCAAATCATCAATTAAGGTGTCCCCAAGAGTTCAGGTAGTAGAAGACCACTTGCTTCATCAACAACAAGTACTTTCAGGACTCAAGGAGAATTTAGCCATGGCACAAAATCGAATGAAACAACAGGCAGACCAACATCATAGTGAAAGAAGTTTTGAAGTTGGGGATTGGGTCTTCTTGAGATTGCAGCCTTATAAGCAAATCTCACTAAAGCAACAAAGAAAAATAATAAGTTGTCACCAAAGTATTATGGTCCATACCAAATCATGCATAAGATAGGTAGTGTTTCCTACAAGCTTGAGTTGCCACCTACAACAAAGATACATCAGTTTTCATGTTTCCTATTTGAAGAAGGTAATTGGGCATAATATTCCCACTCAAACAACACTTCACATTTGGATGAAGAAGGAGAATCATTTTGGAACGAGTGCATTCATCAAAACACAAAAGGAGGAATAGAACTATCACTGAGTATCTCATCAATGGAAAATTTACTAGTTGAAGATGCCACATGGGAAGATGGGGAGTTCATTCAAAAGTTCCAAACTTGATTAGCATTAGGACCATTGCTCTTTGAAGAAGGGGGCATGCTATGCCCTTAATATTATTGTACATCGGGTTATGAATAGTCAGCTTGTGGCTATCTTAACTCTCTATTAAGTCATATTATCATTAGTATATTGTTATTTAGTTGTTTAGGTCGGCCTAAGTCTTATATAGGTGTGTCTAAGTCGGCCTAGGTGATATCCTTGGCATAAATAGGTATATATAGGAGGTTGTGAGTCTTATTTCATCATCAAGTTGTGAAGTGTGTTCTCATTAGAGATATTTGGAGGTTTGCCCCCTCGAAGTGGCTTGTTATTCTCAGTATTTATCAAGTATTTTTAGCATATTTCATATCATATTCTTCCATTGTGCAAGTTATTTCATAACATAATCCTGCCTTGTTTATACAAGTTATGAATAGATCATATGCCTGCAATTTGATTTTCTGCCAGAATAAGTTTCCCATTGCTATTTCATTTGACTCCGCATACCCAACAAGGCACTGGTCTCTGCATTTCATCATTTGATTCATTTTGTTTCTTTACATCTGTTTATTAAGCATTTTAGGATTTAGATCAGAAGATTGCTATCAAGTTTGGTTTCATTTGTTCACTACCATCTGCCATTGTGGACAAATCATTGTGCAAGAAAGATAATCATAAGTCAAGTCTGCTTCATTCAGATAGGTACATCCGCCTAGGTCTGGCAGCACCTAAAGAGAAGAAGGTTGAAAGCTTTTTGACCTTGTCTGTTACCCTGAAATGTATCAAGAGATTGGCAGCCTCTTGAGGCATCCTGCCTGCGTTTTTGAGAGCTAACATGTGTTTTGGTTCAAAATCTGCATAAATTGGTTTTGACTTGGAATCTGTGTGAATGGATTTTGACTACCACTCTAGGAGAATGGATTTTGATTCAGAATCTGTGTGAATTGGTTTTGACCTAGAATCTATGTGAATGGATTCTGACTACCAATCTATGAGAATGGATTATGATTTGGAATCCGTGTGAATTGGTTTTGACTTGGATTCTGTGTGAATGGATTCTGACTACCACTCTAGGAGAATTGATTCTAATTTCCATATTGGAATGAGGGATTTCCTCTTGTTTATGTAGTCTATGATATAGTACTAGTGACTTGAACACTAGGTATGGCAGTTGACTGTGGTAAGGTACCAATGACATGAACACTAGGTATGGCAGTTGATTGTGGTATGGTACTCATGACACTGAAATTTGGTGTAGAAGTAGACATTTTAGATCTTTTATTCCCAACAAGAGGACCGAAGGGAGTGGATGATGATGCCCATACAGTGATATTAAATCCCGATGTCATGCTAGATGTATGAAATGGAGATGTATGGACTGTCATACTCTGTGTAGGTATGCTAGATGGTATGGTTGTATTTACCTAAGGTATAGTAGTACTAGCAGTCGTTGTATTTGTCCCTTGTGTAGGTTGAGCTTGTAAGGTGCTAATATCGAATCCTATAGGTAAGGTAGCACCTTCTTCTAGCAATTTTCCTAAGTATCATTGATGATCATTTGCTAGGTACTCATCTACAAAAGAGGAAAACTCAGGGTCTTGTATAGTAGCCTCTATGTCTTCCATTGTAATGTGTCCTTGAGTGTTTGTAGTGGTGAATTTTTCTAATAAAATCCTGTGAGGTCTTGTGGAGAATGGATTGATGAATTCATTTGGGTTTGACATCTTTTCTCTCTTTCTTCTCTTAGATCTAGTTTCAACCATGTAAGATAAGCTCAATATGTAAGGAATGCAAAACTACGTCTATGGACAGTATGACTCTAGTTTATGTTTCTGGGATTTTTTGAATGCAAAATAAGGTATGTTTTAAGATGACACTAGTCTAAAATGATAATATCTAAAGATGCAAAGTCTAAGCAAGCTTCTAAGGTAATCAATTTTTGTAAACCTGAGACGAGGTTACCAACTACCTAAAGTCTAACCAAGGTGTCAATTTAGTTATGTCAAGGAACCAATGTAGGACTAGGATCAAATATAAGTTGATTTTCCTAACTAGACTAATGAGCTAGGAGGACTCTCTGTAGGACAAAGGATATGATGACAGGACTAGGTTCAATGACATATTTTGTTGATGCTATGATTTTTTTTAGGGTGTAGATGGTGGACCTATACTAAAGTTTTGAAAAGTGACCTTACTAGAAGTTTAATATCAAGGAAATATGTACTCAAAGATGAAAGTAAAACTCTTAATCGGGATGACTATTGTAATGGCTAAATGATACCTAAAGGATGCAAAATTGAGAAAATTGTTTTAGGTTTCTATTCAAGAACTGCTGTGAAAAGACAGATGAAAGACTTGTATGACTGTGTCGACTGGACAGTGACAGTGAATTCTGGTTTTCTAATAATCAGGCAAATGTGTCATAGAATTTAGCAAATGCAGTTATGCTTCATAGTTGCGGTTTTCTGGTAATTAGTAGCATGTTTCTGGTAAAATTTAGTTTCTATGTTAGACAGATATGGTGTAATTTATAATAGATGCAACTCGTAATGACAATTGTGACTCAGACTATAACAGATGTGGTTTTCTTAAACTCTGTGCACTGGTAAAAGTTCTACGACAGTGGAAAATGTGTCGTTCTAAACCACAGTTGCAGCTCACCTTGTTAGATGTGTTACAAAATATCACAAGTGCAGTTTATGAAGATAGATGCAATTTTCGACAGAGAAAATGCAAGCTAATCTGGCAGATGTGACTCTAGACTAAACAGATGTGACTCGACAGAACAATTGTGACTCTCTGGTGAACAGTTGTAGCTCTCTTGTGTTTTTAATGAATAGAGATATTAAATTGACGCTATTTTTTTGTGATCAAGTTCTAGAAAACAATGACAATCATAAGACAAAGTGTTTTCAATTTCATTCTGGACTCAAAGAACATTTAATTTGACAACAAAGAAGCACATCCTAGGCTATGAAGGATAGTATTTACTGATTTCTCACTTGGGTTTCCCCAACTACGCTTATTCAAGCCAGATGATTAGTAGCTTGACCCCTCTGGCTCCCCTCCATGGCTTATTAACATCATTCGAGGCAGCCAAGCTACACTACCCATGAACATCCCATGGCATACCTTCATCTCTACACATGAACCATAAGAATATGAGATGGCTTCACAGGTCCGACCTGCTGCACTAGTAAATAGAAGGATTTTGGACACTACAAACAAAGGTGTTTAATTAGGGCATTCCATCATAGGGCATGATCCATGTAGTGAGATTCCCCTTTCGAATCCATCTCATCGGAACCATACACGTGATTATTGGGCTTTCCCCAATAATCCAATTTTATATACTGGTTGGAAGTCCCTTAGGTTCAGGGTGCTACTAGTCTTAGTCGTCCTGGGGTGAGTACTTTTCCCACAAGAACAGGCCCAAGTTCTAGAGTTAGTAATCGTTTCTCTTACACCCAGGATCGCATAGATGTGCAAGGGGAGAGGATACTTTGATGTACCAAATTGTGAGGATAATTACACAATTGTTCTTTTGCACCAAACACAGTAGAAACTTGTTAATTTTAATCCAAATGAAAGATTTGCTACACTACCAAACAATCTATTTCAAAAATTTAACTAGGGTCTTTGACATGCGTTGTGCAAAAAGATTCATTAGTAGTTTGATATTGGTCTTTGATTATCAATCTGCAAAAAATTCATTAACTCCTCAAGACAAACGCTGAAAACAGAAGATTAGTGAAAATAAAAACACGAAAGGAAACTGTAAATTGAAATTCTAAACCTAAAAATATACCAGTTGGATGCATCATGGTATTTTACCAGTTAGTTGTGGCTAAGAAAATGATAGATGCGTGATTATTTTTTAGATGCATTGTTTCTGATCTCAGATGTGATCAAGAAAGTCAATTGTGTCATTTTGTCAAGTTGATGTGTCTCTGAATGTCAATTGTGGCATTTCATCAAGCAGATGCGTCGTTCCGTACAAAAACCTGCAAAATAAAATAAAAGTCTACGGATATGTGAAGATGGTGTCTTCACATCAGGTTCACCAAATGTAGCTTAGAGAAAAAAACACGAGAGAGCTAGGCAATTCAAATCTAATCTATTCAAACTATACTAATGAATCCTCAAAGCTTAGATAATTGAGCACAGAAGAAAGCTAAGAAAAACATGCATAAAAGAAACTATTTTACCAAACATGCGATCAATTTTGTTGAATAACCTCCATTACTCTTCTCCATTTTGTCTGTGTAGTGTACTTTCCCTTAGATTTTCAAAGTTCGTGCAAGCATGGCCTAAGTGTTGCAATTAAGACAAAATATCGAAGATTCAAGATAATTTTCTCTAAAAGTCATACGATTTCGAGAGAGATTGAAATGATGAAAGATAGATCAATTTATAGAAAATTGATCATTCGAACGAGAGGTCAGGATCGCAAGATCGATGGATGGTTGAGATCGACAGATTAGTCATGCATTATGATAACTATTAGCAGCAACATGAGTGATATAAATTATAAATAGAAATAAAGATTAAATAAATGATTTAATCTTTGAGTTTGGTATTCGAAAATAGAAGAATAGTCTTTGCATGAAAAATATAAAGATGGATTAAAGCAACTCTCTGTTCGAATGCACGCACAAGATTTAATTAATTAAATAGGAATATTTAATTAATATGCATGTACACACAATTGAGTTAGAACTAGATGACTGAATGACATGACGAAGAGATTACTCAAGAAAGCCACTCAGACATTAAATCCGAGTTAACTGAGCGATTTAAATAGATGTTGAGTCGAGTCAAAGTGAATACTTAGATAACTCACACAATTATCTAAATATAGAGGAATGTGTTAAAATAGAATTTATAAATTAAATAATTCATTTAATTCAAGATTTGATATTTGAAGAATAATTAAATAAATAAGATTTATTTAGCTAAGTGACGAAGGGATTTAAATGAATAATTAAATAAATAAAGGGTTTATTTAATTATAGTTGACATATGATAAAGAGTAAATTAAATAAGAATTTATTTAATTTGACAAGAAGGATAAGGTTAATTAGTAACATAATTAAATAAAAAGCGTTTATTTAATTAATTAGATAGAATAAAGAAAAGTGTGAATTAATTAAATAATTAAGATTATTTAATTAATAGAAGAAATGAAGACTTTAGAAAATAATTAAATAATTGACATTATTTAGTCATGACCATGAAGAATACAAATTATGAAAAATATTGAAGTTGCAGGCTTAGACCAGATTTCAATGTTTATAGATATGATTCAGGAGAAAGTTCTTCTAGAAAGATATTGAAGTATGAGGAGAAAATGTGAAAGATTGAAGAAGAAGAGAGAGAGCTAGAAAAGCTTGAAGCACTTAATTTCAAGAGGGAAGCCAAAGGAGAAGGTAAGTATAAAGGGAAATTTCCTATTAAATGTTTTTCTTGCAATAAGATAGGTCATTTTGCATCAAGGTGTTCAAAAAGAGTTCCTAAGCCAAGACCTAACAAGCCTAGATTCCAAAGAAAGTTCTATTATGTTGTTGATAAAGGTGTGACAGATGATGAATCTGATAAAGGGAATGTAAGTGAGAAAAAATGGGTATTTATTACTATCAAGGAAAATGATCTAACCCTTACAGAATTTGCTAGTTGTACAAATGTGGAGAAAGCCATAACTGCTTGAGTTGAAGAAAATTATGAATGGGTGATTGACAATGGATTCTCTCATCACATGACAGGTGATAAAAGTAAGTTTGTGAGCTTGAAAAAGTATGATGGTGGTGTTGTAATATTGTGTGATGACAAAGTTGGTGTAATCTGTGGCAGAGGATGTATTTATCTTGATGGTAAGCATAATACTAATGATGTTCTATATGTGGAAGGTCTGAAGCATAATCTCTTAAGTGTTGGATAGATGGTTGAAAAGGGATACAATTTTTAATTCAAAAATGGAAAGTTTAGAATATTGGGTAGTTCCAAAAATGTGATTGCTTCAGGTACAAAAACAAAAAGTAATATATTTCACCTGAATGCTACGAGTAAAAGTTGTCTGATTGCTCAAGTTGATGAAAGTTGGTTGTGGAATAGGAGAATGTGTCATGTAAACTTTGATAATATTATCAAGTTAAGTTCTACTTAGGTTGTGAGAGATCTACCAAATTTGATAAAACATACTAATAACATATGCAAGGAATGTTAGTTAGGGAAGCAAATTAGAATTTTGTTTCAGAGCAAATGACATTGTTCAAATGAAGTGTTGGACCTTGTTCATACTAATTTGTGTGGTTCTTCTAGAATCATAAGTTTACAAGGAGATAGGTATTTCATCCTACTTATTGATGATTATTCTAGAATGACGTGGGTTACTTTCTTAAGTGAGAAATCTGAAGCTCTAGAGAAGTTCAATATTTTTAAGGCTATGGTTGAGACAAAGACAGTTCTGAAGATTAAATGTTTGATATCAGATAGAGGAGGTGAATTCACTTTCGGTGAGTTTAATTCCTTTTGTAAAGAACATGGAATAAAGAGACAATTATCTGCTCTGTGGACCCCTCAGAAAAATGGAGTTTTGGAAAGGAAGAACATGACAATTCAAGATGTTTCTAGGAATATGATGCTAGAAGGAAATGTTCCTCATATCTATTGGAAGAAGCTATGAGTACTATTGTTTACACTCTCAATCAGGTACAAGTCAAAGGTGATACTGGTAAGACTCCTTTTGAGCTATGGTTTGGTCACAAGCCTACTGTTGGGTACTTCAAAATATTTGGGAGTAAATTCTTTATTAGAAGAGATGAAGATATAGGAAAGTTTGATGCTAGTAGTGATGAAGGAATATTTCTTGGTTATTCTACTAAAAGCAAGGCCTACAAGTGCTATAATAAGAGATTAAGGAAAATGGTTGAAATTGAAAATGTCAAGGTTGATGAAGACATAGCTAGACCACCCAGAACCTGTGGATATGATTCAGACAATCAGGATAATAGTTCACAATGAAACTAGTTTCTGGTCTAGTCTTGGGTAGAACCTATAGTCTATTTGCTCACAGATGTCATGGAATTTAATGCTTAAGTGTTGGTATTGGCATAATGTTTCCCTCAAACCATTGGCATTTGATATTACCCTATCTCTGCAAGATTTAATGATATTTGGCATAATATGTGGGTCATTTATATTGATTTTGCATGTGATTAATGAATGTTTCTTAGAGTGGTTATAGATGTGTAGTTATTATGCATACTGACCTTGAAATGCAGATTTAATACACCAAGTTGAGGAAGACACTGCCAGTTGGATTTATGCTTGGCTTGCATGTCTGGCCAGATTCCATGCATGCATAACAGCCATCAATGCACTTTCCCCTATTTTCCCTAAATGGTGTCCTCCTAGTCATGGAGTTGACTGCCTTATTTAGCTGTAGTATAAATAATGATCTGATACTCCTTCTCAGAAGGTTGCACAATTTGATATTATACTCTCATTCTCCAATTTCAGTAATATAGATACATTACTCTTTGTATGCATGATTTATAGTGAATAAAATAAATTTTTGAGTTTCAGCATCTGAGTTCTTGTTAGTTTAGAGGATACTTATCCAAGGGGGCCCACTTGGTGAGTAATTTGTCTTCTTAATTTAGCATTATTTTAGTATTACTTGTTGTTTAGTACTTAGTTAGAAATTTTGCATCGACTATTCCTATAGCCACTAGAATTCCATTATGTGACTATTCCTACAACCAAATAAAATAGAGTATTCTCCTATTTGTCACTCATATTTTCATTCTTGCTCTACATTTCAAGTTGTTGGTTGATTTGCTTCATTTCCTTTAAAGCAATTTACTTTCAGTATTGTGTTTCTTAGCTATAGAGTGCAATGACTACTTCAGCCCCAAGTGCACATATTGTGCTGACCCATGTCAAGTTCATGTCCCTGGGTTGATAAGTTAAATGCACCTTCATGATGATTGAATAGCTATTAAGGTTAGATTTCCAGTCTCTAAATCATGGTTGTGAAGGATTAGTTATGAAATCATTGTTGGAGGCCAGAATTTTTGGCATTGTTGCCAGGGATGGTGTCAAGCTAGGAAGTCTTTTGGAGTCATTGGTAGTTTTTCTTTTTGTAGTGTTTCTAGAAGTTGTTCTTAGCATATAATCACTTAGGAAGTAATGACCCCCCTAATTCTTTACCAATTCTTTGTGTGAGCTAATTGATAGTGAGTGACACTGCATGCATAGAGGAAGGAGAAGGGATGCTTATGGGAGATTTCTTGCTAACAATCCTCATCCATTTCAGCTAGTTGAGTACCATAATCTACCAGAAGAAGAGGAAGAAGAAGATCCACACCCCTTTGTTGATGCATATCCTGATCTGACTAGCTTTGAAGTCTCCTCAAAAAATTAAAATCAGCTTGAGAACCCCTTTGTCTTAGAACCACATGAAGTGGGCATGGTTGATGCAAATAGGAACAAACAAAACCAACTGGCTTTTCCTTTCCCCATTTCCAATCAAAATGAATTTGACAACATCAAGAATATTCCCGCCTCAGTACTCCCCAAGTTTTATGGACTTGTGATAGAAGATCTTGATACCTTCTTATTTGAGTTTGACATACTCTATAGGAGTTATGATTACACAACTGATGCCCATAGGCTCAAGTTATTTCCCACCACTTTGAAAGAGGTTGCACTAAGATGGTTCATGAGCCTAGGAAGGGATACTATGGAAACTTGGGAAGACATGAAGTAAAAATTCCTTGAGAAGTACATGGAATACTATAGGGGTAGTGACATGAGAGGAGGTGACATTTTCAGGATGCAACAGAAGGAAGATGAGAGCCTAGAAGATTACATTGCAAGGTTCCTATTTTTCTTGCAAAAGTCCCCACACCATGCACTTAATGAGGACTCACAAAAGTTTCTTTTCCTCAAAGGCATCAATGACAGCTACACTGATGCTTTGGACCTCATGGCAGGAGGAGATATCTCCCATGTTCCTTGGGAGGATATCAAGAAAATATGCCAAAATTACTCTAGGGAAACTTCAAAGAAAGGGAGAGCTTATCAATCTTCCATGGGTAAGACAACTACTGGTGGTGTTTCAAGAATAGAGATCACTCATTTGCTGGAATACTTCAAGCAAGATATTATCAAAAATCTAACTATTTAGCTAGATGCACTTCAGGCCAAAAAGAAGCAAAAAGAGGTAGAGATGATGTTGACAGAGTATTGTCCTCACTGCAAGAAAAAGGACTGTAGATGTAAGATGGTAGCTAACCTAGAAAGCAGGTAGATTTCACCTGAGTTCAAGCCAATTTAGATTGAAGAATACCAAGTCTACTATGTTGCACAAAGGAAGCCTTGGGCTTCAAGACAAGGTATGCCACCAGATCCACTATCCTATGTTGGGCCATATTTTAACTCTTATTCATTTGGTAACCAATGGCAACCCCCATATCCACCCAGTTATGGAGGATATCCACCATAGCCTTGGAGTAACCCTCCAAATGCTTGGCCCAATCATCAAAGTTCTCCACCTCAGTGGAAACAACCTCAGTGGTAGCAATTTTAGGGGAACTAGCAACCACCTTTAGGAAATTGGATATAAAAAATCAATGGAGAGGAGAACAACAATGGCTTACCTAGACAACTAGTTACATGCAGCCACCCTCCTAGCCCCAACAGCTTGATCTAATGCCTCCACCTACTAATCCAAGATCAAATGCACCTAAACCAACTCAGCTACCAGCTTAGCCCACACTCAATCCTAATAACAAACCACAATAGCAACCTACATACTCTGTTGATTCAAATCAACTCCTTGCATATGTTGTGAGTGTGGGTAACATCCATTTACATTCAAGAACTACTCTATCAGGCTCTCCCAATCCAATTATCACTGAACTTCCTATGGAAGAGGAGGAGGAGCCTCTGAATGATCCCCTTCAGCCAAGTGCACCTAACAATCTTGAACCAGTTCAAGCCAAGCAGACTGAACAAGAACCACCATACCCTCAGAGATTGGAAGTTTCCAAGAAGAAAAGGAGGATACCACCTTTGACATCCTGGATCAGCTAAAGAATATATGTGTTCAGATACCTCTATTTTAGGCCATAAAGAATGTTCCAATCTGCGACAAAGCTATCAAGGAAGCTTGTCTTAAGAAGCCAGGAAGGAAGAAGAGAGACCCAACTACAGTTCATGTGGTGGGCTAGCTAGCTGATATCATGCTGGGAAAGGTGACTATTCCCAAGTATAATGACACAACCAGTCTTGTAGTAGTAGTTGTCATAAATGAGATCCAAGTGAAGAATGCTTTGATTGATTTAGGGGCAGCAATCAATGTGATGAACAAAGACATTCTGCCACAACTAAACATTGCAAATATGAGATCTACTCCTACTATCATGTAGCTTACTGATAGCTCTACTGTTAAGCTTGATGGTGTAGTGGAGGACCTTGTGGTAGTTCTAGACTCTTGGGAATACCCAACAGATTTTATGATTCTTTCTCCTAAGGCTACACTAGGCAGGTATCCCATCATTCTTGGAAGGCCTTGGTTGGAAACTGTAGATGCATACATTGGATGTCAATCAGGTGACATGACCATTTTAGATAGGAGTACTAAAAAAATTGTTCTTTATCCACTGGCTCAACCATCTCATTGTGAGAAATATTTTGTATGGCCACAAGTTGAAGAGGTTGAGGAAGTTAATTCTATGGCACAACTTATGATGCTAGGCATAAGCTCTTTCATGCATCTCCAAGATGAGGATAAAGTGTTAGCTAATCTCATTCAAAACCATTATGAAGTGGAGGAAGCATCATCTTCTACTTTGGTCAAGAAAATTTTGCCTCCTCTTCCTACAGCAACATGTATGTTCCATACATTGCCACTGCATGAATAGAAGGTACCATGTATTAATGAAACAATCATGATAGAGTTAACTAGACAAGTCTAGGTGTCAAAAGAAAAATATCTGAATGTTAATAGTAAATTGAATGAAGAGCAACAACTGTTATTGGAAAACCTATTAAGGGCCCATTAGCGTGCATTTGCATGGGATTATCATGATATGAAGGGACTAGATCCTAAAATTTGTACCCACAAAATTTATAACATAAATGATTGGAATCTAGTAAGATAGTCACAAAGAAGGATTAACCCTACACTAAGAGAGATTGTGAAAGGAGAACTACAGAAATTGCTAGATGCAGGATTTATCTACCCCATTTTAGATAGTCAGTGGGTATCTCCATTAGTGATTTTTCCCAAGAAATGAGGGAAATGGTGAGTTTGTGTTGATTATAGAGAGCTTAATTCTACCTCCAAGAAGGATCACTTTCCTCTACCCTTCATCGATCAAGTTTTGGACACGCTTGTAGGAAAGCAATACTTCTCTTTTCTAGATGGATTCAGTGGCTACAACCATATCCAAATTGCACCAGAAGACTAGGAGAAGACCAAATTTACCTATCCATGGGGGATCTATTTCTATTCAGTACTCCCATTCGGCTTGTGCAATACACCTACAACTTTCCATAGGGCAGTCATTAGCATATTCTCAAACATTTCTCATGATTGCATGGAGATTTATATCGATGACTTCACCACTTATGGCCCTGATTTTAATCAAGCATTGGATAATCTCAAGAGAGTCCTACAGAGATGTGAGGATCAAAATTTGTCCTTAAATAGTGAAAAGTGCTTCATGATGATGCAAGAGGGTGTAGTTCTTGGCCACTACATCTCCCACAAGGGAATTCAAGTAGATTTTGCAAAAATTGAGGTAATCACAAATCTTGC
Organism: Sequoia sempervirens; assembly: GCA_007258455.2. Classification (NCBI taxonomy): domain Eukaryota; kingdom Viridiplantae; phylum Streptophyta; class Pinopsida; order Cupressales; family Cupressaceae; genus Sequoia; species Sequoia sempervirens. The sequence continues at coordinate 145,753,623 of VDFB02256132.1, forward strand.
TACAACTGCAAAACAAAAGGATGTAAGGAGTTTCTTGGGTCATGCAGGATATTATAGATGATTCATCAAGGATTTAAGCAAGGTAGCAGCACCATTGTATACCCTTCTCACTAAAGATGCTGAATTTCAGTGGATTGAAGCTTGTGATAAGGCATTTTTTGACTTGAAGGTAGCTTTGACTCATGCTCTTGTACTCAGGGGACCTGATTGGGAGATTCCTTTCTACATCCACACTAATGCATCAAATTATGCCATAGGAGCGGTCTTAGGATAGAATGAGGGAGCTTTTGAAAATGCTATTTACTTTGTCAGAAAAAATTTGCAGGGAGCTGAATTCAATTATACAGTGACAGAGAAAGAGGTGCTGGTAGTAATCTATGCACTAAACAAATTCAAACACTACATAATGGGCTACCAAATATTTGTGCACACTGATCATGCAGCGATTAGGTATTTCATGAATAAACCTTTGATCATAGGCATATTGGTAAGATGGTTATTATTGATGCAAGAGTTTGATATAACCATTATGGATAAGCCAGGGAAGGCTAATGTTGTTGCAGATTTTTTTTCAAGGCTAACTACATCAGAAGACAATCAGCCTATAGATGACTCTTTTCCTGATGAGCATCTATTCTCTCACAGTGTACAAATACCATGGTATGCTAACATAGCTAATTACTTGGTTACAGGTAGATTTCCTTCTCACTTCTCCCCAAAAGAGAAAAGGGCACTCATTGAAAAATATTTTCCTTTCTCTTGGATTGCTGGATGTTTGTTTTATACTAGACCTAACCATTTCATGAGAAGATGTGTGAGAGAAGATGAGACATATGACATTTTTCATGCATGTCACAATGACCTATGTGGATGAAACTTTGTAGCCAAGAGGACAACAATGAAGGTTTTGAACATAGGGTATTACTAGCCAACACTCCATAAGGATGCAGGAAGCTATACCAAAAAATGTGACAAATGTCAAAGAATGGGTAGACCAACCAGATCTGATGAGATGCCACTTTTTTCTCAAATAGTAATCACTCCCTTTGACAAGTGGGGATTGGATTTTGTGGGGCCAATTGACCCTCCATCAAATGGTAAGTCTTATATATCAGTACACACTAATTATGTAACAAAATGGGTAGAAGTTAAGGCCATGAATCATGCAAGAGATAACAAGGTTGTAAATTTTATTTATGAGGATATTTTCACAAGATATGGAGTCCCAAGAGAAATAGTCACTGATCAAGGGCCACAATTCACATAAACTCTTGTTGCAGCACTAGTAAATGAGTATAATATAAGGCACAAAAATTCTACTCCTTATCACCCCCAGGCTAATGACCAAGTTGAAGTGACAAGTAGAGAGATTGAATCCATTCTGACTAAAACAGTAGCTATCCATAAGAAAGGTTGGGGAAACATATTACCATATGTTGTTTGGGCCTATAAGACAATATGGAAAACAACTACAGGCTTCACCCCATTTGAGTTACTGTATGGAAAGACAACTATGATGCCAATTGAATTTGAAAATAAAACTCTGCGAACTATACTAGATTTAGGGATGGATATTTCTAAAGCTCGAAGAGAAAGAATCATGTAGCTAAATGCTTTGGATGAGATAAGAAGAGCATCCTTGCAACATATAGAAGTCATGCAGAATTAGTGAATCGAATGGCATGAAAAATTTATCAAGAACAAGAAGTTCAAACCAAGAGATTGGGCTTTGCTCTATGATTCAAGAAACTAGGACAATGCAGGAAAATTGCAGACAAGGTGGCTAGGACCATATGAAGTTGTTGAGGTCTTTCCTAATGGAGTTGTTCAACTCATCACCATTAACCCTATCAGGTTCAAATTAATTGTCAATGGTCATCGTCTCAGAGTATACCATAAACCAGCTTCTAAAGAAGAGTTCTTGCAACAATTCACCCAGCACTCAAAGCTTCCTACAACTAAAGGTGGTGGATCTAGCGTCCCTCCTTCAGCCTAATTGAGGTATGTACTTTTCATAATAAAGACTTTCACTTACATGGAAGTCTATTTCTCCATCATCCACCCATCCACCCATTGATCACCACCTTTCTCTCTCTTCCATCACTTCATTCCACCTCACCTCATTCCACCTCATCTTCATTTATTGCTCAATTCATTTTCTAGCAATGAAAGTGTTACTTTATCTATGATCTTTGCAGTAAATATTCCACACATTCAAGTATGTGTGTATTAATTACTCTCTTTAATCATCTTTTAAGTGCATTCATTTAATCATTGTACGTTAGTATAGGTATTTACATAAATTCCATCATTTCCTGCCAATCACCACTCCCATCTCACATGTGTTGACACATGTCCAAATTTAGGTTGGAGGGAGGGGAACAAAAAAAGATGCAAATATTTTGTGAACTTATTGTCCATGTGTCAAATCATAATAGGCTGCATCAGAAATTTTAAAATGAGTTAATTTGAAATCTAAATGGAAGAGGTCTTGCAGCATGAGCAATAGGTCTTGTAGCATGAAGTCCTACAACAACAACCAAAACCAGAGCAAGAGTTCCTATAGCCACAACAAGAACAAGAGTCCCTACAGCAAAAGGAAGAAGAAACAACACCCTTATAGCCAGAGATAACAGGATAGCTTGAGTGCATGCAAATAGTGCCATATGAGGAGCTGCAATCAACAAAAAGACTACTAAGCATTCATAATCCTCCTAGTTTTACAATACATGCAATAATTTTGAATTTATGGAGAGAAATACGAAGAAGGGAGGAATAATAGAAAAAGGAAAAATGGAAGTTGGAGGAAATTCAAAAGAAGGATGAAGAGATTGAGGATGAAGATGCAGAAATTGCCACCCTGAAGCAGAAGGTAGATGATATGGCAGCTTTAGTGCCAAAGATTCTAAAATGTAGAGAAATTGGAGTCTTATATCCCTCTGCCTGTTAGAGTTGAATCAAGCAACCCAAGGGATATTTATAGAGAATGGCATAGAATGTCACTCAGACCAAGTTATGGCAATAGGATTATGCCTTGGATTGAGGAAATTTACACTGAGTGTGAGGTAAAAACAATAGTAAAGGAGGAAACCGTGAGGCGATGTTTATCCCAGAGATGGAATAGTTTGATTGATGAGCTGAAATAGGCTAAGATTCATTCCATCCACAATTATGCTACAACATTAAAAAGAATTGAGAGACATTCAAATTGAGAGAACTCAGGGATGACATTGGCTTCCCCTGACTTTTCAGTCACCCATGCTCATGTGGCCCGTACCAAATTTTAGATTCTACCAGTATGACATTGTTGTAGAGAGGTAGAGATGGAACAGGTTTGACAGATTGGGAGGATTATATTGGGACTCTAACTCATGTACTATAGCCACTGATGGTGTATAGCTCTGAGTTGCAAATTTCAGAACTTTGACTAAGTAGAAGAACAAATCTTCCCCTACTTGAGGACCAACAAAACATTAGGTTGAGGGGAGTGATGAGCCTAGTTTTTGGTCTAGTCTTGGGTAGAACCTATAGTCTATTTGCTCACAGATGTCATGGAATTTAATGCTTAAGTGTTGGTATTGGAATAATGTTTCCCTCAAACCATTGACATTTGATATTACCCTATCTCTGCAAGCTTTAATGATATTTGGCATAATATGTGGGTCATCTATACTGATTTTGCATTTGATTAATGAATGTTTCTTAGAGTGGTTATAGATGTGCAGTTATTATGCATACTGACCTTGATATGCAAATTTAATATGCCCAGTTGAGGAAGACAATGCCAACTCAGCATGCACCATAATGTCCAGTTGAGAAATCGCTCCAAGACAAAGGCAACTGACAACCAAGATTCTTCATGCATTTGAATGTAACTGCCTTGCAATGGACCTTAGTGATCAAGCATGCATGGGAATTACTATTGTGCTAGATCTATGCTTGACTTGCATGTTTGACCAGATTCCATGCATGTGTAACCGCCATCACTCCACTTTCCCCTATTTTCCCTAAATGGTGTCCTCCTAGTCATGGAGTTAACTACCTTGTTTATCTATAGTATAAATAATTATTTGATTCTCCTTCTTCAAGAGGTTGCACAATTTGACATTGTACTCTTATTCTCCAGTTTTAGTAATATAGATACATTACTCTTTGTATGCATGATTTACAGTGAATAAAATAAATTTTTGAGTTCGAGCATATGAGTTCTTGTTAGTTTAGAGGATATTTATCCAAAGGGGGCCACTTGGTGAGTAATCTATCCTCTTAGTTTAGCATTAGTTTAGTATTACTTTTTGTTTAATACTTAGTTAGAAATCTGGCATCAACTACTCCTGCAGCCAAAGCAAACATAGTAATCTCCTGTTTTTCACTCATATTTTTATTCTTGCTCTGCATTTCAAGTTGTTGGTTGATTTGCTTCATTTCCTTTTAATTAATTTACTTTTAGTATTGTGTTTCTTAGCTATATAGTGCAATGACTACTTGAGCCCCTAGTGCACATACTGTGTTGACCCATTTCAAGTTCATGCCCCTGGGTTGAAAAGTAAAATGCACCTTCATGATGATTGAATAATTATTAAGGTTAGAGGTCTAGTCTCTAAATCATGGTTGTAAAGGCTTAGTTATGAAATCATTGTAGGAGGCCAATAGTTAAGTCACAAGAAAGAAAGATCAGACTCAAAATCAAGTTCAAATCATTTTAGTGAATCAAGAAAATCAAGAGGAAGGAACTAGTGAAAGTACATAAGAGAGATCATAAGAGATAGAAGTTCAAGAACATCCTAAGAATCCAAGGTATGTAATACTAAATCATTCAAAAGATCATATCATAGGTGATAATAATAAAGGTGTTCATACTAGGAGAAAAATTGTAGAAGAATACTGTTTGATTTGAAAGATTGAGCCTAATAGTGTGAATGAAGCATGCAAAGATGAACATTGGGTAGAAGCAGTGAAAGAAGAACTACAACAGATTGAGAAGAATGATACATGGATTCTTGTTCCTAGACCTAAGGATAAAAATGTAATTGGAACTAAATGGGTCTTTAGAAAAAAACTGAATGAGCAAGGTGAAGTTGTTAGAAACAAAGCAAGGCTTCTATGCAAAGGATATTCTCAGATGGAAGGAATTGACTTTGAAGAAACTTTTGTCCCTATTGCTAGGATTGAAACTATGAGACTATTTCTTGCATATGCTTCTTACAAAAACTACAAGGTTTATCAGATGGATGTCAAGTCAACATTTCTAAATGGTAAATTGGAAGAAGTGTATGTTGAGCAACCTAATGGATTTCAATTGACTAATCAGGGATATATGGTTTCCCAGTTGAAGAAAAAATTTTATGGACTTCAGCAATCCCCAAGAGCATGGTATGCTATATTGGACAAGTATTTGTTGAAGCTTGGATTTAACAAAGGTATTGTTGATAGTAATCTATATTTCAAGATTGATGATCTGATAAAGATTTGATTGTGGAAGTCTTTGTTAATGATATCACTTTTGGAGGAGATGATAGTTTGTGCATGAAGTTTTCTAATGGGATGCAAAGTGAGTTTGAGATGTCAATGATTGGAGAGATGAAATTCTTTTTGTGATTGCAAATTACTCAGCTAGATAAAGGGATCTTTATATCTCAGTCCAAGTATGTGAAAGAATTACTAAAGAAGTTTGGTATGGAAGATTCAAAGCCAGTTGGTAAACCTATGGTGACCGGATGCAAGTTGACATAAGATGATGATTCCCCGAAAGAAAATCAAACTAGATATAGATCGATGATTGGTGGATTGCTCTATTTGAATCAAACTAGACCTAATATCATGAATGGCATATGTATTGTTGCAAGATTTCAAGTTGATCCTAAGGAATCTCATGTAACTGTTGTGAAGAGGATTTTCAGATACTTGAAGGGGGCAAGTGATGTAGATGATATAAAGAGTACTAGTGGTGGTGCGTTTTTCTTGGGGAAGAATATGATTTCATGGTTAAGTAAGAAGTAGAATGCCATTTCTTTATCTACTATAGAGGAAGAATACATTGTTGTTGCTAACAATTGTACTCAAGTATTGTGGATGAAATAGATGTTGAAAGATATTAGAGTTTTGTATGATAAACATATTTCTATATTATGTGATAATTCAAGTGCAACTAACATTTCTAAAAATCTAGTGTTGCACTCAAAGACCAAACATATATATATATCAAGTTTCACTTTTTGAGAGAGAAGGTGAGTGAAAGGGAAGTCAAATTGGAGTATGTGCCTACTAAGGAACATATTATAGATATCTTTATCAATTCATTGCCTAAGGATACTTTTGAGTATCCCAGAGGGAAGCTAGGGGTGATTACCCCTCCTAATCAGAACTAAGATGCATTGACTTGCATCATTTTGTGCATTTCATAGTCATATCTTGATATGGATTGATGTTGTGATGGCTGCTACTCAAGGGGAGTAGTCAGATGTTTAGATATGTGGTTTAGAGCTTATGTGTATCTTTTTCATTGATGTCAAAGGGGGAGAAGAGTCGTGAAAATTTTTTTGGGGAGAAGAGTCATATGAAAAAATTTGTGGGGAGAAGAGTCATGTGAAATATTTGAGGATAAAAGAGTCAAAACCTAAGGGGAAGAAAGTGCTAGGAGAAAGTTGTGTTGATGTATTTTTTCACATCATGTGTTTCCATCAATGCCAAAGGGGGATATTTTTGGATGTTGTGGTTGTGTCACTAATATGTGGTTGTCATTAATGTCAACACTATTGGCATTAATGTCTTAGAAGTTGTATATGTCGAGGATATTGAGAAAATTGTAATAAATAAGTTGTAGATTGTCAGTGGTGAAGTGAAGTCCAGTCTGTTGGAGAGCTCATTATGTTGATGATTAGAGGTTTTGGATTAAATGGTTTGTTTTCGAGTATATCTAGTTTATCTACATCAAGTTTTAGAGATCCACATGAATATTTGGTCGAATTATGAGTAGTTGTGTTCTGACAGTTTTTTTGTTGCTTCAATTGGTGTTCCTGAATGAAGATGATGTGATTCTAGTAAGTTCGGTTGTTGCAGATGCTTCTCTAGTGATTCTTAATATTTTTGGATGTTTCTAGATCATGCTCTATCTATGTTGCACATCATCATTGATTGTTGTGCTCACGATTGGTGATTTTCTCTTGTGTGTTCATATTTTTCATGTTCTTGGCTGATAGGGTATTGTAGTGTGTTGTAGATCTTCGTGGATCTTGGCCGATAGGGTATTCTAGCGTATTTCAATTTGGGTCTTCAATATGTTGTGGCTGACCTTGGTTGATTTGCATTAATAATCTTTAATGCTTTGGGCCGACAGTTTGTATTCATTTTATTATTTTGTTGAAGCCAACATGTAGTGATGTAATCTCTTGTTGAAAATATTTATAAGCGATTGTTTATTCCATTTGAAGGCATGTGTGTATGATATGTGTGAATAATTTCCTAATCATTCGAAGGCAAAAGAAGAGTGTGAAGGAGAATGAGTAGAATGTGAAGTGTTCATGTACTTAACCGAAACTATAATCAAGCATTAGCAGATGCTATTTTCTCAGTTCAAAATCATGTGGATGTAATCCGAATGTTTCTATAAGATAGTTTGTCTTCCTTTGGGCAGTAAGCCTTGTTGTAATTGAGCAGTGAGCTCCAGGTAGTGTGCTTGAATGCATGTGCATTCCCCATTACATTCTTTATACTTTTAATAGGGTATAATCTTGTGGACTAACCTCCATTGTGGTTTTTCCACTAACAGGGCTTCCACATAAAAAATCTTGGTGTTATGTGTGTTTCTAATTTGTTTATGATTTATTCTTTCATGGATATTAATCAAATCTAAGAATAAGGTTAATATGTTTAAATTTCTGTGACAACTAATTCACCCCCCCTCTCAGTTATCTTCCCTTGTGTTCCCAACAAGGTGGACTGAAGAAATTCCTTGCAAGAAATGCACAACAAAGGGAGTGATAAATTTCCTTAAAGCTTGGATTATTAATTTATTTGGATGTCATTTTGCTATTAAATGTGATAAATGTGATAATGGACCGACATTTGCATCATTCAAATTCTTTGGGTGGGAATTTGACCATGGCATCATTATTAAGTTTTCATTTAACAATTACACCTAGGGAAATGGTTTTTCCAAATCCACCAATAAGAAATTGCTTACCGTCATTCATAAGCTAATTGAGAAAAATCCATGAGAATGACATACTCAATTAAGATTTTCTTTGTGGACAGACTGTACCCGATAGAAATCTTCACTAGGGACCTCACCTTACCTTTTGGTTTATGGACTTGAACCTATCTTTGATATCCAATTGAGAATACCTACCCTACAATTTATCAATGAGTACTATGAGGAAGGGGAGAATTTATAGGCCCACTTATCTGAACTATTACAACTGGAAGAAAAAAGAGACAAAGCGTTAGAAATTTTTGAAAAGCACTAGAGTATTGTTAAGAGGTGGTTTGAAATCCTAGGAGATAATGCTTTTTTTTCTCAAAACTCTCACTGGGGAGAATGTCCCATTGCCAATGAATGGGAAATATATAAAGCATTACTTCCTTGTCTGAGTTGTTTTTAGCTCATCCTTGTAAATAGTTAGATTAGGTGTTTTCTTTCTTTTTTTTTTCTTTGGTTTGGTTTTCTCTCGCTTTTTTTGGTTAGTGTAGGTTGCTTTGATTTTATTTGTTTTGGATTTGAGGTTTTCTTGGTCTTTTGGTTGGGGAAGTGTCTAATTTGTGCACTCATCATTTTTCTAGGATTGTTTTGATTATTTCTTTTACAAACTCTAATCATTTTTTTGGATGAAATGGTGAAAGTATTCCATTTAGGGTCACATGTGCTAAACATATAAAGTGGATAAGTCATTGGATTGAGTTAGTTCCTAAAATGTGCTCAAATCTTACATTTTACACATACCTTAAGAATCCTAAGGTTGCTAGGTTCCTTGAAAGGTCTTGTTAAGTGAAAATCTTATATTTTGGCTTTAGTGCCACTGTGATTCTCAACCCTAAGTGTGATCTTCATTGCTTACAGGTTGAAAATGAAAAGAAAAGAAAAAATTGAATATCAAAACAAGAATTCAACTTATTAGGAGGATTTGAATATCTCTATGGGGGCTATGGATGCTTGGTTGGCAGTAGAGCTATGTTTGGGAGAATCGCAATGATAATCTCATTAGGGCTATGAATGCCTGATGGGTAGTGAGGCTCTATCTAGGTTGCTTTTGGAGTTAGAATATTTATGTAGCTTAACCTAACTAAACTTGTTTTTTGCAGTGACTGAGGGAGGGAAATTAATACATCTGAACACACTTGGATTTCTAGCACAGGAAAGACTAGCTTGTTCATTGGTTTTGAGCCTTTAGTTTATGAGCCGACTTGATGAGATGATTGAAACCAAATATTTTGGGTTCTTGATTCCAGTTTTCATCAAAATTCTCTAGAGCATTTCCTAGTGAAGTCACCATTTTCTTTTTGCACAAACACCCCACCAGAGGTAGGGACCCTCTTTTCTTTGTTTTTCTTTCCTGCTTTTTCTTTAGGTCTAACCTTTTCCCCTTAAGGGATAGGTTCCTCTAAATTTTGGTTTCACTTCACTTGATTGAGTCTCATGGTTCCATCTACACTTTAGGTGTCTTATCTTGCAACATTCCAATCTTGGATGATGCCCTGAACTTGGGTACTTAATGAAAATTTTGCTAAGGCAATAAATTATACAAGTTTTGATGAGTTTTGCAAAAATCCAGTCCAGGTGGATTTTCCCAAAGGAGTGGGAAGGTCGTGAAAATCCGTCCCCAAAATATTTTCCTAAATGACTTAGGTTTTGTAGAATCCACCTAAGGAAAAATTCCCTAGGTGTTTGCACATTCGTTAAAATCCTACGGTGGTGGATTTTTCCTAAATCCGTTATGGCCTCGAATCACTAAATTTTGGTGTTTAGTTTTGTCATGCATTTATCATCCTATCAGTCACCATACTTGTTATTTATTGCTATTTTGGGGGGTCAATTTATACTCTTGTTTCCTCATTTGATGCTCATTTTGAGTTGTGTGTTTAAAGGAGTGCTTTGAAGGTGATATTGCATTTGCTATGGGGATGAATTTGGATTGATACTACACTTGTGAGATTATCAACTAGGGTTTCTGAGTGATATTTTTCCATTGTTTGAAATTTGCACGATTAGAGGTAGGGTTTTGGCAATTTCTTATGGATTTATTGAAATTTCTTAATGGTTTAATGGTACATTTTGAGCATTGATTTTATTTTACATTACCATTTGATTTCAAGATTTCTTCATAATTTGCATTCAATGTTATCTTTGGTGGATTTCTTTTGATTTTTCAGTATTGGATTTGATATTCAATTTATATGGCTTTAATTTTCATCCTTTTGAGCTTAAATGAATTAGGGCATCGATCTTTAGCTAGGGTTCTTTGATTTCTATGGTTGAAATTGGGTTAGGGCAATTATGTTTTCAATGAGGTTAAGATTCTAGATTCAAATTGTATCTCTCATGAAATGTGCCTCCATGATTAAGAGTTAGATTCATTCATGCCCTAGAAATATGAATTCAAACCATGAAACATGATCTCCCTTGAAACATAGTTTTGGTTTGAAGGAATTGATTGTGAACAAATCATTTATGGTTGAGTGAATCTTGAAATCTTTTGTATTTTTGCAATTATACTTGCATTCAAACCCAATCTCTAGTTAGAGTCAAGAGATTTCAATTTGGGGCATATTATGAATGATGAAAATATCACTAAGTTCATAGTTTTGAAGAAATAAATAATAAGGAAAAACTTCAGGAAAATTCATTATTGATGAAAAGGCCCCAAAGTTTTTTCCTTCACAAAATTTTTCCCTTCATGAATTTCCCCAAGCCTTGTGTCTTTCGTGGAATCCATCTAGGGGTGGATTCCCTAAAGGTTGGTTCCTTTGCAAAAATCTCTTGACCTCATATTTCCCCGACTCCTTCATGCTTGAAAACTCCTAAAGTAGTAAATGACTTTGGTAAGTCTGAGTTGAGTCTCAAAAATGATGAGTTGTGAGCATTCATGTAATTTTAAATGTTTGATGACCAATTTTTAACCAATTATTCTTGGTTTTTCTAAAATCCTCATGTGGGGGAAATTCTTGATCTTCCAATCCTTTTCAGAACCCACTTGAGGGTGTATTCTTCGAAAGAGTTTTCATTGCTCAAATATGTGGGAAGTGGATAAACTCAAAATTTTCTTGAGAGGCATTTTCAAAGGTTTTAACTTTGTTTTAATGATCTTTGTACTAATTAGAGCTGATTTTGGAATAGCATAGGCATTTAAAATGATTCACTTAATGATGCAATTGAGGTATTCTCCTTAGCGGTGTGGTAATTATTGTCTTTTCTTGAATAGATGTAGGGTGAATCTAGCCAGGGTGTAGAGTCTAAGGCAAAGTCAACTGAACATGTTAAGGAGGGTCTTCTAACTAGAGTAGAAAAGATGAAGTATGATTTTAAGGGCATAAATCTAGAGAACAAGATCATTTCCAAATGGAGCAAGGTTGGAGACACTAACATGTGTCACATGGACTATGATGATTTCAAGAAAAGGATATTTGGTGAAGCACAAACCCCTCTTGCTCAATTCATTACTCATACAAGATTGGCTCAAGCTACTAGTTTTCCACCTTCATTACCATGCCCTAAACTTGTTATAGAATGTGCCAAGCACTATGATTTTGATAGGAGGGTAATTGTGGGCCCTCAGGGAAGAATAGTGGTGAACATAACTAAGGAGTTCATAGCTGGAACTTTTAATATTAGTTCCCATCATAAGTTGGTGAAGATAACTATAAAGGAAGATGAGGAGTTTTATCAAAAGGATCCCTCAAGAGCTTTAGAAATCATGAATGGTGCTCGCATTAAGAAACCTAAGTCACATTACTCTAAGTTTCCCAAGCAACTATATAGAGCAAACTTCAAACAAGAATACAATTACGTGATTACTCTTTTGGCCAGAGTAATGGGTTTGGAAGAGGCCTTCATGTTTAAAGATTGGATGTTTTATGTCATTTCAAAAATTGTCAAAGGCACTCATTACCATTGTATTGGAATCATTAGTGACAATCTAGACATGCAACTAAGAAGTGTGCAAGATACAAAGAAATTCACCATGACATCATATCTTGTGTACTTGCTTGTTGGAAAGAATGAATATATGAGTTTGAGTTGCAAAGGAGTCCTAGGTAAAGATATAATCCATTATGTATACCCTCAACTACAATTCCCTACTTCAAATTACAGTAGAGTGAATGATTCCTTTCTTATGTACATCACAAGAATGCTTCAGGAGGCAGTCCATGTAAAAATTTTAACAGATGCAATGGATTTAATCAAGAAATATGGTTATTGGTTCATCCAATTTCAAAGGTTTTCCTATATCAAAGTGCATGGTTCACCAGTAGTTCCCTTTAAACTTCTAAGATAGCCAACTGATAAGCTCATACTGTTGGAAGTGTCTAGGTAGGTAGTTGCATTTGATGTGGTTTTGATGAACATGCATAAAATAGGATTTGGAGGTGATTTTCCTCTAAGGATTGGATGTTGCAAAGGTTTTCCTTCTATTCAAAGTGATCATCATTCAAAAAAGGAGATAGTTAATTTCCACTTGTACTCACATACAGATAGGGGGAACTTTGATCCCTATGGTGTTGCATAAAAGATGGCCAGTAGATAATTCAAGCATAAAGACCACATTGAAGACTAGTGGGCCAACTACAAAGATGAGTTTGAGGTGATTAGAAGGAAATTCTCTAGACTCTCCTTGAAGTTAATTAGACTGTATAAAGTGGCCAATCTTCCAGACCAGGTTGATGATGAAGATGATCTTCTATAGCACCATGATTTTTAGTAGTATAAGGATAAGCCACTCCCCACTGTGAATTGTTCTGAAGAGGAGGTTGTTGATTTAAATGTACTTATGGATCCTATACTGAAGTAATCTAAGTTGTGGGTGAATTAAAAAAACCTAGACTTAGAGGTAGATGGCACTAATTTTATGTATGATTTCATGAGAGATCTTGAATCCCATTTAGAAGAAGAAACAAAAACTACAAAGGATGATATTATTGAGGCTAATTCAAAGGAGGAAATAGAAGACACAATTTAGAATTAAAAGAAGAACCAAAAGCCAAGCAAAGGAAAAATAAGTTAAGAGGAATCCAATTGAAAACATGAGGAGGCCTCCAAAAGAGATTATTGAAGAAGGAAATGAAGAGGCACAACCCTCCAAAAGGAGAAAAATTGTCATCGAAGGCTAGAAGATGGCCAAATCAAAGTCCAAGAAGGTAAAGGTTAATGAAGATGATATTGCTTCTACTAAGGTGGTATATGTTGATAGCTCTAGAGAGAAGACAAATATATGTGAGGAGAAGTCCTCCCAAACAAAAGGCTTCTCTTGCAAAAGATGCTAGTGAAATGATGGATGAAATTGAAAGGAGCAATGAAGAAGCACCTATTAATGATACTCCAAAGGACATAGAGAGAGAAGTTATAGGAAATAACTCTCCTTCAAATTCTCCTATTAAGAATATACCGATAAATGAGGATAATGTTCATGAAGAAGAGGATATCTCTAAGAATCCTAAAGATGAGATAGAAGATGAAGAAGTGCTCAAACCCAAAAGTGGGGAGTTAAGTGATTTCAGGAGGAAATTAGAAGAGAATGTTACTGAAGTACAAAGTGAAGAGGCAACATCAGAGGTGACAATAGAAATTCGTTCCTAGCCTCTAGTGAAGGATAATATAAATGTATCCCATGAAGAAGATGAGAATGATGAGAAGCATGATGCAAATGAAATAGACAAGAATTAGGAAGATGCTGAAGATAATCCTTCCAAGGATCAGTCAGAGAATGAGATTTCTCAAGAGGATATAGAGTTTGATGTTCCTAATTTGCTAAAAGAAAGATTAAAACCCAAGCCAATCATTTTTGAAGAGGAGACTCCTGATTGGGATAAGTTCCTAGCTAACTGGGGTTAGTCAAAAGAGAGGAAGAAAGCTAGGACAATCTCCAAATTTTCAAGAGATAAATTCAATAATAGGTTTTTCCACATTACCACTCCTATTGAGGACAAATACAAAGATGAAATTAGGCCTTCAGGTTAAAAGGTGTAGACCATTAATCTTGCTCCCACCACAAAAGAGAAAGAGAAGTAAGACCTCCAAGAGTTAGTTCAGACCATATTGAATATATTGGACAATGAAACCTAGGCCAAAGGTTTGTAAAGACAGTCGAGGGAGGTACAAAGGTATGTGCAACATTTGATCAAGCCCGTGCAAACTCGGTCTGGTGAGGGAGCTTCATTTTCTGAGGGTTTTTTGTCTAAGGAGGTGGTCTCTGAAATTGAAAGGATTAAGGTATCCTCACAAGTCACCCAAGAATGGTTGGTTAGTGTGAGAAAAAGAGGGGATGAGATGATTGAAAATATATTGCATGTTGGATGTTGTGGTTGTGTTTATGATATGTGGTTGTCATTGATGTCAACACTATTAACATTATTGTATTAAAGGTTGTATATGTCAAGGATATTGAGAATATTGTTAAAGAAAGAGTACTAGGTTCCCAATGGAACTGTGAAGGTCATGATGGTGTCTTGTTCTGTACGTTGAAGATCAACAGCTATGGACTAAAGGGTTTATTTTTTAGTGTATCTATTCCATCCATTGAAAGTTTCAAAGGTCTGTGTGAAGATTTGTTCGAGTTATGAAGATCTGTGTTTTGACAGTGTTTCTGTGGTCTCTATCAGTGTTCTTGATTAAAGTTGGTATAATTCTAGTAATTTGAGTTGTTCCAGATGTTTCTAGATTGTGCTCTACCTTTTTTGCACATCCACATTGATCGGTGTGCTCATGGTTGAATATTTTTCTCGATATGTTTAGGTTTTCATGTTCTTGGCCGACATGATGGTTGTGGCTTGTTGTGGATCCTTGTAATATTTAATTTTGAATGTTTGGCACACTTGAGGATATATTTTTTTGGGTCGCATCATGATATTGTTGGAAATATGTGCCTCAAACATCATAGGCTGAAACCTCCACTGGAGCAAAGTCGGTATGACATCCATCATGTCTGGCCGACTAGCAGATTGGTAGCATCATGTTTTGTACAGGTCGTTGTGACCTTGTAGAAGTCTTGCCAACCATTTTTACCTTGGAGTCTATCGCTGTGACATAGAGCAGTTGTTGTAACCTTTCATCGCATGAAGATATTTGGCCGACAGGCCATTTAATCAGATATCGTATATCAGGGAGAGTCTTAGTGGTTCACTATGAGCTCTCATTGATAGGAAAGTCTCACCGACAAGATACGCATTGAAGTCTTTGGGATAACTAACGGGTTCACGCTATGATGTCCCAACGACATTAGAATGTCTCATCGATGAAGGTTTAAATGTTGGTAATCAGTGTAACATGGCGGCTCGGTGAGAATTCTTAGAGAAAGTAACATGTGTCATTGAAAATGCTTTATGTTGGAGCCTTTAGGGTAAGTGTTGGAGTTCGGTATGATCTCTCGATGAAGGACGTAAGTCTTGCCGACTGTGGATTGGTGCTTGATGCAGAGTACCGAGGAAAAATATAAATCTTCTAAAATTTCAATGAAACCAATGGGAAATCATTCAAAACCTTAAAACAGACCTTCATGCAACTTTTTACCAATTTTTAATGGTTAAAATGAAAGATATGCAATTTTTATTGCTTGCTTCCCTGTGTAAATCAGAACTTGACTGTTTTCACCAAAATGAGCATAACTTTCTTATTATTCCATGAAAAAACCTCAAACCAATGCCAAAAGAAAGATAACTCCTTTCTCTATCCAGCCGTATAATATTTAGTTTATTTTGATGCGGTACCTAGTCGTACAATTTACTGCAACATGACTATAACAGAGAAATCTGAAAAGTTGCAATCAATAAAATCACCATAACTTACTCAAATTTGCATGAAATTGAGAGAGAGAAAAAGGATAATGTTGTAGACTCATAGCTTAATCATTCTAAATTAATTTCAAATGAAAATATGGCCATAAGAGTTCGTACAATGATCTGAAACTCAGATTTATCAGAAAAAAAAATTTAGAAATTTTGCATAAAATTAGGGCTTCATTATTGGTTCTCCATTGTTTACATCCCTCTCTCCTAATATTCGACCATAAAATGGTATTTGAACCATTTATAAGCCTAACCAACCACCTAAAACTTTCTAACTTCCTCATATGACCCTCCATCTTCTTATTTTTGCATTTTTGCAATTTTACATTTTTGCATTTTGACAACTTTTAACAATTTTTATAATTTTTGACAATATGAACTCATACTCACCTAATAACCTATTAAATAACTTAAACATATTAAATATGGTCTAAATGACCTGATTACATGACCAAAATACCATGTAAATCAAATATTTACAAAATTCCCTCATGGAGGCATGAATTCCACTAGGTGCTCCTGCACCATACTCCTAGAGAAAAGAAAATTCAAGTCCCATTGAATGTTGGTCTGCTCCTTTCTGATCATCCAATTCTTTTGCAACTTGTCCTTCTTTGTATCTCTTCTTGATGACCTATCACCTTCTCCAAGACATTATGCTGAATTGAAGTCTTCGAGATAACTAAAGGGCTCATGCTATGATGTCCCAAGGACATTGGAGTGTCTCACTGATGAAGGTTTAAATGTTGGTCATCAGTGTAACATGGTGGCTCGGTGAGAAGTCTTAGCGAAAGTAACATGTCTCGCCAACAGCGCTTTATGTTGGATCCTTTAGGGTAAATCTTGGAGTTCGGTATGATCTCTCGATGAAGGATGTAAGTCTTGCCGACTGTGGATTGGTTTTCTATATGACTTCTGTGTATTTGGCATAACATCTTGGCGAAGGTGATAGGTCTTGCTGATAGTTGTATGCTTTCAGTGTAACTTAATGTTGCTCGATGAAACCTCTTGGTGAGCGGCAAGTCTTGCCGATAGGAATGTTGAGATCGCTGTGACTTTGTTTATCGATATGTGGTCTCACCGAAGAGTGATACTCTTGCTGAATGGTAAACTCACATCTATGAGACTTTTAGACCTCACTATGATATCCTAGTGAAAGTGATAGGTCTCGCCGACTATTTGGTGCTTCGGCGTAACACAAGAAGGATCGTTGAGATGTCTTGGTGAGAGCGATAGTCTTGCCGAAAGGAAAAATGAAGCTGATACATGTTGTAAGCTTGATGGAACTCTTGGCGACATTGATATGAAGCTTTTGGGCATCAGGGAGACACTGTTAGTGTCTCACCGAGATGCCAACAAAGCTTGAATCTCTTTTGACCATTTGACCATCCCATGTGGAGTCTCATGGACAAATAGGAGAAGTTGAATCTAAACAGTTGGAAGGTTGTTCGTTGTGACGGTTCTGTGAGGAAGCTTGACAGACATGGAACGACATGGTCATACTTTGTGATTGCAGATTGTGATCGGTTGGTTGCATCGATAGATTGTTGGGTGGTTGTATGATCAGTAAATGATTTATGTTCTGTGTAGACTATAACTTGAAGGTTCCTGTACAAGATTGTTTATGGTGAATGCTACTATAATAGACATCAGAAAGATAAGTCTGAAACTTGTATGTAATCTCCATTACTATAATATAAAGTGATTTCTCTTGGTGTGGTGGGTTTTTCTCCCATAAGGGTTTTCCCACATATATCTGGTGTTCATGTGTGATTGTCAAATGCTCTGTTTCTGCTATCTACTTCATAGTGCATCTTAATGGTACTGTAAGTGTAAATTTTAAAGTGTTTCTGCATTCTTTCCTAAGGTATTGACGTTAGGAGAATTGTTTCCGCATCTGATTTTCCTTACAAGTGGTATTAGAGCCTGGCCAGTTGTGTTATCCTTGTGGGTACGTTGGGTTTTTTGAGTCAATTATGTTCAGTGGGAGTCTTGTAGAGTTTTTTATTTCTAATTACAGATTAAGATGGCTAGTACTTCTAGAAAGATTGAAATAGAGAAGTTCAATGGAAATAACTTTGAGTTGTGGAAACTCAAAATGGAGGATCTCTTAGTGGATCGAGATCTTTGGATTGTTGTGTCTGGAACTAAACCTATAAGCATGAAGCAAGAAGATTGGGACCTTGTAGATAGAAATTCTAAGGGGTTGATAAGGCTCTACTTGGTAGACTCCGTTCTTCTCAATGTACATTAAAAGAATACTGCATCTACCTTGTGGAATAGACTGGCATCTATTTATCAGGGGAAGTCCTTGGTGAATAAACTGGTCCTGAGGAAGAAGCTGTATAGTTTGAGAATGCCAAACTATGATCTCCTAGCGAAAGTGATAGGTCTTGCCGACTGTTTGGTGCTTCAATGTAACACAAGAAGAATCATTGAGATGTCTTGGTGAGACCAATAGTCTTACCAAAAGGAAAACTGAAGCCGATACATGTTGTAAGCTCAATGGATATCTTGGTTACATCGATATGAAGCTTTTGGGCATCAGGGAGGCACTGTTAGTGTCTCACTGAGATGCCAACAAAGCTTGAATCTCTTTTGACCATTTGACTATCCCATGTGGAGTCTCGTGGACCAATAGGAGAAGATGAATCTGAACAGTTGGAAGGTTGTTCATTGTGACGGTTCTGTGAGGAAGCTCGACAAACATGGAATGACATGGTTATACTCTGTGATTGTAGATTGTGATCGGTTGGTTGCATCGACGGATTGCTAGGTGGTTGTATGATCAGTAAATGATTTATGTTCTATGTAGACTGTAACTTGAAGGTTCCTATACAAGATTGCTTATGGTGAATGTTGTTGTAACAGACATCAGAAAGATAAGTCTGAAACTTGTATGTAATCTCCATTACTATAATACAAAGTGATTTCTCTTGGTGTGGTGGGTTTTTCTCCCGTAAGGGTTTTCCCACGTATATCTGGTGTTCATGTGTGATTGTCAAATACTATGTTTCTGCTATCTACTTCATAGTGCATCTTAATGGTACTGTAAGTGTAAATTTTAAAGTGTTTCTACATTCTTTCCTAAGGTATTGAGATTAGGAGAATTTTTTCTGCATCTGATTTTCCTTACAGATATTAGCCGATGGTGTTTGATCCACATTGAAAATTTGTTTGTAAAATTGGGCCAACATTGAAAATGTCTTATATTTTGGCTGACAAGGTTTTTGATGTAATTCCATGTTGTGAATATATAGGAGCAATTGTTTGAGCAAAGTTAGTGTGTGCATAAGAGGGAATGTATTCCATAGAAAGTGCATATGTGTGAATAGTGTCCAAATCATTTGATTGCAAAGCATAATGAGAAGAATTTTGAGTGAAGTGTGAAGAAGGTTTTTTGTGCTTAACTGGAACTATAATCAAGATTTTGAAGAAGCTATTTCGTTAGTTCATACCTTGTGGATCTAATCCGTATTGCTTTGTATTGTTGGGCAGTGAGCCCTCTTGTATTTGAGTAGTGAGCTCTAGGCAGTGTGCCTGAATGCATGTGCATTATCATTATTTTTCTTATACTTTTAATAGGGTATAATATTGTGGACTAACATCCACCATGTTTTTTCCCCTAATAGGGTTCCACATAAAAATCTTGGCGTTCCATGTGTTTTTGATGTGTTGATTGTTTATGGTTTGTTATTCATTCATCAGATCTGAGATTAAGTTAAGAAAAGTTTGAAAAGTTTAAATAATCTGAGACAACTGATTCACCCCCACCCTCTCAGTTGTTTGTCCTTGTTTTTCCAACATTGCATACTTATGAGAAATCCACATCTTTTCTGGAGGATACTTCTCAATTTGAATCAAATTGTCAAAAGTTAGATGAAGCCACTATTTCTAAGTTGAAGAAAATCATAAAGACTCCAAAAGAAGAACTCATCAAGAAGAACATCTTTATCTTATATGATATAGATAAATCAATGGAATGGATTGAGGTATGGAATTACAGAACGAAGCTTATGATGAAAGACCTTAAGAAGACGACAAAGATCTAGTGTAAAATAAAGGAAATATATGACAATTGTGTTATGTTTCTAGAGATTGTCACTGGAAGGAGAAAGTTTGTACAATATAATTTAAATGTCAATCAATTGTAGAAATGGTGGCACGAGGTATATTCTTCAACTGAAAAGGTACCCATCATTAAAGATCAACTTGAGGATGCAACTATCTATATCTCTAGCTTGGATAAATAGCAAGGGTCACAAATAGAGTGGGAGAAGGATCTGATTAAGCATGAAGATGAAATTAAAATGATTAAGTTGAGAATAAAATTTATTCTAGTTCCTGACCCAACCGACTTGGAAAATGTGCTTGCAAACACTACTGAATTTGACACCATTTTCTAATGGACATTCATCAGTCGTTCGACAAATCTTTGTTGGAAAACCGACGAAATGACAAAAACATTTTCGTCGCTATTTTTTCATCGCAAGTTTGATGATGAATTAAACATCAAAATAACGGCGCAAATTCATCAATCGTCGGCATCATCAAATGAGTCGGATGTTCATCGGAATATCGATGACAACTTCGTGTATCCACCGACAAATTACAACCAAAATGAAATCGTAATGGCTCTTCCAAAGTGTCGAAAGAACACTAGAAATTCATTGCAATTTTGACAAAATGGGCAAGTATTTATGACGAAGCCTTCATCACTGCTAAGCAACTTCGTCGAACCTTTTATGTGATTCGTTGGTGGCGTTCGTCGAAATTGCGACAAAATGGGAAAGGAGTTACAACAAAGCCTTCGTCGCAGCTAAGCAACTTCGTCAGACCTTTTATGTGATTCGTTGGTGGACTTCGTCGAAATTGTGACGAAATGGACAAGGAGTTATGACAAAGCCATCATCGTAGCTATAGCAACTTCGTCAGACCTTTTCGGTGATTCGTTAGTTGAGTTCATCAAAATTTTGACAAAACAATGTATTTTTTTTAAAAAGAATTTCATTGAAATGTACCATCGGTGAGAGATCAATCAAGTCGCGTCCCTTCATATTCAAATCTTGGGTAACTATTTTATTCAGTCATTTTCCATGTTTATTAGACACCCGCTGAGACATCATTTAGTTTTCCTGACGGCTTGAGTCTCTTCAACAGTCAATATTACATATCACTTTGGTGTCACACAGTCTCATCAATGTTTTGAGTCTCACCGATAGCCAATAGATCATATGTCACTATGGTGTTATATAGTCATACCGACGTTCTGAGTCTCTCCGAGAATTATTCCTTCGGTCTTAAGTGTATTGCTATGATTCTCACCAATGATAACTTATCGCTATGACAAAATGAATGTAAGTAGAGAAAATTTTGCATACCTATAGATGGTACAAAATTTCATAGTTAAGTTGAAGCCTCCCATCAACAACAAGATCCAAATATCTATGTATCTATCTCAATCGAGCCTCTAAACCCTTCAGAGCTGTCAATTTTTCCACTAACCTGTTATGCACAAAAGTATAATTTTAGAGTTATGTCACCACTAAAAATAGAAGAAACAAAGCTTTGAAACCAAATCCACACACAACACAATGTGGTATTCATAAAAAGCGATACAAACAAACTAAACTCAGAACATTGGAATGGAAACAACTTCAAATTATGATGCAAAGCATGGATTCAGGGTATAAAGAATCATTTTTCTACCACCATAGTGAAAAGTTATAACTTTCTTTCATCTTTTCATATTGGTTTGATGCTTCAAATGATGCATTTCTTATATCGAAAAGTGCATTACCTTATTGAGCTTCTCTTTATTTTGAGAATCATTTAATATTCTCTACTTAACAGGGCCAACCACATGATGGTGGAAGCTCATTTGGCCCCTCCCCCCCTCACATCACTCTCAATTCCCCGTACCTAATCATATAACATTAATTATTCATTCATCCATTAATAACATATAACATTCATTTATTCATCCATTAATAACATATAACATTCATTCATCCATTAATAACATATAACATTTGCGTGAACCCCGATCCTAGTACCTGCAAAATAACATGAATACATAAGTTAAACAAGAGATTGCAAGCCAAAACAAGGATTCCCCATGAAATCCATTTACAACTTCGAATTAGGAAATAAAACAACAAAGAACACAATGAAACAAGGAAATATAGACTCAATCCTAATTAGAAAAGCAAACACATGATCCCATGGGGGAATTGGTGCCAATTTGATGTGAAAATTGGCCCTTTCCCAATTCCTAAGATGCAAGCTTGATATGTTGATGGAGATTGATCCGCTTTGATGGTGAAGAATGAGAGCTCCAAGCCAAAATCTACAAAAACCTAACTAAAAAGTCAATGGTGATGGATGAAAATGGCTAAATATTTTAGCATAATAACTTTGCATAATTTGTGGATGATCAAATGAGGATATGAGCTCTTTATTTATAGAATTCCAAGATGGATGAATGTCCAAATTTGAGCAATGTGGGACTAACATTCATCCAATGGCCTGATGCCACTTGTCAATCTATGAATGGATGAAGGATGTGCAAGATTTGAGAATTGTGCCAATAAATGCATATTTTTGAATTTCAAATTTGTTGAAATGACTTGCAAGAGGGAAGGGAAAATGCAATAAACTCCACTTGGCTTAAGACAAAGGACATGTAAGATGAAGTTATTGCCTTGTTGGATGTACATGTTGACTTGGAATTTTTGAATTCAAATTTGGAGAATATTCCAAAAGATGCCTTGTGAGGAAAATAGAGATTTAATAAATGAATTAAATCTATTTTCATGTGCAACTTGCAAAATCTAGAGGATGGGACATAGATGAGATTAAATTAATCAAGGGTTAATTAATTTAATGAGAGAGGTTAGATTATGTGACCTATTTGACTCAAATTTATGGATTTATTTAAATCAAATAAGAGAGGAATATGATAAGAGATTAATTAAATAAGGATTTTGATTTATTTAATTAAAAGAGATGGTGTTAGATTAAATCAAATAAGGTTTTCATTTATTTTATTTAATGGATAGACTTTAGAGATTTAATCAAATAAATTTGATTATTTAATTAAATAGGGATAATTAGGTCGGATTGATTGATTTAATTAACAAAAGAGATTGTCTTAATTAGATAAAATTATTTATTCAATTAAGAGAGGAATATTGATGAATTTAATCAAATAAGGAAATATGATTAAATGGTTAGACCGAAGGATGATTCAGGATGAAATGGTGTTAGTAGTTGGGATCAGATGCACAATGTGAATCGGTATATTTTACGTGTCTACAACATTCATTTATTAACATATAACATGCATTAATTAACATATTCACATTCATTCATTAACATATAATATTCATTCTTTCAATTTTTACATATTATCAAAAATATGGTTGTCATGATATGATTACAATCACTTTTTTTTTGTTTCTTTTTTAAAGCTACAAAAATCTGAGGTGGAGTATCATTTTCTAAATCAATATATGTCCCCCCTTTAGTTGTTCTTCCCTATGCTCGTGATCTTAATGTATGTGTAGTCATTTGTTCATGACATGGATGTCACTTCAAGGGTGGATCTACTGCAATAAGAAAAAAATGTTAAACTGATATGTTTTATTATTATTGTTACAAGTATTTCATTAATTAAAAGAACATTAGAGTGATTCTCTTTACCTGATGGGTCCACATCATGTTCCTGAACTTTTGTTATAGACTCATGCTCAACATGTTGAACACCCTCTAAATCATGATGTGTAGTTGAAACATAAAAGGTTACATTAATTAATACACCAATTGAAATTAAATATGTTTAAGAGAACATAAGAATGTTCCTCTTTACCTAATGGGGCCACATCATGTTCCTGATCTTCTCTAGTCTGACCATGCTCAACACGTTGATCACGCTCTACATGCTCTAAAGTTGAAACATGAAAGGTTACATTAATTAATACACCAATTGCAATTAAATATGTCTAAAAGAACTTTAGAGTGGTCCTATTTACCAGATGGGGCCACATCGTGTTCCTAATCTTCTCTAGCCTGATCATGCTCAACATGTTGATCACGCTCTACATGCTCTAAAGTACCGGGATGTACACCATGATCTTCATCTGCAGGTTGTGCTCCACCCTCACCAGGATGCATTCCATTGTCATGTGCAGTATTATCATTGCTTGAATGTTTAAAACAAATAGGCATGTAATTACCTTATGGTGGAAATTAATATTGAATAGATTGCACAAGTATTCAATTTTAAATAAACTTTATTGAATTTATTTACTTGTGTGTCAGATGTAGTGGAAGGTTGTGTTTGCCCAGTCAAGACTTTTAGGCGTTCAACCACAGCTCCATAGCCTTGCTAGAAGGAAATCTTCAGGTCATCTTCTGTGGGAACTCTGTTGAATTCAGAGCCCTACATTTTTGCATAAGATCATGAATTTTGCTTCTATGGTGTGATAAAACCAAAATTGTTTTCAATTTATTATTTGGATACTATATTTCATTTATTGATACTTACAATTTGTGCGGCTAATTTCATATAACCACCAGAGCCAAGTTTGTGATGCCTGTGTTTTTCTAGTCTTGCCTTTGTTTCCTTCAATGTGTCGGGTAGCCTATGAAAAGTTTGAAATATGTTATATTATGTAAAAAGAAAGAGTAATCAGTATATAATTACATTGTTGATAGTATCACATACCTTCCTTGGCATGGTGGTGTCTTTCCTTTTTTCTTTTCAGCCTTCTCCTTTCCATCTTACACCAAGTCCTTCCACTCCCTCTCCAGAATCATGGGGGGACGCTTGTAATTTTTTTTCTTCTCTAAATGTGACCTATATTGGTCCCTCACATACTTTAGATAGGTACCAACTTTCTTAAGGACCTTGGTTCGGTTGAATGTTTTATCACCAAACAACACAACTAAACGATTAATGAGTTCATCTTTTAAATCTTGATTTTGGGAATTCCACTGTGTATGTATGGTGGGACTGAAGAGCTCCAATGTAATATCACTTAGATGTTTATAAAAAAAATCATTTCCTGCAAAATGATCATGGGATAAATAGTCTAAAAAGAGCGATCAATAAGTAAATTTCAATTGGATTATATATAATAATAATTAAAAAAATTTAAAGTACCTAGGATCTTCTCTATCTTTATGGGAACGAAATTCTCGGTCACCACAAGTGTGACCGGAAATATTCTCGTACTAGTTATATGAGAAGATCCAAGAAATTATGCTAAAACATCACCAATACTAGTGGCCTTTTCATCCCTAGGTACATGACCTGACGCATGTTCTGGAATGTGTTCACTTCTAGATGGTGCATTAACGGATGTGTGCATGGTATGTGTTGCTGACATTTTAGATGACAATATAGGCATGGATGATGGGGTCAGATGATGTGATGTATGTGTAGGAAGATCAGGATGGACAATTCTACCAACCCCTACTCCTCTAGTAGCACTTGTAGTACCCTGATCATGACCAGGAGCATCATGAGGAGGAAAATAACCCTGTAAAAACAACACATAGTTTAGTTCATGACATAAAAGAGTACAAAATATAAAACCATGAATAAAATTATGTTATAATTAAAGACCTCATGACAAATTACTTGCAAGTTTTGTAATCTCTTAGTCAATATTTTAACCCTCTCTCTTATATCATCTATTTGAGGCACTATGAATATCAACTTAACCATTTCTTCATTGCATTTTTTTTGGATCTTCTTTATCATATCGAGAGGGTTTGGTGAATAAGTGATGTCATCATCAAAAAATATTGACTGCACCTCACTATGGATGCTCTCCTCTACTATTGGTCCCTTTCCCCGATCAGTCAACTGCAACAAGAATATTAAAAACATTATCGAAATTAACCCAATAAACTTATGAAAAAAATATAATAATAAAACATTTTGCTCGTATCTAATTTGTATAATTACAATGAGGTAAACCTGTCGGGTAGAAGTGCCTGAAGATACATCATGATCTGTGCTCTAGGCCAGAGCCTTCTTTGTATGATCAATGTCCTGCTGTGACAAAAATTAAATATAAAAAAAAATTACTGAAATGAAACCAATAGACTTCTGAAAAAAAACATAAGAATAAAATGGTATATTGGAGTCATTAATTGGAGGTTGGGTAAAATGGTACATAGTATGTACCACCCCCATAGTAACTGTGTTTGTAACTAAGTGATTCAAATTGTAATCAATTAGCAACTCTTCCCCTGCAGTTATTGATTTTATCGCACATACGAATACACGGTTTCCCTCACGCGCCTCAAATATGCAATTGGGTTGCTTATTTGTTGACCCAGGTCATGTACTATTTATATACCCTACAATACTCCCTGATGCTTTTTGCCTTCTGTTAATGTACATAGCCACTCCTTTATTTTGATCCTTATCTTTTAGTTGTATATAATTTGCTGATAGTGCATACCTACGCATACTTCGTGTATATTGAACCAGTTGCATCCAATCTTTGTAATTGTAACAGGTTCCGACATCCTCCATCAATTTAGTAACTTTTTCGTAACAAACCTTTATGCCGTCGATGCAAAATAGGCCCAAACCATGTAATAATGATGGTGTTATGTGATATATCCTCTTGTTGACACAAAAAATAGTGTTTATTAGAGGAAGTTCCTTAGGTACCCATTGTTTCCATAGATGTTTATACCTCAAGGGAACCTCGAGGTTGCCTATGCTCTCATCATCATAAGAACATGACCCCCCTTCAGCAAGAAAAAATTCCATGCGTTTACAAAATTTTCTTCTAATCTTTTGACCTCTAGTTGATCTCCCTCTTTTAGACATACTACATGTCTTGCTTTCCTCTTCTCTTCCTGAATTTCCCTTGCTCGAGGAAGAAAAATCTGACAAATACCTATTTGGTGGTACCTACACTCATAAGGATGTTGAATGAAGTTCTTTCATGGTGATGTGATCCCAAGGTGACATTATGATTAATCTATCATTTCATCGCTAGAATTTTATAGGTTATAAGGTAATCAAAACTTGATAGATTGTAAGCTATTGTTACTACCATCCAAATGTGTCCATCACAAATCAAATCTACTTAACATTTTAACTCCCAAACTTTGTAACAAGTGTTAAATGTGACTATGGTCCACCAATTACACAACCAAGGCCTCAAATGTATTCTCTAATTGTAATCAAAGGACTTTTTCTCTTTATTCAAGTAAATAAACTTGAAGGGAAACACAACCAAGTGGTTCATTGGACACCTACATGACTAAAAATAGCAGCAAATTTACATTTAATTTCCATATGTCTAAGTGGTTAACAGGGAGGGAGTGTGTACTAGGCCTAGTTAAGTCATCATAAGTTTACACTTTGGAAATATTTTTTTTTAAGTCATATTAAATCTTCCTATGTCTAATTGCTAGGAGATTTTTGGTATGTTTTAAGGTAAGATGATTGATGAAAGAGCCCAAAAGAATAGCCTTTCTCCATGGTATCCAGGTACACATAGTAGCGGTCTTCTCTTATATGGTTGGACGTGATTTAAAGAACTTAGCTAGGAATTATTCATTTAACCTAAGGTTTTCTCATAATTCCATCATTGGAAAAGTATGATCAAATTCTTCTATTATGAAGAATTGGTCTATGTGCCTCTAGTAATCACTATAAATGTTTGTAAGGATAAAATGACTAATTGCATCAGGTAGGAGAGAATCAACTTTGAGTTCTTCAAAGATTATATTCCTCTATTCATAATTTTTAAGGGTTGTGTGTGGAGGAGGTTATCACTACCAAGAAGGGAGGAGACCTTTCCTTGTATTCTTTTATAATTTTCATTATTCTTATTTATTTTACACTTACATTTACAAATACACATACATATGCATTTCTTGTTTTCATTTATTTCTCATGTAGTTTAATAGTTTGATCGATTTCATATTATATGTGTTGAAGACTTTATAATTTAAATTACATTAATTTATGGATATGTTGTATCTATAACACTACAAAACCATATGCTCTTTGCATT
The DNA here is from genome assembly GCA_007258455.2 of Sequoia sempervirens. Classification (NCBI taxonomy): domain Eukaryota; kingdom Viridiplantae; phylum Streptophyta; class Pinopsida; order Cupressales; family Cupressaceae; genus Sequoia; species Sequoia sempervirens. The sequence goes on from VDFB02256132.1 coordinate 145,781,666, forward strand.
TACACTTGCATTTAGAAATACACATTTATATACATAGATATAGATTTCTTTAATGATATGTTGCATTTATTGTTTTAGGAGAGCATCTAGTAATTGCATTTACATTTACATTTAAAACTACATATACATACATACATACATATATATATATATGTCTGTGTGTGTGTGTGTGTATCATTTATATTCAATGTTCAGAAACAACCCATTAGGGCTGCACATGGATAAAAATTCACAAAATCAGATCTCCCATACATGTTTTGTTGAAACCTAGGCTTGAACCTCTCATTTCACATGCTTTTCTTCACAAAACTATTGAGGAAAGTAGCTATACCTTCTTTATTTCTCATCCTACACCCTATTCATTCATCCTACAATTATAACAGTATCCATAGGGCCTCTTACACAAGCTATAGTAATCACAAAAAGTGTAAGAGCCCCTTTATATCATGTTTGGACTACAAAACCCTCAAAAATAGGGTAACTCAGATTATGATTTGTTGGTGAGTTGTATGGACAAAATAATTAGCACCAACTCATTCTTGGAGTCTTTGAAAGAGAAGTGAATTAGGTGGCAGTTAAGTACAAAACTTATAGTTTCAAGGTGAATGAGGTGATCAATTTTGATTGGCCAACTGATGAAGAGTACCAGAAATGGGTAAATGTATATTTAACTGAGGAAGAATGAAAAGGAGTAGGTTGCTAACAGTTGACAAATCAGCTGTTGTAGTTACAATAGATTCCATTTTTTTTTTTGGTAACAGTCTAGGCGCAAAATTCTTGAAGTTTTTTGTTGCTGCATCAACCATTCTCAGTGGGCACGATGAACAAGAATATTCTCTGGGGATATTATTGTTGTAAAAAAAAATTGGAATATCACAAGGCAGTCCAATTGGCTGGCGACACATGTGCTTTCTGGCCTGATGCTTGCTTGCTCCTTATTTTTCTATAAGAAGGATTTCAAGGCCAAAAGTATAGATTAGCAAGTTAGATATTTTTGGTCAATTCTAGATGAAGTTGCAGAGAAAATTGTAAAGTCTGATGGTTTTAGGGAAAATGCAATTTAGGTTTTGAGTCATTTTGTAGTAGGTTTTGAATTCATGGGGATTTGATGTTTTATGACAGTACTAGCATTTGAATTGATATGATTAATTCAAACTCATGTCTCTCCATTGTACAAGCATATCTAAATTTTGAATAAAATGATTAAGGGTTGTTTCGTTCATCTCACTGTTGTCGTGTGTATGATTCTTGTTTTAGGTTTAATTCAAGGAATTAATTAAAATGCTTGAATGGGATTGTAGGTGGATATGTTCTATATAAGTATTTAATAAGTAGTATTGGGTTAGAATACATATTGATGAAATTGTAAAGTAATGTTATCAAAGATCTTATATGTTATGTGTTAAATCTGTCATAAACCCTTAGATGCTTATAAATTTGACTCCTCCAATGGATATATGGCACTAATCTAAGTTGTACTTATTCGTATGGTTTAGTATTTGTTTTCCTTTACCTAGAGCTTGCTACAAATTACAAATCAATGACTATCTTATACTGTGAAATGTTGTTGTAGTTATCTCATGCTCCAAATAGAGGATATTATTGATAAATAGTCAATTATGTTTGGTATTATCCTATTATGTTGAGCTATTAAATGAGATTATCTATTTTTGTTAATGTTGTTTATGATGATGGTGCAGAGGTTGTAAACGCATTAAGGGATCACCCTCCCGGGTCTTGTAGAGCCCAAAGTGTAGGAGGTCTTTCAAATCCTCGTCAGTTGGTCCAAGTCCTAAGACCTACCCTTTATTGGAATTGGCAATTCCATAGGTAGATTAGAAGATCAACCTGCTTACCGTAAAAACAACCAACACCTTGCATATGTTTTTGGTGGAGGTATTAAAAAATAATTGTATGCTTCTATTTCCATTCATTAAATCTACCTTAGCCTAGCATATACTTGGGCTAAGTCTACAATTGCTTCAGAATCATGCGATGAAGGCTATGTGTGATGAAATCCTAGACCTCAAGCAAGATGTGGGTAGATTATGGGAGTTTTTCCAAGACCTGAGGCTGGTGGATAAAAATGTGAAAGACTAAGTTATTTTATTTTTTTTGTCTTATCTTATACCATATTACGAAAATGGGGGTGCCAATGTATGAGAAGATCTTTGGAAACTAGGCATGAAAATTGAAGGTTAAAGAGAATGGGGGTGCCAAACTTATAGAACTCATTGCCCCTTAGTTGTTGATTTTCCCTGAGTGCCCTCAAACTCATCCTCAGCGCTGGTATTGACCTTGTTTTCACTCATCCAAACTCTTCCTTGGCGCTGATATTGACCTTTTTTTCACTCCTCCAAACTCTTTGTCAGCATTGGTATTGACCTTGTTTTAACTTCAAACTCTTCCTCGGCGCTAGTATTGACCTTGTTTTCACTCCTCCAAACTCTTCCTCGGCGCTGATATTGATCTTGTTTTCACTCCTCCAAAGTCTTTGTCAGCACTAGTATTGACCTTGTTTTAACTCCAAACTCTTCCTCAGCGCTGGCATTGACCTTGTTTTCACTACTCCAAACTCTTCCTTTGCACTGGCATTGACCTTGTTTTCACTACTCCAAAATCTTCCTCAGTGCTGGTATTGACCTTGTTTTCACTACTCCAAACTCTTCCTCACGTTGGTATTGACCTCACTTCTCCAATTTGATGAGCTACAACCTGGTTTAGTTAGGTTTTATAGTGTTAATTAAGTTGAAAATTTTGGCCATTTAGCTAGGTTTTAATATTCTACAATATAGTTAAGTATATATTAGCTATATTTTACATAATAAATAATATAATTATTCAACTTATTATAATTATATATTATATTCTTTAACAAAATTATTATAATTAATAATTAATAATAAGTATATTTTCATATAATACAAAATATAATTAATATAATATATATTTAATATAATAGTAATATATATTAATATGAGAGAGAAAACTAAATTTTGATTGGTTGTTTCATGTCAACAATCCAAGGATGGCATGTGTCCTTGGGGAGTTATGCTCAAGGTAGCATGCCATTTGATTAAAGATATGATAATTCTCCTTTAAGACCTCTTCAATGTACCCATTGCACACTTAAGGAGACAAAGATAAATATAGGGAATAAAATTGATGCAGAGCTAGGAGGATTCACAAAACATCTCACAAACCTTCAATAATAATCCAAAACAATAATTATATGACAGAAATTCTTAGTCATTCTATATCACATTGTAAACATAGCCATGGCAGCCCATAATTTAATGTAATGAATAGTCATTCATAACTTTTAAAAAATGAATAATGAAGTAAATCCCTATGGTGATATTGAATAAGCCACAGTGATACACTTTTCTTCCAATTCTTATAAGGATCCAACGGTTGAAATGAAAGTTATTGTATTTTTACCAAAACTGCAAACCCTAGGTAGGGTTCAGACCTGCCCTCACAAAAATGTTCATAACTTATTCAATTATTAATGAATTTTGATGAGAGTTGAAGCAAATAAAATTAGATTCACATGGAAACAAAATACAATTGATTTTAGATCCAAAATATAGAATTTATATTCCGTACCATCACACTTCTTTAGACTGTAAATTCTGCACAATATTGTTAGAATAGGCAGTCTCACCAAAATAATCATATCTTCCACAAACCTTGATGAAATTCAATGAGAAAAAAATAATTGGAAACTAGAAACAGAGATCTTTCCATCAATATATGATACTCTATCATTTGAGTCCATACCAGGCCGTAAAAATCACAACTTCAATCTGGTAACAATGTAAAAATCAGAAAATGCATACCAAACTTGAGGTTTCCATTCATTTAACTTCAAAAATAATGTTGAGGTTTCCATTCATTTAACTTCAAAAATAATGTCTCCAACCCCCAATTCGAGTTTTGGAGGGTTTATTTATACATTTTCAACCCAAACCAACTATTTTCAACCACCTTTTGATTAGTGTGTTGACAAAACACCTTAATGACATTTCATCTACCTAATTTTGCACTTTTGACAATTTTTACAATATATGAGAAATGAACAACATCTTAGGACCTATAACACCAAAAAGGTGGCCTCTTGGGCCTTATTACAATATCAAAACATAAAAATAGAACAAATAACTCAATGTGGCCTCATGGAGGCATGTGATCAAATAGGTGCTCCTGCACCAAAAATATAGAGAGAGGGAGATAATGACAAACATACAAATAGAAAGGGAGACAAAGAGATAGAGAGGGGTAGAGAGATAAAGAGATAAGGATGAATAGATAGAGATATAGGGAGGATGATTGATATATCTTTCCTTGTCACTCTCTATATCTCTATATCTCCTACTATTTATGTCACTCCCGCCTCTTCCCCCCTCTATCTATTGAGCTATCTCTCCCTCTCCACTTTCTCTCTCATTCACTCCATCTCTCCCTCCGTCTTTCCTACTCTATATCGCTATCTCTATTTCTATTTTTATCTCCCTCTCACTCCTCTCTCTATCTCTTTCTATCTATATTTCTTTCTCTCCCTCCCCCTCTCTATCTCCACCTCTATATCTCTCACCATCTCTTCCTCCCTATCCCCATATCCATCAACTCTCTATCTCCACCTCTCTTCCTTTCTCTTCCCATATATCTCCATCTCTCTTTCTCTTCCCATATATCTCCATCTCTCTCTCTTTCTCTCCCCATCTATCTCTATCTCCCCATATATTAACTAAGAATCCATGCAAGCATACAGTAGTATATGTTGGTAAAACTATAATGGTGTTTTATTAAACTATAAGTAACACTTATCTTTCTAATGTCAAGCCTTCTTATAAAAATAGTGTTTTATTAAACTATAAGTAGATTATTGTCACCACTCTTCCTTCAACATGAAATGCCAAATGTAGCAATTGTTTTGTTGATTTTGTCAAGTTTCATTAACTAAGCCATTTAGTTGGTTGAATAAAGTTGTGTTATGACCCTTCATCTCTTTAAAATAATTAGACAATATTAGTGAGATCAGGAAGGGGATAAAACTAAACTCCTTCAAAATAGGGGTAGTTGTGGGTTTGTTGGTTTTCTTTGTATACTATATACTTAGTTCCTCTAGGATAAATAAGTAACTTTAGATCATTTTCTTAGTTATGTATCATAACTAATATAGAGTAAGATTTTTCATTTTAATTGACTACTACATAATAGTTTATGTGTTGAAAGAATTGTTTCCATTCTTTGTAGTTTTTACATTGGAATACAAATCATATTTAATTTCATGCCAATATACTTCTTTCATAAAGATATTTGTTTGAAATAAGTGCTTCATAAACCATCTAATCAAATCATAATTAACCTATCAAAAAGGCAATAGGAATTTTCTAAAGAAAAGAACACTTGACCTAATCATAAGTGTATGGCCTTCAAAGAAAGGAGTGATTCACCTTAGCAATAACAACTACCTGATTTAGACTTGGGTATGTGCAAGATCATGATGGGCCAAAAAGTGGCAACATGAAAAAAGTAGCATTTTGAACTTGCCAAAAAATGAGAAAATCCTGAGTTGACTTTTTTTTTTGGTTGGCTGTCAGTACATTGCTCCATAGCAATTCCCAAGCCAAAGTACTACAAATCAGATATCCGATTTTTTTTGGATATCCAATTCGTGTCTAATATCTAATTTGAAAAACATTTTAAAATGTAATATTTTGGTGCTATAAATCAGATATCTGATTTTTTCACACATATACCCAAGAGTAATTAGGAGGTGGAGGCTGGGCAAGAGAGAGAGATGGGGGGAGAGAGAGGGAAATGGAGAGAGAGAGAGAGAGAGAGAGAGAGAGAGAGAGAAAGGGAGAGAGAGAGAGAGGGGGGAGAGGAATTAGGAGGGGAAGGGATAGAGAGAGATAGAGAGAGAGGGGAAAGGAGAGATATATATAGAGAAAGAATTAGGAGGGGAAGAGGAGAGGGGAGAGGGAAGATGTTGAGGGTAGAGGATAGAAGGTTTAATGGTTTAGGGTTTAAGGGTTTATGGTTGATGGTTTAGGGATGAGGGGTAGGAGGGAGAGACTTGAGAGAGAGAGGAGGGAGTGGGAGAGAGATAAAGGAAGGGAGGGTTAAGGTTAGAGGGTAGAGGGTTTAAGAGTTAAGGGTTTAGGGTTTAGGGTTAAGGGGAGAGAGATAGAGGGAGTGAGTGAGTGAGAGAGAGCCTAAGAGAGGGAGAGGGGGTAGGATATTGAAGATACTTGAGAGAGAGAGAGGGAGGGAGTGGGAGAGAGATAGAGGGAAGGAGGGTATAGGCAGGGTAGATGGTTTAAGGGTTTAGGGTTAAGGGTGGAGGAGAGAGAGAGAGAGAGAGCTGAGAGAGGGAGAGGGGAGAGGAGGAGAGACTTGAGAGAGAGAGAGGGTAGAGGTTTTTAAGGGTTAAGGGTTAATGGTTTAGGTTTAGGGTTATGGGTAGTGATGGAACTTCAAATTATTGTTCTTTGTGTTCTATTTTATCATGCCTTGTGTCTCTGGTCATCTATGGTGTTTGGGAAAAGCCTAAGGTTGGTGTTTTACCTTCATCTTCATGTAAAACCCTAGTGTTCATCTTACACCTTGGATGGGATCTATTTGGCCGTTACTTTTTGGGAAGGCTTTAAAATGACTTAAGCCCCATCGCTTTGTCTAGGCTGGGCCCCCTTTTTTTTATTGTTTTATTTCCTTCGCCTGACTTTATTTTTCCTAAGTCTTTTGTTGGTCCCGTGTTCCCTCGTTAAAACAAATTATGTCATTATTTTTCGTCGACCTAGTGATGTCCCCTTATTCCTTTAGGGGAGAGGGCCCAATAGTCATGCAAGCTAACTTTCTCAGCATGTAGCAATTGACTAGAATATCATAGAACCTTCATTTTTGTTTTTGAAATGTAGACTAGTCTCTTATTTATCTATAACTAAGGTTTGGAGGCGCGACTCCTCATGCAACTCACCACATCGACAAATCTTTTGAGAAGTGTCTAAAATTTGACTTTTTAAAGGTTTGATCAAAACTTAATCATGGAACCCCCAATAGGTGAACCAAAAAAATATCATTTGTTGCTTGTAGAATATGATATTTTTATTTAAATTAAAATTAATATACAAGCTAAGTGGACCAAATACTTATTGATAACCATAAATTTTGATATCTCTACCTTTTATATTCAACACATATGGACTAATAGTTGAACACAAAAAATCTATTTTTTGTTATAAAAACAACACATAATGATTTAAAATACAACTTATATTGAACAAAAATGGACCAATAGTTGAACACCAAAACTTTTTGAAAATCCTTCACATTTAATGGGAAAATACATGTTATTTATTGTGCTCACCTTTTATATTTTTGATAGGACAAACTATTAATATAAAATTATCCAATGCTTGTATATTGCTACCCCAATTTTTGTACACATAAGAACAATATTTTTTCACTATGATAACAATATGTGTTTCAATGAGTGTCTTATTTTATTAAATGAGCATTTTATTTTTTAAATGATATACTTATAGTGGAGAGTTGTGATATTTTATTTGAAACAAAAAAAATACTTATTTCACTTCTTCATGAATTTATTTATGTTTTTTTCATATAACATTTAGAGGTTCTCATGTGTTCAAGTATGGGTCCATTTTTTTTATCAACATTTGGTTTTTTCTTTATTTACATTTGGACTGTCTATTTACAATATATAGTATAAATATGTGGTAAGATTGGGTATTATCATCACGATTGAGTGCACCCTCTCCCCTAATAAATGTTTTTATTTTGCACCTTGCACGACTATTGGGCCCTCTCCCCTAATAATTTTTTTATTTTGTAGAGAGAAAAGTTTGCATGGCCATAGATCAATTGTCGTGTGATCTCAGCGGTTCCTCACCATCCCGTGATGACCCCACCAGTTGACTGCAATATCACGGGAGAGTGCCACATGTACTGGGCCCTCTCCCCTAATAAATGTTTTTATTTTGCAGAGGGACAAGTTCTCATGGCTATAGATCAATCATCATGTGATCTCATATGTTCCCCACCATCCCACGATGACCCCACCAGTTGATCGTGATATCACTGGCGAGCGCCATGTGTCTCATCCGGTGAAGCTGAAGAAATGATAAATACTTTGATGAGTCTTTAATACATTATGCCATGGGTTACTAAAGCAGTTATAAGATGCACGTGTTTTAAATCAACGAAGATGCTATAATCCCAGTAGAAAGGTGCTTGATGGTTAATAACAAGGTTGGTGACTGTGTTGAATAAACAGGATTGCTAATGGTTGAGATCCATGGTTTCCCGCCATCATGTGATCAAAAGTTGCAAGGTCTTTATTGATTGCAATATCACGGGAGAGCACCACGTGTCTCATCCGGTGAAGCTGAAGGAATGATAAATACTTTGATGCGTCTTTAATACATTATGTTGTGGGTTACTAAAGCAGTTATAAGATGCATGTGTTTTAAATCAACGAAGATGTTATAATCTCGGTATAAAGGTGCTCAATGGTTAATAACAAGGTTGGCAACTGTGTTGAATGAATAGGATTGCCAATGGTTGAGATCCATGGTTTCCCGCCATCACGTGATCAAAAGTTGCAAGTTCTTTATTGATTGCAATATCATGGGCGGGCGCCATGTGGATCTCCTTGGCAACGAGTAGTATGGTAAAAAATTGATATATTTATTTTATTTTATTTATTAAATACTTAGTAGCATAAATATTTTTTATTAATAATATATATAAAATATGTCGAGAGATATCCTTTTGATGCATCTATTGTACTATTATAAAATAGGTGCCTCAACAAAGATATCTCTTGGCATATTTTGTATATATTAATAACTAATATATATATGCTAGTAGCATTTGCAACACAACATGAAAGACAAGATTAGAATTACTTTTAGTTATATAATTAAGGTTAGGGTTAGATATATATTTAGTTAGGTTTGGGGTTAACAATAGTGTCAGTGTTAGTTTTATGATTAAGTTTAGGGTTAGAGTTAGAGTGAGAATTATTGTTGAGATTGAATTATAACCCTAATCTATAATTATAATCCTAACCCTTCTAATTTTTAAAATCCATAAAATATTTATTATCTATTTAGTTTTACTAATTATCTAATACAATTAAATTAAATTAAATTAAATATTCATTTCAATTTAATTTAAAAATTATTAATTAGAATTTTAGAATAAATTAAGAAATAAGATCTATATAAAATCAACTTTTCTATTTTTTTCTTTTTGTCCAAATCATTTCATTTTCTAAAATTATACTAAACTCTAGATATCATAATTAAACACAAAAATTTATTCTATTCTAATCCTAACCCTAGTTAAACCCTAACCCTATTTGGACTCCAACCCTTACCCTAATTGAACACTAAATCTAATTGTAATTGACCACTAAGAATAATTGAATTCTACCCCTAACCCTAACCCTAACTCTAACTAAACACTAAACCTAACTCTAATAAAACCCTAACCCAAACTTACTTGATTCATAATCCCAACCCTAACCAAAACCCTAATTGAACTTTAAAACTAACCTTAATTAAGTATTAACCCTAACTGAACATTTATTGAATAGTAGTCCTAATCGTATCATAACCCTAACTTTGAACTACAGTTGAACTCTAATCCTAACCCTAACACTAATTCTTATCCTAATTGAACCTTAACCCAAACCCTAACCTTAACCTTGACCCTATTTGAACTCTTATTGAATTCATAACCTTAATTAAACCCCAACCTCATCCTCAATCCCAACCCAAATTGAACATTAATTGAACCCTAAACCTAACCCTAATTGAAC